>CM042143.1:24334240-24359240 GCA_023376005.1 Doryteuthis pealeii
CTTTTTATATCCTTTTATATATAAATCATGATTATATATAGTTGCCTATATAAATATATATAAATCATGATTATATATAGTTGCCTATATAAATATATATAAATCATGATTATATATAGTTGCCTATATAAATATATATAAATCATGATTATATATAGTTGCCTATATAAATATATATATAAATCATGATTAAATGTAGTTGCCTATATCTGAGCTTCGAGTAAGAGATAATATTGTTTTCTACTGCCCTACAGGCACAAGATTAACTTTTGTATAAAACCCTTTCCCGAAATATATATCATCATTTAAAACATGTTTGACATTTGTTTAATGATATATATATATATATATATGCATATATATATATATATATATGGTACATCAGCAGAATAACTACATTTATGCATACATAAAGGCTAATAAATGAAGATATATCAGCAAAGTACTAAGTTGAAAGCAGAGAGAGATAGATAATCGAGCAGTCCAGATTTTCAGTATGAACACGCAGATGCCAAAAAATTATTAAATCACTCACAGAACAACAAATACAAAATTTTGTTGTAAAAATCAATAGAAGACATCAGCTCCACACCACTAACATATGTAACGGGGGGGGGGGCAGTAAAGAAGAATGGTAGGAGGAGAAAAAGTGGATGGTGGGAGGCATGTAATTGGAGGAAGAAGTAGTAGTGTGAAAGAGGAGAAAAAGAAAGGACATGGCATAAAGAGGGAGGAGGCGGAAAGACCAGAAAAGAGAAAGAAAGAAAAAGAGGTTGTGGAGCAGAGAAGCAGGGAAAAATAATGGAGGAACTTAAGACTGAGGGAATACTAAAAGAAAAAGGAGGAATGAAGAAGGACTGTTAGAAAAGATGTATATATATTTACCGACCCCTACACACGAGCAGGATGTGACACAAGGTCAATTTACTAAGCAGCATTTAACAGGTTTGAATTCAGAGTTTTCCTTCTCCTAGACTGGTTACCTAGCCATGGTTAAAGAGACCAGTCTGCTCTGCTATTTACCCATAGCTGGAGGGAGAAATGGATTCATACCTTTCTCAAGGGTATTAGCGCTATGTGAAATTCAAACAACTTCATCCAGGAATTGAACTCGTCGACGAGTCCATTTCCTATCACTCTAACAATTAGACCATGCGTCATCAAAAAAGATTGTATATGAAGTCAAAGAAGTAAGAGGGAGATGAAAAAGGAGGAAGAGAGAATTAGAAGAAAATCAAGGTGCCTGTTCCCTTTTCTTCAAGATACTCATTTTCCTGCTAATTTGCATAACTATGTATGTTTTCAGTCTCAGTGCAATGTGTTGAATATATCTATGAATATCAAGAACTTCTGTGCAGATTTGCATATATACATGTGCATGCAAATGTGCATGATGAAACTTTATTCATCTCTCAGCATCTGTGAGCATGAGTACATACATACAGAGTTATTGACAACATAAATATTTAATTTATGCCATCTACCAAAGTGTGTATATACCCAAATTTGTATGCCTCATATAGCTAGTTTGAATTCAGTTTTCAGGGGAGTCCCCATGGTGTAGTGGCTAAAGTACTGCCCTAAAACATCATAGTAAGCTAGTTTGAAATGTAGTGTAGAAGCATCAATATCATCATGGACTGCTGTTATGATTGAAATCCTACTGATTTACTACAGATTGTCTAGTGTATATATATATATATATATATATATTGATAAAGAAAAGGCTAAAATATTGGCCATGTTAATCGTTATAAATATATTTCAACTGAAAGATTCTCTTTGAGATTCTCTGGCTTTCTCAGACCATCTACAAGTAATAGATATAGGAGTTTTTATCTATATATACATACATACATATGTATATATAAGTTGTTATATAAAATTTGTTTGAAAATCACATAGGTTAAAAACTGTCAGTTACCAAACACTGTTGACTTCATGTTTTTGCTACCCTAACTTAGATATACATGCTCTATTAATGATACTGGACACTCTTTTCTTATAAATATAAGCAAACTCTATTATCAATATTAATATATATATATATATATATATATATATATATATATATATATATATATATGTTGCTATATTTCATTCTTAATATATTGAGTTGTGTGAAAATAGTTGATATATTCAATTGTGTAAAAGAAAGCGTGTATATATATATATATATATATATATATATATATTATATATATATCCTATTCTTTGTTCAGCTGAATTAAACTTTCATTCTTTTATGCCACCAATGTTGTGGAATCAATAGATCTTCATGCAGAATTGCAACATTTCAAGAAAGAATTCTGCTGCAGTGCCACAAAGGCTCCTCACTAAGATTGAGTTTTTGAACAATCAAAAAGCCTCCAAAGACAAAAGAGAAATTTCAGATCAAAAGAAAAATACATTTTATTGAATTCTAAATTCATGAAAAACATTTCCTTTAACATTAAAAATAGATTTTAACATTAATTTTTCTTTTAATTTTTACGTATATTATTTCTCCCAAGAAGAAGAAAAAAAGAAAAAAAAAAAGAAAAGAATGAAATATTTTATTGTGGTTTCCAGAAATGTAGTTTGTAGATGGAAGAGTTTTCTTAGATGAAAATAGAAAGAACTGGATTGTTTTCTCCCATTGCAAGTAGAATTTAGAATTCCTGATTTTTCCTTTGTTATCAACCAGGTTAGACTTTTATGCTTTCCTATATTTTTCAAGTAAGGATCCATTGAATGTCATTGAACAGCCATATCATCTTTGCATTTTTTTTTTTCTTATTTTATTCTGAATTCTTCCATACCCTGCAGTACAATCTATTCATGCAATGTAAGCTTGATTCCTGAATAAGCAGCAAAAGAACATTTTTTTGGATGAGATATCTTTTAGTCATGCAAGACCATGGATCTACACCTGGATATATGTGGAAATGCTCATTGTGTAATGGTATCGTAGGAAATGGACACAGTGACCCGAGTTCAAATCCAAGATGAAGCTGTTTGCATTTCACATTGTGTATAGGTATGAATCCAACTATTCTCTCTACAGTTGTGGGTAATAATAATACTATTCTAATAGTAGAATTTCAAGAATTATTTTTACTCTCACAATCTTTCTCTGACACAAATACTTTAATGTACACAGTAAAATATACATTCATTAAACTGTTGAACCTAGCATTATCTTCCAAGGGAGATAACTCAGAGAAATTTTGTTGATTTTTCATTTAAATTGAATTTTACTTAAGTTTTATTACTTATACTAATTTTTCATACTACTATGTACTGATATTCTTAGTAAATCTGAATTTTAAAACTCCATACTTGAAATGCAAAAAGAAAGAAAAAACAAATAAAAATACAAAAATGAAAAAAAAATTATGAGGAATGCTCATAATTAAAAACGTAAAAGACAATCATTAGGGAAATTATTAAGTAAAAAATAAAGTCGTTGGGGCGGCCTAATGTCGGTATCAGCAAGGGAGTCTATCCTTTTTCACAAGCGCTAGACCAAGGATATTGTTTTTTTTAGCATCTGAGGTGGAGAACCACACCTACCATCACCTACTCACTTTACCGTATAGATCCCTGTGCTACTCAACGCCGAGTTGGTGAGAGTTGGTATCGAACCAGGAACCTTGTGATTCCCAGCCGAACAAACACTCTACTGACTGAGCTAAACCGGCCCCAGGGAAATCATTAACTCTTAAAATAAAAGCAAATATACTTTATACCCAACACTCATTCTATCGTAGTGTAATGGTTAACAAGCTTGTCTTACAGATCCATTACTACTGTAATAGCGAGTTTGATTCTCACAGGATGCTCCATACTTGAGACCTTGTGTCACCCATGGTGATTGGGCTGGGTAAATACCTACCCAAAACTATCAAATTTTGTTTTTGTAGAAACCAAAACCTTAATAAATAAAATAGACACATGATATCTGTAAGTAAAGATTATAGATAGGTTTTTTATTCTTGCCACAACTCAGATGTTGATACAGAACCATCATTTTTGGAATTTGAAGCATTTTTTTATGCTTGGTATTTTCTTCTTTGATAGATTAACTTTAATTTCAAAATGTAAAGGTTGATTTTCACTGTGAGAGCCAATAAGCAGATGTCTCTTGTAGATTAGCAGGGGAATATACAAGACACACCTACCTACCCACTTAAAATGGTTAAAGCCACTTAAGATGTGTTTCCATTTCAAATTGGTTGCTGACAGAAGTTGTCTTGTCTTGATTTCTTAGGAACTGCTTCTCTTAAGTTATGTGCTGTTTTTTTAGCTGCCTGGATTTGAAGAAAGGAAAAAAATAAATAAATAACAAAAATAGAAAAGTTTAGTATGCTTTGTTCTTAGGTTTGATTCAAACTTTTATGTATTTTTTTTCCTTATCTCATATTGCTTTGCATTCTTTATTTTTCTTCTGTGTTATTTTTTTCTTGTATTAAGAAATTGATGGGATGTCACTTCCTATTCATGCTGAGGTGTTGTGTATATATATATATATATATATATATATATATATATATATATATATATATATGTGTGTGTGTGTAGAAAGTTTGTAGAAAATACAAGATGTTAAAAGTTTTGCTGACAGAAATCTGTTTTGACCATATGAAGAGGTCTTTATCAAAGCAACATTGTAAACGGAAAGAAGAAATAAATATATCATTAATCACGAGGCACAGAACGCTCTCGATCAGTACCAGAATTTTCAAAAAATTTTTTAAAATGCGTATTTTATGTTAAAAATAAAATAGATTTTATTTAAAAAAATTGTAAGCATTTTTATCATTACTATGAATATCATTACTATCATTTTATCATTACTATTATCAATAAAGCATTTAAAAAATTTTTTTGAAAATTCCAGTACTGATCGAGAGCGTTCTGTGCCTCGTGATTAATGATATATGGTCAAAACAGATTTCTGTCAGCAAAACTTTTAGCATCTTGTTTTTTCTACAAACTTTCTACACATATTGTTGGATTCATATCCATTTTACCTTTCATATATATATATATATATATATATATATATATAAATGGAGTGAGAGAGTAATAGATAGATAAGTAAATTACAACAATTACCAAAGATAACCAATGAGTAAAGTTTGTCCTATGTTTAAAAAAGAGAGGCATGAAAAGTGTAAGAATTTAGGTATATTTTCCAATGCTTTCACAAATGATTTATACTTGACACATCTTTCATATGTTGAGTTTTAGTAGAGGAATGACATTTACTTCTTGATTCTCTGTATAGATGGACATTTTGATTTAGAAATGAGTGTTTTATAACAACTAGCTTAAAAGCCACACTATTGGACGAAAATTAAGCTAGCTCCTGTGGAGGGCTCTTGATTGTTATCATGCAAAAGAAATCCTGTATAAATTCACTGAAAACAGTAATCAAAATTTGAGAATCCAGAGTTTCAGGATTGCAGGCCCAGATTTTGCTTGGAAGGTCAAAAAATATTGTTGTACTTTATATCAAAGACTGTCTCACTCTATGTGGACAGAAAAGGCATATTTTGTAATATTACTAACTTTTGTGACCTTGAAGGTCACTTTCTTAATATATGTTGATGCTGGAAGTCAAGTCAAGTCAATATTTAAATAAAAATTTGGTCCTTGAAGATTTTCTGTAAGGTTATGTAAGCACACAAATGCAGAAAGTTTGCTTTAGTAGTATAGATAGACATTTACATAAATTGAGAGAGAGAGAGAGAGTGCTAATACCCTTTGAAAAGGTATGGATCCAACTATTTCCCCTCCTGCTCTGGGTAAGATAGGAGGTCAGACTGGGCTCTTTAACCTTAGTAAGGTAACCTGTTTATGAATGAAAACTCTGAATTCAAACTTGTTAAACTCCGCTTAAGAAATTGATGGTATGTCCTTTCCTATACATGCTTAGGTGTTGTATATATATATATATATATATATATATATATATATAGTGGTGGGCTAGTCGTGGAAAATAGACTCGTTGATTCGAGTTCAATTCCTAGACGAAGCTGTTGGCATTTCACATAGCGCTAATACCCTTGGGAAAGGTATGAATCCATATATTCTCCCTCCAACTATGGGTTAAATAGTAGGGCAGACTGGGCTCTTCAGCCTTGGGTAGGTAACCAGTCTAGGCGAGGGATAACTCTGAATTCAAAATTCCTGAGGTCAGTCATTGATTGGGTTTGTGGCAACCTTTGATGCACCAATTCTTTCCTATCGACTGTGCCAAAAAGTGTGGATGGTCCAACAGAAGCCTTCACCACTATAAACAAATCCCTGTGTGGGAGTTCATTGTGTGTATGAACCCTCATACGTCGAAAATCGATGGGAGAGTCCATTTATATATATATATATATATAAGTAAATTGCAACAATTACCAAAGATAACCAATGAGCAAAGTTTGTCCTATGTTTAAAAAAAGAGTGGCATGAAAAATGTATTTGGATTAAATTTGAATACTTTGGCATTTTCAAATCCAATATAAAGATGTACAAACCCATAGTGAGATTTCACAACAATAATGATGGATGTTTTCATATATCAAAAACATTTATTACTAATGTAATATTGTAATATTCTAAAACCAACATCATAATTCTCGGCTTCTTGTAGCATTTATGTTTCTGTATTTGTATAAATGTTATTTATCTTATTTATTTTTTATAAAAAAAAAAGAGTTACAGCAAGAAGGATTGGAAAATACAGTGCCTGTATGTTACTAGTAGACTTAAGATTGATGAGCTGACATCCTTTCCTGGTATACATTTCCTAACCCTCCCTTAACTCCACCCACAACTAGTCATAAAGAATTGAACACATCCTACCTTCACTTTCTTAGTTTCCTTTTCAATGTTATATATATATATATATATGTGTGTATGTATTTATTTTTTGTTGAGGGATGCATTGCAATATCAGCAGTAACTGTGATTATTGTCTATTTTTGCTTATTTTATGCTCTTTCTCCAAATTGGATGCACTAAATCAAAAAATAACAAAAAGAAAGTAAAGTAGTAAGGAAAGAATAGAAGTACGGAATCTTTCTTTTTTTCTGCTTTGTATATCTCTGGTATATAAATTATGGTAAGCCATTTCAATTACCTACAAACTGGGATTTCCAAAGTTTGTAGAGATAAAGAAAATGAAAAGTGGAGGGAAAAATCCAAATATGATTTCATCTGGAAGTTGATGTATGATACTAAGTATATTTAGCTTCATTGATATCTGGGTTTTTTTTTATTATATTTAATGGCCGGTTCAATTCTTCAAAATTTAATTGCTTTCTTCTTTCTTTTTAGGTACCTCATAATCCAGGCATTTTTATTCTTTATATATATATATACATATATCCTTTATTCAAGAAATAATTCAAAAATTACAATCCACGGATTATATATATATATATATATATATATATATATATGTATGTATCATATCATATATATATATCCTTTATTCAAGAAATAATTCAAAAATTACAATCTACAGATTATATATATATATATATATATATATCCTATATTCAAGAGATAATACAAAAATTACAATCTATGGATTTTATATATATATATATATATATATATCAAGAAATAATTCAAAAATTACAAACTATGGATTATATATGTATAAGCATACAACACACACACACACACATACACACACACACACATATATATATATATATATATATATATATATATATATATATATTATATATCTGTAGATTGTAATTTTTGAATTATTTCTTGAATAAAGGATATTTTAATGAAAATACCAAGAATATAACAAATGACCCATGCTAGATTTATAAGTATACTATATGTAGTGTTTTTCAAAGGTGTCCATCTAACTATTCTCCCTCCAGTTATGGCTAATGTGCTGAACTGCAAAATTATGTTCAAATTCCAGTTAGATATAGACTATTACACTTGGAAAAGATTGAACCCCCTCATCCTCCCACGAGCTATGCGTTAAATAGTACAACTACTGTTCTTCTACTAGGATAGCTTTGAAATTAAATAACCCACAAAGACTGATATAGCATTAAACAAAGAAACCAAACCTATCAAATATAAATGATAAAATAGTAAATTTCTTGTCTCTTGAGAAAGGCAAGAATCTTCATCTTCCAATAGGTCAGGTGAAAGATTACTCCCTGCTGCTACTATCGTTTAACACAGTATGACCCCCATGATTTAACCACAAACATAGACTCCAAAATCCAATCCTAGTATTAAAAACTGTTGAGTACCTAATGAAGCAATCATACAACAAGAGTATTTCTTTTCACTAATTGAACATTGGGCAAGTAATTTTTGAAAAAAAGAAAAAAGAAAAGAAAAAGAAAATTACACACCATTTAACTGACACTTGCCAAATTGGCAACCTGAAATAAAGTGTGCCTAAAGCAATATGAAGTATGGGTGGCCATGAAAACTATAGCCTTCTATTTTAGCTGAGTATATGTTTTATTAATTTCAATGTGATTTATAACTATTTATTATCACACATGCTAGATGTCACAATTACAGTAAAGGCATGAAAATTCTAATGGTGAATCCACAGTCAGAAGATATTCTGTTATGTAAGAAGTAATCTGAATTGGAATATATAAAGTAGTGTTATATATATATATATATATATATATATATATATATATATATATATATATATAATATGATGCTGATAGCTTTTTATTTTAGTGCATCCTAGCACTTGGTTACTGAGAGTGATTTTCAGACCAAGTCTTAGTTTTAGAATTGCTTATGTGAGAAACTCTTAGTAACCAAGCGCCCTTGACTTCATGCTCATGCTACCCTAACTCAGATTATATATATATATATATATATATATATATATAAAGATATTATTGGTAAGCTATAAAAAGTCATGTTTTAATTTCCTCATCTTATTTCCGTATATATAAGTAGTGTTACGGTTACTAGAGTGCTCATATCCATAAATAACAGAGCCTTGCTTAAACTAACGGCGAACATCAGTTAAATTCCCTTCCAGAGAGCTCTACTGGATTTTGGGAGCATATATTACAGTTGTATATATACGTATATATATATATATATAGCTTTATTATCTATGTGATTTCCTTTGGTTTAAGAATTGTACACATCCAGGTGAGCATTCAAAGAATCTTATGGATACACATCTAAAACTGTATCCATGTGCCTGTTGATGTCAGTCTGTGTATAAAGTTATGCTATGAATCAAGACTTTCTCTTTGTGTCTCTGTCTCTGTTATAAGCACATCCTGAATTCGTAATGGAAGCAATTACATTAAAACCAGCAACTCTGGTTTGCCATATGGTAAGAATCAAGAACACAAATGTTGAAACTGATGTCTTGGATTTATGTATAGAACAAAAGAAGAAAATAAACCAAAATCAAAAAAGAAAAGGGCAAATTCCAGAGATTGGAAAATCAGATTAGAATATTGATATGGAAACGTCTCACTGCCAGAAATGTTAAGAAGCAAGAAAATATTTAATACCAAAGATTAAAAAAGAACTAAAGAATTTCAACCCAGTTTTATGCATTGAATTAAGTAATATTTGTGATGAGTGGCAAACAGCTCTTAGTTTAAGTGCACTGAAACACATTTTACTGGATAACAGGAGTTAAATAATTTTCTGCCAAAGAGTCAACTGTGTAATACTTACAAAGTTTAGTAAAAGAAAAATGCCACTTGTCATAATCCTGTTACATGTTCTGAGGATAGATGAATTTGAATATTAAGATATTTCTCTTCATTTTCTTTTTGTTTTTATCAAGCATTAGATAATCCCAATATTTTTCAATGTTAGTTTCAACTGTAATATCATTGTGTTGTTTGGTGGGAGAGAGGATATTTAGTTAAATCCCCACTCACAAAGGTCCAATATTAGCATTCATATATCAGATGATATGATGGCAGCAAACTCGTATTCAAGTATTGCCATTGTTTGATATAGTAACAAAAAAAAAAAAAAAAGAAGCTCAACAGTTCAAACAATATAATGGTGAGCTTCAAAAAAGTTAAACAATGAGCTGCACGAAAGTGGCTCTTTAGTCCTGCCAAAGTCTTGCATACCTTCCCACAATTACAGGTATTTCCAGGGAACACAGGGTATTTTATCAGTCCATCCCACCAATGCACAGATTGGTGACTGATCAGGCCAGCTTTGCTCATACATAGCCTTCCACACTGGTCACATAGTAGATCGATTTGAAGCCCTTGTCTTTTTCTTTATTCTTGCGAATATCTCTCTGATAATATACTAACACAGAATAAACATAAAGAAGTACAAACTCATGTACACATATAGAAACATTTAATACATACATAATATACATACAAGAAGTATTGACAAGAATATACAAATGTGTCTGAACCGATAAAATACACATACTGTTTTCTGAACAAGCAGTATATGGAAGGGGTACACAAACGGTAAAAGTCTCACTTGAAGATGGACCATCGCTGGGAGAGGAGAAAATGTCTTAACTGTTCAAAGAACAGAGACAAAAGAGAAAGTATTTACTATACAAAGATAATGATATCATTTTTTCAGTCATATTTTAAAGCATTTTAAACACATACTTTTTCCATCATCTTTTAAAGCTTTTAAACCTGTACTTTTGTCATCTTTTAAAGCTTTTTAAACATGTACTTTTTGTCATATTTTAATGCCTTTTAAACATATACTTTTACAGTCATATTTTAAAGCATTTTAAACATACTTTTTTTTAGTTTCTAGTACAAATCACATGATTAAATTAGTGGTTATATAAATAAATGTTAATAAATTCAACAAAAGCAGAAACAAGTATTATTATTTCAAGGCATTTTACACATAAAAAATGTTTTTAAAATTTCTAAAGGAATTCTTAAAGACATTTTTATCATTTAATCTATGCTTATATGCTAGTCAAATATGTCAGAACAATTGGGTATTAAAATATTTTTTATGATTAATTCAACTCCAGCACTAATGATATTATTCTGATCTTTGAAAAAAAAGAAAGAAAATGAATATTTTTAATGAATAAAATTGACTGAAGATAGATAAACAATGCTATAATACATAGAAGAAAACTTGTCTAGATACGTATTGAGATAGTAATTTTAAATAATCGTTCGTTCTTTCTTTCTTTCTTTCTTTCTTATTCTTATTCTTATTCCTCTCTTTCTTTTCTCTTTCTCTTCTCTCCCCCTCTCTCTCTTTCTCTCTCTGCTTCTCTTTCCTTATTGAGATAGTAATTTTATATAATTCTTTCTTTCTTTCTTATTCTTATCTCCCCACTCTCTCCACTCTCTCTCCCTCTCACGTAAGCAGTATTGAGATGCCAGATCCGTATTGAGATAGTAATTTTATATAATTCTTTCTTTCTTTCTTGTTCTTATTCTTATTCTTATTCTCTCTCTCTCTCTCTCTCTCTCTCTCTCTCTCTCAGACCACACAAAATATAACAAGTGGCTATAAAGATGAGCATATTAGTGTGGACAAATTTTTGAATAATTTTAAATAGCATTAAGTAACAAAGAGACAATCTTGTTTTGTTTTTAAGAGTGCTAACCTACTTTTCATTAATAAGAAAAAGAAAGAAAGGTCTATTGATTTTTTCGAGTGTTTATCATGAATAATTAATTGAAGAATTGACTTTGTTGAATTTTCAAACTTGTCCTTAAAAAATAAAAAGAATAAAAATTAAATATTTTGTCCTCATGTGGAAGAGAGAGAAAAAAAAAGAGAGACCAAAAAATGTTCAAAGCTCAATTATTTCAGACAGCTCAAAGTCTCTGATGTCCTCTGGGAAGCCAATGAAAATAAGGCCTCTTTAATAAGAATGGCAACATAATCAAATTTAAGAGGTTTTGTCTTCAATTATTCTTCGTGTTTTCTTCTTTGGGTTTGGGGAAAAGAAAAAAGATTTAAATGAATTTAATTGATATTGGCTCATTATTATTAGTGCTATATTTTTTTTTTTTTGCTTTTCTTTTTTTAAAATCCAAATAAAAAAATAACGATAAAACCTTCACCATTTTTCCTTCAAAGTTTTCAGTAGCATTTACGCTTTTTTAAAATAATCATTTTCTTTTTAACTTCTGAAATTCAAACTTGTAAATGGTTTCTCGGGTATATCTCACCAATTCCACAGTAAACTCTTTCTGAAAGAAAATGTTGGCTAATTAACTGTTATGACTGATTGTTGGAATTATTATAAATCAATATGTACCTTTAATTGACAGATGAGATATGTTGATAACTTATTAAATTTTTGAAATCATTTTCATCCTCTTATTTGAATTTATTACAAATAAACTTCATTTTCTGTTTGTATTTACACAAATGTTCCACCCCAAGCAGGATGCAACACAAGGTCAATTTTTAGGCAGAGAACACTGTTTGAATTCAGTGTTTTTCTTCTCCTACACCAAAAAAGAGCCAGTTTGCCCTGCTATTTACCCATAGTTAGTTGAAGAATATATGGATTCATGCTTTTCACATGGACATTAGGACAAAATTAAAAGCAGACTGCTTCATCCAGAATTTGAACTTGAGTCACCGTGTCCGTTTCCTTAGATGATAACCATTATGCTAAGCATGCCTCTAATTACGTTTGTTGCACCCCCCCTCCTAAACCCCACAATACAGGTGTTTACATAACTGACCAATGTTTGTTTTTGTAAGGAACACATTTTCTTAGAATCTTATAAAGTATTTAAACAATTATAGTTGGTTAATTCCAAACTTCAGAAACACTTCTAAGATTTCTCTAACATTACACAAATGGTGGAGCTTTGCTCTTCTGATTCAATCTCTATATTCATGATTCATTGATATTCACAAGACCAATATTAGTATGTATATGTTGTAAACATATATATATATATATATACATATATATATATATATATATATATGTAAAACATATATATATATATATCTTTGGTTATCTGACCTTATATAAATGTTGGCGTACATGTACATGCATGAATGTGTGTAAATATAACTATATATAAATACATATGCTTACATATTTATAAGAATATAGGTATATTAGTTGAAAGAAGGATGCATTAATATATACATATACTTATATGTGTATATTTTAATGCATCTTTCTTTGTGTTGTGTGTGTGTATATATATATATATATATATATATATATATTATATATGCGCATGCATGTGCCACAGTGTATGAACAGATATATGAATGAATATGGGATTTATGCTCAATACATATTTTCAAGATTGTGAGCATTTAGCTCTCATCAGTGCCAGACATGAGGGCAATTTATATCAGCTCATTTGATAACTTTATCAAATGCTCACATTTAACCAGAGAAATGGGTCAGAGGCTGGTGAGACTTGAATATATTGGCAGATGGGGACAGAAATAAGATCTGTTAGGTGAGGAAGAAGAATACTTTTAAAATGGAAAAAAATAACAGGAACATGGGATGCTGCTACTGATCACTAAGGAATTGGCAAGATCTTTATCAGTTGAATGGACATTTCTCCTTCTTCATTATTTCTGGCTCTACCTTTCTCTCCTCTCTTTTTTCTTTCAGTCTTTCTTATCACTTCTTTTAATTCACCCTTTTGATTTCTCTTTCTCCCCTTCAGTCCCCATCTTGTTTCCCCTCTCTTTCTCTTTTTCTCAATTTTCTCCTCTTGGTTTTCTCTCTCTCTCTCTCTCTCTCTCTCCTCTCACTTTGCTCTTTATTTTCTTCAATTCTATTATATTTACCCTTTTCTTCCTTTCTCTCTTTCCTCCTGTCCCCTCTATTTTACCATGTTGCTTAATTTCTCCCTTTTTTCTTCTGTTTCTCCTCTCTCCTTTTTTTTTTCAGTCTTTCTCTATCACTTCTTTTAATTCACCCTCTTGATTTCTCTTTCTCCCTTTCAGTCTCCATCTTATTTCCCTCTCTTTCTCTTTTCTTTCTCTCAATTTTCTCCTCTTGGTTTCTCTCTCTCTCTCCCTCTCCTCTCTCTCTCTCTCTCTCTCTCTCTCTCTCTCTCTCTCACTTTGCTATCTTTATTTTCTTTAATTCTATTGTATTTACCCTTTTCTTCCTTTCTCTCTTTCCTCTCTTTGTTTCTGCCCCCTCTCTCTATTTTACCATGTTGCTTAATTTCTCCCTTTTTTTTCTTCTGTTTCTCTACTCTATTTCCTCTTCTCTCACAATTCCCTCTCCCTTCTTTTAAATCTTCTCTTTTTTCTTCTCTTTTGTTCTTATATAATTTTTTTGAATTCTCTGCCAATGCTGATCCACCCTCTCTGTCTGTCTCTCCTCCTCTTGGGAATAATATCTACCCTACAGAAAGAACATCTGACAACAGCTGTCTCTGATGACCTCAGTCTCAGATATGAAGACAAATACTTGATATCTATCTACTAATTTATCTCTTAATCTATCAACTGTCTTATTGCTTTAGACGTATTTTTTTTCATATGGGTGGAGTCTGTTCTGTCTGTTACCCTTGTTCTCAATACATCCATTATATTTTATTCTTACCTAAAAGAAAATGTCCTTAAATAAAAAGTGAGCTATCAATTTACTGCTAATTTGTAATGCTTCTAAAATTCTGTGAATTGTACAACTAGTTGTTTTTTTTTATTGTTCAGTCAGATTGTCAATTATTATTAAATACATCTGCCTTACTAATTAAGCTCTAGGACCTACCAGCAACATTCATTGAAATGTATAGCCATTTAATATTTTCCTTGTCTTACAGGTAGCCATCTTTATTTACTAGTAGTATTAGTAATCATAAAAGTAAAAAAAAAAAAGTTGGAGTGGCCTAAAGTCGGTATCAGCCAGACAGCCTATCCCCTTTTCACTAGTGCTTGACCAAGGAAATTATTTTAGCATCTGAGGTGGAGCACTACACCTACCATCAGTTCCTCACTTTACTGCACAGATCTCTGTGCTACTTATATGCTGAGTTGGCGAGAACCAGTATCGAACCAGGAACCTTGCGATTCTGAGGCAGTTGCTCAATTGACTGAGCTAAACCGGCCCTATTGACAAGTATTTCTTTTTTTTTAATTTCACTTGTTTGGGTTTTTTTCACAACTTTTATAGCATGTGTAGATTAAACATTTCTATCCTGCTTAGCTGACCAGTATTTGAGCATTTGATTTAAGAAACACAATTTTCTCATGTATATATCCATTAATGTAGTTAGTCTCTCCTCTCTATATCACCAATGTTGTCTATGGAATGGACAAGGGCTAGTACAGTTTGGCACCAATCTTTTCACAGGAATTGCCTGAATGAGGCTGAAGATTATATAAACTTCAAGATTCTTCCCTGGTCTTGAATTCAGATTTGACTTTTTCCTAGACAGTTTATCCACTAAGGCTACAGAGCTGTCTGCAAGGCTACTTTATCCTTTGAAAATAGATGAATTTGTGGCCTTTTCTTAAGGGCATTTATAGGAAGTAAACTTTGATTGCATTTTCTACACCAGTGATTGATATTACAGCACCTCTTGTTTCAGTTATATAGCATTTGACACACTGTTGTCTTTATTACGAGTTTATCCTAATGGCATATGTAAGAAATAGAATATCACCAAGTATTGTTGATTCTATGTTTACACTGTCTTAATTTAAATCAACAAATGCTCTAGCACCAATATTTAGCACTCTTTATCTACAAACATAGCTAACTGCATTATTAATAATATATACATATATATATATATATATATATATATATATATATATATATATATAAAGTTTGTATAAATATTCATAGTATTGCTTGATATTTGGAAAAATTTAAAATTATTAATAGCAATATATAATTTTGATTTATCCATATATATGCATATATGTATTTATATATAAAGGGTGGCTTACTGGTGAATATGGGCACGGTCGTTGGAGGTGCACAGGATCCAGGGGTTAAGTCCGTGATAAAACAAATACGAAGTGCTCAATACAAAGTAGAGCAAATTTATTGAAGAAATAGATACAACAGAAACCTACTCGAGTTTCATCGCTAGAATCATCAGGGTTAAATCCACTGAATTAATCGAGTTACCGATTAATTGCAGCTGATCACACGTATATTCATTGAACTGTAACGATAAATCTTATTCAATAAACATACATGTGATCAGCTGCAATTAATTTGTAACTCGATTAATTCAGTGGATTTAACCCTGATGATTCTAGCGATGAAACTAGAGTAGGTTTTTGTTGTATCTATTTCTTCAATATATGCGTATATGTATATACATATATGAATACACTCATAAGCATAATAAGAATTTTAGTTATATAGAGTAATATATAGATGTCTAATTCATATTACTAACTAAAATGTATAGAATTTCTGCTAGCCGAGATAAAAAATAAATGAAAGATAAAATAAATTATTTAAAAAAATTAATAATAATTGTTCCTTTCATATTTCTAAAAGGTAAAATCTATTTACTTATCCCAATTAACACAAGATTATTACTTTACAAATTATCTGCCCTTGGCATCTAAAATGGCAGACAAATTTGAAATTCTTTCCATCATTCACTTTGATTCAGATCTGGAAGTTACATCACAAAGAGGCCATGCTGTGTCTTTGAAGAACAGACTTAAGAGCAGAGAACAAATGTATAAATAGGTCTTAAACAAGTCTTTTATACCTCAGGTCATCATCTGTGCATTAGTAAATTTTATGAGACTGAAATGCTAACAAACAAAGCTCTCTTGTTTCAGTTACTCTGCTTTTAATACATGCCTTAAGAATAGGGGTATAAGCAAACATAGTATACTAGTCAACACGTTGTGTGTATCTATGCTGAGTAAAACCAAAACAAACACGAGGAATTTCTCTAACTGAAAAATAGTATTGTTAGTCTTCCAAATTGAACTCTTACTTTGATGTTGTTATCAAAATGTTTTCACAGCAAAATAACAACACCAAAAGCCCAAAGGAGAATTTCCATTGTCTGAACAACATTTTAAGTGTTACTGAATTTTATTTTTCAGATCTTTCGAGATGAGGCTTGATGTGTACAGAAATGCTGATAGGTACACGTCTTGCATCCCTGATTCACAAAAATCTAAAAGGTTGCAGTAAAATTATATCCATGCATCCTAGTGTTTTTCTTTTTTCTTCCCTCACCATTTCCAGCTAACTGTAAATATATTTCAATAGTTTCTTAGAAACAAATTACACAGGATAGGTTACAAGGTAGGAGTTAGACGGCTTTAATTGGGACCCATACATTTTCCGGGGACTTATTCTAAGCATATACGTGCATCCCATGATGCACTAAATAAAAAAGCTCTCAGCATTACTGTGTGTATAATATTGATTTTTCTAACTGTTGTCCTCATCTTTATTGTGGTATGTAAAGAAACAATGATGTCGCAGTCTTACATCCCTGATTCCCAAAAATCTAAAAGGCCGCAGTAAAATTATATCCATGCATTCTAGTGTTTTTCTTTTTTCTTCTCTCACCATTTCCAGCTAACTGTAAATATATTTCAATAGTTTCTTAGAAACAAATTACACAGGATAGGTTACAAGGTAGGAGTTAGATGGCTTTAGTTGGGACCCATAAATTTTCCCGGGGACTTATTCTAAGCATATACGTGCATCCCATGATACACTAAATGAAAAAGCTCTCAGCTTTATTGATTTTTCCAACTGTTGTCCTCATCTTTATTGTGGTTTGTAAATAAACAATGATTCAGTTGTTTTATCCTCCAGCCTTCGTCAGGGCCATTGCTATGATTGCATAGACAGGGAACACCTGAAGAAAGCTTGAGGATATAGCTGCCAAAACATTGTGTTTTTACATACCACAATAAATATGAGGACAACAGTCTGAAAAATTAAAATAATGTTACTGACTCTTCTGAAAGTTAAAGAGCATAGTATTGTAAATATAAGGATAGCTGAAAAGTTTTTATCCCAATGAAAACTAATTAACCGCTAGGTTATTTAGGATGTTTTTGCAGGCATGTAATGGTTATCATCCTAGGTAATGGCGAGATGAGTTCAAATTTTGAATGAGGCTGTTTGCATTTCACAAAGGGCTAATACACTCTGAAAAGGTATGAATCCAACTATTCTCTCTCCAACTATGGGTAAATTGTAGGACAGACTGGGCTCATTACGCTTGGTTAGACAGCAAGTTTAGGACAAGTAAAACTCTGAATTCAAACATGTTAAACTCTACTTCAGAAATTGATTTCATATCGAGGGGTCATTTGGTTGGCTGGTTGGAATTTATGGCATTTCAACCATTGTTGGGTTATTCTATGCCAAATACTTTTTTTTTATTTTTTTTTATTTTTGATGGGTATTCAATTTTTGGTTTATTAAACTCAATTTTTTATTGTATCTTTTATTATTGGAAGCCTGTTTTACCATGACAATTAGTTATTTACTTAGATTAATTAGACATAAGATCAGAAGTAAAGGGTACCTAGTGAGAATAGGGAGCCATTTTTGTTATTTGTATTTATTGTAATAATAAACTATTATTACAACCATCTCAATCTTCTCGTTAATGTATTTCTAATACATAATGATATATCCTGGTAAGGGATATATACTGAAGTTCGTAGTTGGTATATTATCACAGTAGTAATTGGTACATCCATTGGTCAAGGTGTCGTCTAGCGAGTAAAGTTAGCTGGTCAGCATAAGGTCTGGTCAGTCGAGTAAGTGTGGGTCATAGTATAAGGTACTTGGATCAACACAGTGTCCACTATTTATACACGACACTATCCAATGAGATTATAGTAAGGGGGTACTAAGGTATTTACATATTCATTATATCACATAACACAAAGATACCAAACCAAACCTAAAAATGAAAGGTAAAACTATTGTAAAATCATAAAAACACCACAAAACGCATGCATCGGAAAAATATAAATTGATTTGCTGGCAAATCTATTTTTTGCATTTCATAATTCTGATAAAAAAAGAAAAAAAAACTGAACTACTTTTTTAAGTGAATAATTTCATTGACTATACTTAAACTTAAATTTGATCAAATCAGACAGTTTTATGAATACAAAAAAAAAAAAAAGGATGGATCTATTTTTGTAAGGACTGCTATTATTACCACTTGTCCTATTTCTATGACTACTGCAGCCACCACAACTTCACTAGCCAGAAAGAAAGAGAAACAAAATTAGAAAAATTAAGTTTGATGTTTGCATTGTAACCAATTATTGCTCTTTTTGTATTAATTTCTTTTTATTATGAAATATTTTTGCATAGACTTTTTCTCTTTATTAATAATAAAATAGGATTCTCCTTTTCATTTCAGCTGGCATCTCATTTGAGAGATGCCAGCCCTTTTCATTTTTATTCCCTTTTCATACCTTTCAAGGTTGATTATAAATTCTGTATATAACACATGGTCAATTGAGAGAACTATCCGAGTGTGTATATGTGTGTTTCCCTTCCTTAAACAAAATTTTGCTAGAAAAATTTTCCACAAATATTAATGAACAAGAAAGAAAGAAAAAAGACAAGAAAGGCTGGTTGCTTTTGATAACAAATTTGTTTTCAAAATCAATATAATTTTTAATAAGATTTTAGGTTCTGTTTTAAAAATGGAGGTAACGCAACATGTCTGCCTGCTTTTGATAATAATCATATTTCCTTAGCAACTGGAAATCATTCCGAGACACAACATTGATATTTAGAATAGGAATGTTTTTATTCAGGGTTGATGTAAAATTCTCAGCTTGACCAAGATGGTATTGAACTTGTGCCATAAAGGCTGTTTCAGAAAAAATTATATCATTTCAAAATCTAATAACTTGACCAATTTTCGTTCAAAGGATCTCAAATTTTAACAACATGTGTAGAAAGAAGGCAAAACACTATGTTTAATGTTTAAACATCTTTTCTTTTTCAGTGAATGGCATTTCTATATCTGAAAAGAGGTTAAATCGAACTTAACGGATCTAAATTCCACCATCGTATGTCATCCCAGCCGAAAGAAAAAAATACCAAAAATCAGGGAATTAACCAAATTTAATGAAATTTTCAGTGTTATATATTAATGAATAAAAGATGTAACACACCAGTTATTTTATTTAAATCTTTTACATTTTTTCAGGTCAGTTAAATTTGAACCACGTATCTTTGAGGCATAACACAGATTCTCATCCCCAGTGATTACCCAATACTTGTGGCTTTATGATGTTCTTAAGTAAATAGAAGTTGAGTTATCTGTTCCAAATAATAATATAAAGATACATGGTTCAAAGTTAATATATCAACAATGAAAATTTCCTTAAATTCGGTTAATTCCCTGATTTTTGGTGTTTTTTTTTTCTTTCGGCGGGGTGACGTATGATGGTGGAATTTAGGTCCTTTCAGTTTGATTTAACCTGAAAAGCTGAAGATATTTAAAGTAGAATGAATTTTCTGCTCTTAAAATTTGAACAAGAGTTTGTCAAGTTATAAGATTACATATTTTTTTGTTTCTTTTCCTTTTCAGGCATAAAAATGCTGTTCACCAAGAAAGAAAAGCCATTTAAACATTAAACATTAAACATTATGTTGTTTCTACACATGCTGTTAAGATTTGAGATCATTTAAATGAGAAATGATCAAGTTATTAAATTTTGAAATGATACAAATTTTTCTGAAACACTCTGTCAGGGCTGGTGCAAGATGCGTGCCCTCTTGAAAGTTTTGATAAGCTAATATAAGTACAGTAATCCATTACAACATTAATTCTAACCCTTGAAACACCATTGATAATATAATTTTCATCCTTTCACTTTATTACTTCATCCATGCAAATAACCAATTACTGTGATTAGATTAAGTCAATAAATCCTTGATGTAAATGTCAATGAAACAGTGTTTACCACCGGTTTCCCTTCATTATTAATCTTATCCAAGTTTGCCTTGAATTTGTGGTGCCCCCAGATGTTGGTACCCTAGGTGATTGCTTACATTTGAAATTATATCAGTTCTTTTAAAATACACTGTATGATGCTATTTGATAATTCATCTCAGATTATTTGTATTTATAGGATCATCTGCCCCCCCCCCCCCAAAAAAAAAACTGTAAGAAAACAGCTGTACAAAAAATGTAAATAGAAATTCACAATAAAAAAATGATTCCGTATCCTCTATGCAAAAAGATAAAATATCCCTACACAGGTTGGCATTTCATTAAAATCAAGAAAACAAAGTTTTATCAAAAACACTTATATTCTTCAAAAAAGGTTAGGCTTTATATATATTCAAAAAAGGTTAGGCTTTATATATTTTGACAGATATTATATCTGTCAAAATATATGGTTATTTTCCATGACTCTTCTTCAGAATTACCATTTATTTTTTTATTTGAACTAGCAAATATATGCACCCTTCGGGTGCAAGAATTTAGGTTTTGATGTAATAAAATATTGTATCAAATTAGAAACTATTTAGAAAATGATAAACTGAGGGGGTATAATCGAAAAATAGAACAGCTTTAAATCTAGCTCTTCCATCATTTGCCATCACTCCCGTCTTTCATTTTTCCGAATTTATCTATTTAGTTAGATTATGAATTATTTAATAAAATTACAGTTCTTTCGTTTATGGATTTCTTTTAAGATTTATCCCCAAGACTTTTGCTCAGATTCTTTAAGAGAAAACCAAACAATTAGAAATTAATAATATTAAGCATATATTTATTAAAATCAAAATCTTAGTGTCAATATGCAAATTAGCCTTCTCGTTTACACTGTAAACCGCTATTTTGTTGAATATATAAATATACTTGCATGTTATTACTATGTAGAACCAACAGTATTAATAAGGTATAACAATTTTATCAATAATTGAGGTTTAAATAAAAAATAAATTCATGGTGAATGTGATGTCAATAACTAAGGGAATTGTGACTTGAGTAGTGATTTAGTTTCGGTTACAGACAGACAAACACACAATCTCCATTATGATAAGATATCACACAATATTACAAAATGAATAGGCTGACATATTCATAATACAACAAATGGATTGCTCGAGGTACTTTAATGAGAATCATGGAACGTGTTCTTTGGGGGTTTCTTGAGACTGTTCAAGATAAAATTCAGTAGTTTAAACTTCATCACAGAAAAATAAATCTTTGGGAAATTTTGTTGTTAATCGTCATTTTTTACATAGACCTTAACAACTGGACTAGGGGTAGTAGTAGCAATTTCCGGTTGAAATGGTCTCTACTAGAATATCATCAACCAAGGAAACGCTGCTGATCTCTGTCGACCGGATGATTACTAGAGACTTAGATCAAATATATCTTAAAACCACCCTCATAAATTTGCCATTCTTTCTATAATTGTTGAAAAATATATCTAAAATCTTTATATGATCGCTAGCATTTTTATGGTATTCTACTAATAAAGATTTTTCTACAATGTGCTGTTTTTTGGCAGCATATATACAGGGATCAGATCATTTACTATAAAATAGATGAATCTGTGTGTTTTTATATGTGCGTACAAAAAAAAGATGGGAACTAGCTGAAAGAGTTGTTAGCAACAGGCAATTATTGTCTCTTTTACTCTCAGAGAGAGGCAGCCATGAGGGCCGAAAAAAGAATCTGTTTTCTAGATTCCCATTGCTGAGCTGCATTTCCCTTCACAGTCAGTTGTAGTCATCAGAGGCATTCCCTTTCAAAGGACATCCTCTGCCAATCACTTATTAAATATCCTTTTATTTCTTTGTTGATTTTGCAGCTTTGTTTATTAAGTAAGTATTTTTATTGGCACACACCCAAAGTGAACACTTTTTTTTTCTGCTGATTGGCAGGAAATTAGCCAAAATTATGAAAGTCTCTAACTTATTTTGGTTGATCCTTGTCATTTTACCTACATTCAAGTTGATAGTGGTGTGTCATCTTTTACTTTATTATTAAGTTTTTACATAAATATAGTGGCATATATATAACTATTTTTTAATGTGTTTCTGTACAGGTATATGCTTTATCTATCTTCAAATATATATATATATATATAAAGATAAATCTAATGAGTCAGATAAACCTACTAAAGTTTTAATGCTCATCTTCAGATCAGATCTTAGCCCTGAAGAGCATTAAGCGAAACTTTTAGTAGGTTATCTGACTCATTAGATTTATATATATATATATATATATATATATATATATATACAGAGTGGGAGGATGAGGTTCAGTAAGAAATCTATTTACAAATGATAAATTTACAAATGTAAAAATAATTAATTTTTACTTATATTTATTTTTCAACATAATCTCCTCCTTTGTATGTAGTAGTAGAGATTTGAGTAGACTTATCAGAATTCCACTGAAACCAGCATTTTGCCATTAGTCACATTGATTGAACATTTCATAGTGAAATTGCAGATCAAAAATTCAAATATCAAGGTTTCAGGCTACAGACTAATTGATTCACCCTTGAGTTTGTCATTTATATATATATATATATATATATATATATATATATATATATATAGGTGTGGGTGTATTAATGTATGCTTGCATAAGTACTTATAAATAGTTAGGTGTGTCTGTTTATATCAATGTACACATTGGTATTTACATACATGCAAATGTGTGCATGAGCGATATCTTTGTTGCTCAAGATGTCACTGTTTATCTGCATAAACGAAACCCATTTCTATTAAATGCTTCAATTAAGAAGCTTTTCTTGTCACTGCCATTATACCACATTTTTCAAAATAAAAGATATTACCTACACATCTTATATTTTAACTTACATTACTTAAAAGTATGTCTCTTATCACTGTCTTTAAATCAGTAGTAGTAAACGACTTGTATTTCACACAGTTTTTGTGCTATATCTTAAGTCTCATACTATTTATAAGTTTTTTTGAAAGCCACAAAGGTGTCATAATTTCTACCTGTTTTTCTTTCTTTCTTTTCTTTCTTTCTTTCCCTCCCTTTTTCTTTCTAATTTGAATAATTCACCCTTTTTGCTTTACCTTGTAACTTATCCTTATACACTGCAATATTTAGAGTGCCTTTCAAACATTTCCTCCCTTCAGTTTCAAATACCTTCTCTTTTTTTTTTTTATTGAGTTGAGATGACAAGATTCCTCTGAAATTGAAACTGAGCCATTCTTTAAAATTATTTACATTAGGTGCTTCTCATTTTACTGCAAACAGATTCATTATCAAAAGAAAAAAAGAAAGAAAGAAAGAAAGAAAAAGAATGTGCAAGAGACAAATCCATAAAAGTGTTTAATGTACAAGAGATTGAATGTGAGAATAAATATAAAAAAAAGTGTAAGTTTAATAGCAATAATGAACAGTCTCTTGTATAAGTTTTCTCCCCACTTTCCTTTTCTTTAAAATATCTTTTTATAGCATTTCTTTCTGTTCCTCTCTTCTTTCTTTTTAATAATTCCCTTTTTTTTTCCAAATCACATATTGATATTTATTTTCTTAACTTTTATTTACGAACACTTTCTTCTTTCTCTTTCTTTTACTTCAAAATTTCTTTTTTAGCATTTATTTCTATTTCTCTTTCCTTTCTATTTCTCTCTCTCTCTCTCTCTCTCTCCTTCTCTCTCTCTCTCTCTCTCTCTCTCTCTCTCTCTCTCCGCTTTTTTCTCTTTTTAAATCTTCATTGTTATTTTCTTAACTTTTATTTCTAAAATCATGGCAGTCTTTCTCATCTGAAGAATCTTCCTCTCTGATATTAAATTTCTCCTCCTTCTCTTTTTTAAAAAATTCTTCAAATTATATTTTTTGAGCCCTTTTCCTGTATCTTCTTTTTTTCTTTTCAAGATAATTTCTTTTCTCTTCAAATTGGGTACTGTCATTTCCTTACTTTTCTTTACAAAAATTCTCTCTTCCTTTCTAAGTTCTGATCTGAACTGTCTTCCCCTCTGTTATTAGTTTTCTCACCTCCCCTCTCTTTTTCTTTTAAGAATATCTTTTTTTATTAGCTTTTCTTTATGTTCTTCTCTTTCTTTCAAATA
>CM042143.1:24366740-24404240 GCA_023376005.1 Doryteuthis pealeii
TAAATATTATCTTAACGGAAAAATAATATCTATTTTTTTGTTTTTTTGCTTTTAACAATATTTTTTTCAAACTTCTCCTCAATGACTGCATTCATATTTTAACAGTTAACAAATCTGCCTCATAAGAAGAGAAAAAAAAATGTTTAATTACCAGTATCTTCCTAAATTATATTCTGTTTTTTTTTTTTGTTTTTTTTTTGTCTTATTTATTTCAAATTATTAGATTATCTTTGAATATGGAATAATTATTTCAGTGCGATTTGCCTGAGAAGAGAATTATTTCAAAACATTTTTAGGAAAGATTATATCAAAATTTCTTATTTGTTACAATTCTTATTTAATTTAGTTCACTCTACATAAATTTCTAAAAAAAAAACACCCAGTGGATAATTTAATGGATTGCTGTGAGGTTGCACTTAAACATTTAGAATGTTTTATTTTTTTGTTTTATTTATTTTTGTTTACAGTTCTTTTGAAATTTATGAGAGCATCTCTCTTTTGAAATATGCATCTTATCTGTGACACTAGTAAATTGATTCACTAAAAACATGCTTTACAGGTGGAGTTTATTGTTACATAATCTATGCAGTTGCATAAGATTATTGTCAATCCCCTGTAATTCTGAGGGGGTGACCCTTTTCATATCATGGCCGGGTCCTTTCATGAAAAATTACAGAAGCCCGCCAATCACGTGGGGCCTTTTTGAGTCCCCAGTTTGCAGTTGGACGTCAGGCAGAGAGGTTGGCCATTTTATGCTCTGCCTAAACAGGAACTCATGCGCACTATGTTAGTTAGAGGATTATGTATAGTTAAGGAAATAAAAGTTTGGATAATTAATATTGTGGTAAATGAATGTCTTGGTAACAAGACTAAGAAATGACGACCAGCCAGCAAGAACATAGTAACAGAAAACCAGACCGAAGTCCCCAAGTCAACTCCAGACACTAGACCTTAGAAGATTCCAGACCAAGACAAGATTTATAGAAATACCAAAGATGGCCAGAAGAATAGATGTCCAAGATATAGAGTTAGAAAGAAGTAAGTAATGAAGAGGGTATACAACATTATGTGAGGGACACAGAATTATGGTTTTGGGGAATAAACATCACAATTATATTTCTCTGAATTTTTGAGATGAGGCTTGATAATTTTTATAATTTGGATTATTGGACACATTGCATAGTGGATATAGGCGTTCGGTTAATACAGTTCTAAGTGCCAGTTATCTCTGGACTGCTGATTCACTCCTGGTCAAGGGCAACAGTAACATAGAATAATAATTAACACAACTTAACACTTGTACCCAGCTATGTTTAGCAGAATGAGAACAGTCTACCCCTGTGGATTTAATAAAGGATTGGGTTCAAAGTTCTGTGATGGCTCCCGATTAAGCCAATATGCTTCCTGAGTTCAAAAAGAAGATTCCCGAGTCCAACAAAAAATACCTGAAGAAGGCTGGAGGATATATTGGCCGAAATTTGGTACAGATAGCAATAAAGATGAGGACAATAGTCTGAATAATCCAAATAATACAGATCACAGTTATACATTTAATGGACAGTTAAAAATTAACCTTAAACAATTTTTATGATGAAGAACAAAATTAATTGCGGCTGAAATAGTTGTATATTGTAAATCTTTCAAACCAGGATGAAAATCAGGATTTTGAATATAAATGCTCTCTAAATTCTTGCACAAATCAAGTGCACTGCCCATTTATATATACCAAGAGATGAAAGTTTTGACATGTATATTTAAAATATATATCAAAAGTTTACCATGTTAAGATAAACATATTTGTCTTGGGCTTTTTCATGAATTCTTGTGAATTTTCTTTAACATGTAACTCTTTTTTTTTAGAAGAACTGACAAGTTACTTCTCTGCTTAGATGGAGTTTTGGCCAGTGTTGCTTTGTTAGCATTTATTGAATTATGGAATATTCTAGATTAGCTAGGTAGTCTTCTTTTTTACATTATACCTAAGTCTTCCATTTTTGTTCTTCTTTTAACAAATCCTCTATCGAGAAGACTGATGAATGATCTTCTCAAAAAATATTCTTTTAATGCAAAGATGAAAATAATAATAAAAAATAGCTGAATATTTGAGTAAGCTTGTTTAAGATTCCTTTGATGTAGTAGGTACAGAGACTTTGCATTCACTTTTAAATCTAAATACCTCCTAAGTTGATTCCATTTGTAGATCTGCAAGATCCTTTATCACCATTACCCCAGGGTTTGAATATCTTCTGATGTGACTTTAAGATACTAATACCATCAAAAGTGATTTCTGAGCTTAGGAACAGATATCCAGGTCTTGAGCATTGTAAAGATTACAAGAATTCATGAAGATATAAGTTAAAACATAATACTAATCTAGCTGTACCGTTGTCAGCAAAGATAAATTTAGTAAGATTAAAATAGCTTTTAATAGTGTATTAAAAAGAACTGAATGTAGGATACAGGTAACTTTTATTGGGATATTTTCTATGAAGTATGTGAGGATAAAAAGGAGTAGCTGGTGACTCGGTTAAGCAGGTTCAAATCCTGGACAAGGCAGTTTGCATTTAACTTATGCTTTCAAACTACCTATGGTTAAATAATAAGAAAGACTGGGATCTCTAGCCTTGGTAATAGCAATTGTTCTAGAAGAAAAACTTGGCATTCATATAAAAGACCTTGCCCTTTGTAGGAGAGTTGGGTTTTAGGAAAAGCATCTAGCCCATAAAAATCCCATTTAGACAAACCATGCCATGCCAAATTTATATAGATTTGATGGTGAAGGCTGACAGAGCTTACAATAAGGCCAAAACCTTCCACCTAAAAGGATAGATGCAGTGAAAGGTGAGCAAGGTGAGAACGTGCGGATCAAAATGATATCTATTAGTAACTGATTCCTTAATCCGGTTAACTCTCCCCTTCTATGCATACAAGAATATATGCACATAGAAGTCTTGTGTAAACCTTTTTTTTTTTTTTATTTGTTTATCTGTGCTGCACATGACATACATTATAGGACACTGAAATTCGCTTCCTGTCTTTATTTTCACAAAAGGGAAAAGGAATGGGGGAAAGAAAGAAATGCTGAATAGACATTTATTGAACCTTGCCTGTTGGATCAAGTATACAAAAGAGCGGAAGATACAAAAAAGAAAAGAAAAAAAAAACCTGTAAGTAACTGATAAGCAAATAAACAATAAGTACATATTAAATTGAGATGTTCTGTAGATGTTAAAGGAGAAGCAAAGGAAATGGAAGTAATGATATCTTCTAATAATAAAAGTGAAGAGTGATTCAGTTAAGTGACTGTGGGTTTTATTTCATTGAATCTGGATTCTTATTTTTATTCCCTCTTCCTTTATTTCTTTTCACAGCCAGGTCTCTTTTTTTCTTTTTTTTTTTTTCTTATCTTATCTTTTTGTCTGCATTTGTGGTAAAATCACAAATCATTTGTATTGTCTCATGTGACAATCCAAGTCAAACATTTAAAGAATGAATTAGGGAATGAGATCACTGTTGTCAACATGTTGTTTTGCAGAGACTTGAAAATTTGCCTTGTCAGCATTTTAAAAAGCATTATTGTACAATCTAGCTGCTTATGATCTACAATAAAAAAATATCTAGTGTAAGTCGGCATTTCATTTAATCTTCTATGTTACTTGAAAACAAAGAATAGCTTCAATTTTTTTTATAACGATTTCTTTAGATTGAGATTTGCTGCTTAAAAAAAATTATGGTGCAATTAGGATTGAATTGTTCAGAAAATGTTATTAACAATTCTTGTATTTTCTTTATGATCGCAATGTTATTTGGATGACTTGTGGGTTTAGGTTAAAAAATTGATAAGAATTAAACTTTGAAAATCTATATATAAAATAGGAGAGATAACTCTCAATTACATTTTACAGCATGTTTTATCTAAGAAATAAGTTTAGTCAATTAAATAAGATATGTGAGTTTTTTCTGTTTTTTGTTTGGGGGTAGGGGTGCTGGCTTTTTTTTTTGGGGGGGGGGTTGCTTTTTGTATTTATTTGTTTTGTTGGGTTTTTTCAGCTCGAAGTTGTGGAAGAATGAGTAATGATCATAGAATTCATCGACGTATGAATGAAAAACAAAATAAGAATATTTTGGTTTATGTTATTATCATTATTTGACAGTGACTGGTGTCTGTTTTAAGTTCTCAAAATTTTTATGCTGATGAACGTCTGGACCTTTGGGCAGTTCTTACACGATTTCAATCCTACCCTTAGACACACAAAAAAGGAAAACCGGTTATTAGAATCTTCCATCTCCACCACAATGGCGACTTCTGTTTCCAGCCTCTGTTCCAGGCATTTTAGCTGATCATTCAGTTGTTGCCTTATATCTGTCAAAGAAATAATAAAACAGGAATTTAAGATCATCTTAAAAATATAAACACAAAATATAATCTATACATATATAAATGTGTACATATGTATGATGAAAAGAAATAGAAAAACAAATATTTAGGCGTTGCTGAATTATTAAAAAATAGTTTAAAATGTATTAAAAATAAATTACATGTGTAATGATATTTTTTAATTTTTTTTATTTTTTTTTACTATGCTCATTATGTTACTACTTTTCGACTTAGAAAAAAAATTGTGGGGTTTATAAAGTATAATTCAATTGAAATCATTTTAGAATTAAAATAAGAATATTATGTTGATTTGTTTGTTGAATAATAGAATGTATCTGCCTATGTTTCACCGGTAGGATCTTCAGGATAATTCTGATTGACATTGATTAAAACAAGCAGAAGTAAACAAAAAACATTAGAGAGGAAACACAGCATACAGAAGGAATGCAGCACATTTTAATTTTTAACTGTTGAGACACAATTTCAATTTATTCCTACATCTGTTCAAAATTTTGGATCTTTGATTTAATAGTTCTTTGGAATTAGTATAAATGTATTGATCAGTTTCTCATCCATACAGAGAAGGCAGATTTTATCACCTGATTTATAATTAAGGGCGCTTTTAACAATCTCCCACTTTATGATAGGGTCTATACCATGTTCATTTTTAATATCCTACACACACACACACATATATATATATATATATATATATGGCTAAATGCCAGTTTAATAAAAGAAAACTAACATTACTAATTTACGTTATGTATGCCTGTAACATAATGTGCTTCATTTAACACACATCACTTCTCAGCCTTTTGGGGCCTGCAATATCTTCTCATCCCATTGTATTTTTAAAACGGGTCAATTCTTGATGTCTGAGGCACCCCCACAAAAGGGGAAGTCTGGACAGTTTGTTTTTTGGAAAATAACTTAAGGACATTTGATTTCACATGTGGGTCCCCTCACACATATATATATATATATATATAGGTACGAAAGACATGAGGACAATGGTACTTAGTAACTGACAGATTTTTACCCATGTGATTTTCAGTTACCAAGTGCCATTGAGTTCATGTTTTCACTATCCTAACTTAGATATATATGCTCTATCAATGATACCAAGCACTCTTTACTCATAAATATAGGAAACTATATTATCAATATCAATATGCACACACACACACACACACATATATATATATATATATATATATATATATATATATATATATGATGGCTGCCACACTGAATTTGACATTTCTTTACTTTTTTTTCAAATTTGCACTGACTCATTCAAATGTATCATAGATTGATTGATTTTAACGGCATGTCAACCCATTCATGGTTATTTCATTCATACAGGTTAGGGTATCACATTCATTCCAAGTTCATATTCACATTTTTGTGTAGTTGTTGGAAATGGATATGACAACCTGACTTCAAATACTGGACAAGTTGTTTGCAGTTCACATAATGCTATTTCACTTGGGAAAGGTATCAATCCAACTATTCTCCCTTTCGCTATGTGCAAATAGAAGGACAGATTGAGAATATTAATCTTGATATAAAAACCAATTTTAGGAGGAGAAAAAACTGGTAAACTCTACAAAAAATTGACCTTGTGTCACATTCTGTTGTTGGGTAAATACATATATATTTTAGTGTGATTTCATACATATAATCTGTATATATAAACACATACACACATATATGTTTGTACTTATTTGAGATATCCAAAAGTTAGTTCTAGTAAGATATTGACTTGTTCCTAATTCCAACTAAGAGTCTCAGCTGTGAAAAATATTTACATTACTTATAGAGAGTTACCAAAGAGTACCAACCATTTTTTTTTTTTTTTGATCTAAGAATCGTATTTCTTACCAGCCAAGTAAAAAAAGAAACATAACAAATGGTAAACAGTACCAGACTAACTTGTAAGTTTTCTTTCCATTTTTCCCCATGAAATGGTAAACTAAACTGACAGAAGATGAATTAAAAAGTGTATCAGGATCAGGCACACAGCTTGTACAAATCCACTAGAGTTGAGCAGCTTAGATGAACATTAGCAGAAAAGAATTGTTCTAAGTAAGTATTATTTGGGACTTTTTATGCTAAAAACACCTACAAATCCTTTTAAGTATGTAGAGTATATAAGAGATAAGTTGTTATTTGTTGTTTTTTTTACTTATAGAGATTACACTAGTGTTATTCTATCCTTTCATACTATACTAAATAATCTATACTATCAGTCTGCCTGTCTTTATGTATAACAAAATGCAAACCTAGGATTAGAGTGTAGTATCTGCTTTGCTCCTTGATAGTTTGAATCCATTACAAGTGGAGCCAGTTTAGCTTTGTCTGTAGCGCCTCTGCCTAGGAACTACAAGTTTCCAGGTTTGATGCTGATCATTGCTAACTCTGCACAGGAGTAGCACAACTTTGAAAATCTGATCTGTGCAGTAAAGCATCAGGAAGTTAATGATATGTGTAGCTCTTCATCTCAATAAAAAAATATCTCCCTGGTATAGTGTTAACAAAAAGGGGATAGACTCCCTCACTTTTCTGATGATATCGACAATAGGCCACTCCACAAACTTTATTTACTTTACTACACTTTCTAATTGAGACATCTGCATAATGAAACTATTCCAGGAGGAATTATTTTGAAGAGAGGGAAGAGAGGCAAGGTGAGAGATTGCTTTGAAAGTCTGTGAAAAAATCATTTGAATTCAATGAATAAGGCACCCTGTCGGCTGGGGGTAAGAATACACCGACTACACCTCAACAGAGAGGTAAGACTCCCCCAATGGGGCTACCTATTAGCTGTGAGTGGCAATCCATGATGCTTAAGGATGGAACCCAGGTGGCTGAACAGTCCATGACATGCAACACTTTGGCCATTACTTGGGCTAGAAGGGTGGTCGGCTGGTCAGTCAAACACTAGCACCCCTTCATCAACATTGCTCCCTGGTCCACTGATCCGGGAGTGGTAGTGCCAGTTAGGGTCCCATCTATGGGGTAAATATAAATAAATTGTTTATAAAAAAATTGTTTAAGAAAAACTTTCTAAAAAACTATTGCTTACAACAACCTACTGGCAAAATCAAGAAAAATCCTTGAAAAAGATATGACAATAAATTTGACCATCCTACACAACTTACCAATTTGCATAAAATAACCCTGGATGGGTTGACATGCTGTTAAAATCAATCTACTACTACTACTCAATGAATAAGGTGAATTTTGCCAAAGAAGTTGGCAATAGAAAGCACTCTTTACAGTTGCACCTTTTTCATGGAAATCAATAGTAATGTGTCCTTTCATGTCCAAGAAGACAGCCAGCATGACCTTCATTGCTGACTGCTGTATGCAAAACTTAATCTTTACCGGAGAGTTAGTAAGATACTACTCAAGGGACTGTCATTTCAACTTAGGCTAGTAATGGCATTATATCTAGCCCCTTTGTAAACATATTTTAATTACTAAAACATGCTTCCCCATATACATCACACACTCTTCTGTAAATTTCAATTGAATTAAAGTTTTCAGCTTCCAAACATTTGATGACAGACCTCTGTTTAATCCTGGAACACTGTTTGATTTGCAGCCATTTTGAATAGTCCCAAAAATATTTCTACAAGATAAAATTAATTTTGCTATAACTAATTCCAAACAATACAGAATTTACATTTATGGAAAAAAATTCCTAAAAAAAATCATTTTTACTTTTTTTCTTCAAAAACATTTCCCTTTTCTATTGAATGACCCTCATATATATATATATATATATATATATATATATATATATATATATATATAAGAAAATAGTGATGGAGAAGATGTGGATAATCCAATTTCATTGTCAGACAGCAACACAAACTAACAATTTGATTGGTCTGAAGTCAACCAAATAGACTTAGATTACCAAGCCTATAAATAACATGATAATCAAATTGAAAATAAAAAGTACTGACATCAACACTGGATAAAACACTAGATGTTTATATAGAAAGTAAAATTTACACAAATTAAAAAAAAAAAAAAGTCACTTAGAAAGAAAATCAAACTTATAAAAAGAAGAAAAATAGTCACTTAGTAATCGATTTGACTTGTTAAAATGACTTTCATTTATTTAAATGTTATTTATTTAATACAATATCAATAAAATTTTCATGATGTTTATATAGTTTTGATATATGTAAGTACAACCCAACAAAGATTGCATTTCATACTAAGATATTTTTATTTTGAAAAATACACTTACTAAGAGAATAAATCAATTTCCAATCCTATTTGTATCTGATAGATAATTTTGTATTTTTGGTGAATATTATTTTATTACTCATCCAAATCTTTGGTACAGAAAATAAAAAATACACAAAATTATTTTTAAAAAGCCAAAGAAATTAAAAACAAATCTATAAGAAGAATGAAAGAAAGCTATCTTTTCAATTGGGCTTTTTGAAAAGAACTTTTTTATTCCAGTATTAATTTAATACATTTAAAAAATGTACATGCCTTATCTTTAATCTATCTGTCGGTCTGTGTGTCTGTCTCTCACTCTCTTGCTCTCTCTCTCTCTCTCTCTCTCTCTCTCTCTCTCTCTATATATATTATATATATTATATATATATATATATATATATATATATATATAAAGATTTTGGATGTTTGTTTTTATAGAAGCAAGTTGAATAAATTATTTATTTATTTCTGCTTGAAGGCAATTATAAATGCATGTATCGAATAAGATTCGATAATTATAGAAAATAATATTGACAAGTAAATCCCGCAAAGGATGGCTCGCCATTTAGAACACCGTACAGACTGTTTCGACTTTATTAAGTCTCTTCAGCGATGTATACTAACGACTCCCCTCCGACAGGAATCATCGCTGAAGAGACTTAATAAAGTCGAAACAGTCTGTACGGTGTTCTACATGGCGAGCCATCCTTTGTGGGATTTACTTGTCAAGATTATTTTCTATAATTATCGAATCTTATTTCAATACATGCATTTATAATTGCCTTCAAGCAGAATATATAATAATATAATATATATATATATATATATATATATATATATATATATAATGCTAGATAAAAGGAACTATCAAATAACCCACATTTAACCAAATACCTTTCATCCTAAGAGTTAAGATTTTAAACTGCATCTAATTCATGAGCAATAAACAAAATCTTAAGCAAAGTTGCATTCATGTGACCCGTTTCTTTTTATCAAATCTTAGACCTGACAGGAAGGTTTAAGGTACATATGATATCTCACAATTTCTGGCTTTCAAAAACAGCACTATGACACTTCTTTCTTGATAACTTCTAATGATGGCTGAAGGTATTTGAATTGTAATTAAAAAAACAACTTATCACATTTTTTTATACTGCTTTAATCTATATTTGTGAAATCCTACTTGCCAGAAGGAAAAACTGAATAAGCTATTGTTGTCCATCATATTTAGTGAAACATGTCTAAAAGAGAATATGTGTCCTAAAATCCCAATATATACGTATACACACACAGAAATATATATATATATATATATATATATATATATTATTATGGACTCTTTCGTCGATTTTTGACGCATGAGGGTTCATATACAAAATGAACACCCGCACAGTGATTTGTTTATAGTGGTGAAGGCTTGTGTTGGACCATTCACACTTTTTAGCACAGTCGATAGGAAAGAATTGGTGCATCAAGGGTTGCCACAAACCCAATCAACGACCGACCTCAGGAATTTTGAATTCAGAGTTATCCCTCTCCTAGACTGGTTACCTACACAAGGCTGAAGAGCCTAGTCTGCCCTACTATTTAACCCATAGCTGGAAGGAGAATATATGGATTCATACCTTTCCCAAGGGTATTAGCGCTATGTGAAATGCCAACAGCTTCGTCTAGGAATTGAACTCGAATCGACGAGTCCATTTTCCCCGACTCTAAACACTAGCCCATGTGCCTCCATATATATATATATATATATATAAAAGATTTTTTTTTAAATTATTTTTATAGTGAGTTAGAAGCATTAATTAAAATGTAATAATATATTTTTGAAGGCGAAATAATGCAAATTTATGTTTAAAAACATATTTTTTTTAAAAATTAAATAAATGTTTTTAAACATAAATTTGCATTATTTTCGCCTTCAAATATATATATATATATATATATAAAAAGGGTAGTGGGGATATGAGGTCAATGGTACTTGGTTACTGACAGTTTCTCACCTATGCGATTCTCAAACCAACTTAGTTTGAGAATCATATAGCACTGTTGACTTCAAGTCTATTCTAACCTAACTTAGATATTCATTGTCTGTCTATGAAATAGAGCACTATTTACTTAGAAGTATAACACTAATTTATCAATATCAATAGACATACATATAATCCTGTTCTCATTATCTTGAGCTCTAATTATTGACTGAATAATTAATACAGAGTACAGTTGATGTCAACAGTAAACAACATCAAGTTTGGCATAGTGTCAATATTCAATAGACATCTTATTTGACATGACTAATTGTTGAGGCATAGTGGGTTTATTTGGAACAGAAAGTCATTTTAATGTCTCCACTGGGATAATAATTTTATGTTAGGTACAATGATCTGTTTTGACTTCATTAATTAGTTTGTGATCAAAAATCTATGAGAGTATCAATAGTCTGTAAGTTTATTTCCTGGGTCAGACAATGAAATATATATCCTCCACTTCATGTACAAGAAATAAAGAAGGAAATTAAAAACAAGAATATGATTTAAAAAACAATTTATTATACATGAATATCCTGAAAATTAAGATATTTTACTATACATGAAACTCATTGGAAGCACCCATTGTGTTATCATCATAGGAAATGGACACAAGTTCAAATCCTGGATTAGGCTGGTTGTATTTCACATAGCACTAATTCCCTAGGGAAAGGTATACATTAAACTATTCCTCTTCGAGTTATGGGTAAAATAGTAGGCCATACTGGGCTCTTTAAACTTGGTATGGCAACCGGTCTAAGAGAAGGAAAACCCTGAATTCAAAACTATGACACTCTACTTTAAAGGTGACTTGTGTCTTATCCAAGTTGATAAACAGATAAATTTTTTTTTATAGAATTTTTTCTCCATAAATGTAAAAGTTGTCGGGGTGGTCTAATGTCGGTATCGGCCAGACAGCGGGGGAGTCTATCCCCTTTACATTAGCGCTAGACCAAGGAGATCATTTTAGCATATGAGGTGGAGCCCTACACCTACCAACAGTTCCTCATTTTACTGCACAGATCCCTGTGCTACTCATTTGCTGAGTTGGCAAGGGCTGGTATCGAACCAAAAACCTTGTGATTCCAAGCCGAACACTCAACCGTCTGCGTTAGACTTAAACTCCTGAAAATTAAGATATTTCATTATACACAAAACTCATTGGAAGCGCTTGTGGTGTAATGGTTATCACAGTAGGAAATGAACACAAGTTTAAATCCTGGATTGCCTTTCCCATATTGCTGTTGGGAAATGCATACATCCAACTATTCTCTCCAGTTATGGGTAAAATAGTTGGACTCTTTAACCATGGTATGTCAATTGGTCTCTGAGAAAGAAAGCTCTGTATTTAAACCTGTTAAACTCTGCTTAAAAGTTAACCTGAAACTCCTGAAAATGAATATATATAAATTCGTAGTTGAATAAGCTACATTTAGAAAGTGTTAATGATGTTTCTTTTTACACTTACTGTTTATATGACTTCTATTCCTGAACTGAAAAAAAAACGTGTCTGGAAATTTCCCTCTAGTGATACTTGTTTAGTTAGTAGAAATATAGAGTAGTTTGGTGTCAACAATTATAATGATATGATAGTTCTTTGTAACAGTAATCATTTATTGCAAAAAGTTCATGGGGAGCCTATTAAGATCTCTTATATGTTGTTTAAAGTTTATTTAATGTTCTACATATGGTATCTTTTGAAGATTCTCGCACTTGTGAAAATTTACATCTGCTGGTGGTCGGTTTCTTCTCTACGTGGTGTTTTAAAGTATCATCATTGAATGCTGTTGGCTATTCAATTCTTGGAATTATCTAAGGGGACAAATTACCAACTTTAAAATGTTTAAACCAATTTTGAAGAGTACTGTCACATATTGTTTGATTTCCTTTCACCTTTTACAAATGATTCTAAATCATTATAAAATCTGAAATAAAAAGTAGAGTTGAATAGCAGAGCAACCCAGCATTGCGTTGGATTTAAAAAGTTAAACATAAATCTTTTACCTATATTTATACATATGAATAATAAGTATTCTTTTTCTATATATTTGTTTTATACTTCTTTTATTCTTTATATATTCTTGTCATTTATTTTTATTATGATTTTGTTTATATTTTTCTTTTACTTATCTCTTATTTGCTTATTTTTATGTTTTATTCTTTGATTTGTTTTATTTTTTAATCATTTTTAAAAATTAATTCTTTAATATATTATTGATTCATATGCTTATATTGTTGTTTAGCTTTCCATTAAAAGTCCAAGTGGTACAGCTACATTTGCTAAACTGAGTCTAACAGAGGGCCACAATATCTTTCTGAGAGTCATCAAGTTAGGATCAAAATTACAATGTCTTGCTGACCGTTAGTTTATGGGAAATGACTTTCCCCTTCATTGAGTCACTTTAGTTTGCCCTTTCAAGTGAATTGATAAGTGATTCACAATTTTTTTTTTTTTTTAATAAATAATGTAACCATATGTCATTTATACTGAATTAGTCTTGAGCCAACTGAAATGATGTCCTGGGAATGACGTTAAACTCCCTGATGGTGAGGTTCCAGTTTTGGAGGTCTGGGGAATGTGGAGCACCCCTTCATCACCATTGCTCCCTGGTCCACTCTGACCCGGAGTGGTAGTACCTGTTAGGGTCCCATCTATGGGTTAAATAGAAAACATGAGTTTATAAACAAAATTGTATTATCCATTAAGAATTGATTTATTTCAAAACTTTATCGGCATTAAATGACCCACTGAGGTTGATATGCCGTAAAACAAAACAAACCAAACCAAACCAAACTGAAATGAAAGACTATTTACTTATGAATGACAAGCAGCAAGCATGAATTTATTATTAGAGAAACATTTGCTAAACAAGGAATCTGCTAAAGAAAACTGAAACTCCATCAGTTTATACATCCTAGATGTTTACTTTTTCCTTTATTGGTTTACATAAAGATCAAATCACCCAATTTGTTGGCTCAGCTGTTACCACAGCTATCGGTACAAAATAAATGCTTCTTAGTATCTCTTCTGGTTTTACACTACAAACTGCTGCTCTTTAATTGGTTCTTAATAGCTTGTAGAGCACTTGTATGTAATGCGTCCCCATCTATTAATAATGGAGATTTGCTTCCGGTTTTTGTCTGTAACAAAAATTACGTCACTGCTTATGTCACATTACCCAAAATCATCCTAACATAGAATAAAATGTATTCTATATTATTTTGATTGTATTTATTCAATAAATATACTCAAAATTTGAACATGCAACATTAGACAGTCCTCATTGTTTTTTAAAACAAGTTTTAATAAATACATGACTGGTATTATATATCTATATATAGTTTGTTTTATTTTAATACATATTTAAAGTTTACATTTCAAATTGTTTTATTTTTTAATCCTTTAATGAATTTGATGGTTTTACTTACTTAGGGTACAAACTCGCTGACATTGAATTTTTTACTCCCACTCCTCAGGCAATATGTTTCAATAATCTATTTTTACATCACCCGGAGTGGGTTTTTTTATTTTGTACTAGTTTTATCAATATACATTACTCAGTGGTATACCTCAGCTTAACTTTGATATTTGAGGTAATCAAAGTCTTTATAAAAATGTATATCAAACAAAATGATTTTGGTTAGGAATAAATCCTCATGTTAAATGCAGATGTTTTCAGTAATATATTTAGAATTAAACTTATAGACTTGACTCCATGGCATAATGTTTAGCAAGATAGTTTTGCAGATCAATCATGACTGACTTATTATAGAAAATTAATCTTTCCATAACTGTTCATTTCTGTCTTGGTAAATACAGCTTCAGCCTTGATAGTTTTCAAACATGCCTCATATCTTTAATAAAATCAATGTTTTTATTCATTGTTTATTTTTGTATTGGTAAATACAGCATTGGTCTTAATACTTTTTGAACGCACCACATATTATGAAGAAAATTAATGTTTTTATTCATTGCTCATTTCTTTCTTGGTAAATACAGCTTTAGTCTCAATACTTTTTGAATACATCACATATCTTAAAGAAAACGTTTTTATTAAATGTTCATTTCTGTCTTGGTACATACTGCATAATGGGAAGCATGGTAGTGTATTAGAGTCGTAGGAAATGGACTCATTGACCAGAGTTCAAATCCTGGACAAAACCACAGTTCACATAGTGCTAATACTCTTGGGAAAGGTATGAATCTAACTATTCTCCCTCCAGCTATGGGTAAATAGTTGAGCAGACTGGGCTCTTTAACCTTGGTTAGGCAACCAGTCTAGGAGAAGGAAAACTTTGAATTCAAACCCCTTAAATCTCTGCTTGGGGTGGTCACTTCTAGAATTGGCTCAGTCCTACTTACTCCTCTATTTCAATTTAAAAAAAAAAACATATGGCTTCAAAGACAATACTTTTTGAATTCACTTAGTATTCGACCTTTTAAAATTTCCTTTAAAAAAGATTATAAAAAAGTTTGTTTTTGGAAACATGCATCCTGATTGAGTTGCTTTAATTCTACTGTGCATCTCTCTACCACTGATTCCTGTAATTTAGGCAGAAATCAAATGTTTCTGTTTACAAGTGGAATTCAGTTCAGTTATTGATGCAAAATTCAAATCAAATTATACACCTCTTTTAGCAATGACCTACCAAGAAAAATAACATTTTTTTTACATAGGATTTTAATGAATTTAATTGGAAATTAATGAGTTTACTTGGCAAGTACATTTGTTCATGATTGAATTATAAAACTGTATCTATCATTGTGATGAGATAGTTTCAAAGGAGAATCAATCGACCTATCAGCTGTAGATATAAATTTGAGTGAGTGACTGACTTTTGCAAGTTCACCAAGGTGTTCATGCAGTTAATGGAATGGTTAAGTGGTTAGAGAAGAGGGTTAAAGAGAGGCAGCAAATGAACTATGGTCTTATTCTCTAAGCTCTGGATTGCTTTTCTCAATTTCACTTGTAGTACTCTCACCTGAAAGAAGAAACATTTATTTAAAATCTGTTTGAGGTGTGGTTGTTTGTCTGATGAGAAAGATGTTTACTTGAGAAGTTGGCAGAGATTTAAGTCTGGAAGTAGCCATTTTCTCTATTATGCCCCTGTTTCTACAACAATCAGTCTCTGCTCACTTAAAATACATAATATTCAAACACTGAAATATCTACTCTCATCTATTTTAAACTGCCCTATTGACATGGTTTGAAATAAGCTGTGTCCCCTACAGAGGGGTAATACCCACCTCCCAAAACAGATTTCCTGAGTATGGCATTGAACTTGATCTGATGGTGGAGCTACAGTTCTAGAGCTCTGGGGAGTGTGGAGTTCCCCTTGATTGCTATTACTTCCATGTCCACTCCAGAGTGGTAGTACATGTTAAGGTCCATCTGTGGAGTAAAGAGATTTATTTGAAAATTATTAGTATTAGATAGGAATACTTAATGCAATATAAGTGTTCAAATTAATTATATTAAGAAAAGTTACTTGAAGTTATAATTCTTCACTAAGGGGAGAGATTGCGCACTAGACACACAGAAGGAAGCCACTTTTAGAGAAAGAGACAGAGCGTTGAAGACAGAAAGGGAGAGAGTGACAGACAGACAGAGAGAATGGGAAGGACAGAAAGAGGGGGTAAAATGAAGAGATTGTTTTTACTGAGGTGGAGCAATTCACCTTCCACCATCTCCCAGATTGTTTTTACAGAGGTGGAGCAATTCACCTTCCACCATCTCCCAGATTGTTTTTACTGAGGTGGAGCAATTCACCTTCCACCATCTCCCAGATTGTTTTTACTGAGGTGGAGCAATTCACCTTCCACCATCTCCCAGATTGTTTTTACTGAGGTGGAGCAATTCACCTTCCACCATCTCCCAGATTGTTTTTACTGAGGTGGAGCAATTCACCTTCCACCATCTCCCAGATTGTTTTTACTGAGGTGGAGCAATTCACCTTCCACCATCTCCCAGATTGTTTTTACTGAGGTGGAGCAATTCACTAGAGACATACAGAAGGAAGCCAATTTTAGAGAAAGAGACAGAGCGTTGAAGAGAGAGAGAGAGAGAGAGAGAGAGAGAGAGAGAGAGAGAGAGAGAGAGAGAGAGAGAGAGAGAGAGAGAGAGAAGTGTGAGACTGACAGAAGCAAAATAACTGTGTTTAAATTAATAGTATTATATAAGAATACTTTAAACTATACAACTGTGTGCAAATTATTTGTATTAAAAATACTTGATATCAAATAATGTTGTGCATAAAAACTTCTTAACAACTTCACAAAAAATAAATATAAATGTGCAATGAATGTGTTTCCTTAACCTCAAGGCATAAAATAACCCTTGATGGGTTGACATACCAATCAAAATTAATCAATCTGTGCAACATTAAAATCAATCAATCTGTGCAACCTAAAATACATAATTTTCAAGTATTGGAAATATTTACTCTAATGTCAAACAAGAAACATTTTACAAATAGACAAACATTTAGCCAATTGATTTTACTCTGATGATGGGGTACTGAAAAGTTCTCAGCCCAACCATAAAGGAAATTACCAACAGCCATAGCATTTTCATAATGTTTTATATATATACATAAATAAATAAATATATATATATATATATATATATATATATGTATGAAGTGAACAAACGATGTGTTTGAAATGGCGAAGGCCGACAATTTTTGGGGAGATTTTGTGCTTAATCAAAGTCATACCTAATTTGTTAATTAATTAATTATAATTAAATGAATTAGGCGTGCATATCGGTTTTAAATGTAAAGTGTAAACAAATCGAGCAAAAGTCGATCTCTGTATGTACATTTCAGCCTATTAGGCCTCATCAGCAGAGCTATAGACAGGGCAGTGCTTTGTGTGTGATTCGAACCCTACCTGTCATAATGTTTTATATATATATATATATATATATCCCACAGTTCAACAGAATAGGCGTATCTCTTATGTTTCCTCACTCCTTCCAATAAGAAAAAAAAGAAGTAATTCCTGTCTTGGTTGGGCCAAGATCTTTTCATTAACTCCTTATCTATTGATTGCAGAAAAAATGTAATCTGATGATAAAGTTGGCTGAGTGGGATATTGTTGGCATCAGCTAAACAGCGAGTGAGTCTATCCCATTTCCACTTGGACTATACCAGGAAGATTGTTTTTACTGAGGTGGAGCGATTCACCTACCACCATCTCCCAGATTCTTTATCATACAGATCAGATTTCTCAAGCTGTGCTACTCATGCACTGAGTTGGTGAGTACTGAACCCGGAACCTTGCGATTCCAAGGCAGATGTTTTACCAACTGAGCTAAAGCCATGACAAATTCAATGCCACTTCTCTTCATTTCACATATCTACTCTTTTCTCTTATCAGCTAAGCTCTAAGTAAGTAGATGGGGTGGTTTAATGTCGGTATCAGCCATACACCGAGGGTGTCTATCCTCCTTTCACTAGCTCTAAACCAAGGAAATTATTTTTGCATCTGAGGTGGAGTATCACATCTACCATCAGCTGAGAGTGTGCTATTTGATATTCACATATCTACTCTTTTCTCTTATCAGCTAAGCTCTAAGCAAGTCGGTGGGGTGGCCTAATGTCGGTATCAGCAATACACCGAGGGAGTCTATCCCCCTTTCACTAGTTCTAAACAAAGGAAATTATTTTTGCATCTGAGGTGGAGCATCACACCTACCATCAGCTCTTCACTTTACCACACAGATTTCTTTGCTACTCATACGCTGAATTAGCGAGTGCCGGTATCAAACTACGAACCTTGTGACTCCTAGGTGAATGCTCTACTAATTGAGCCAGAGAGTCTTTTAATATTGGTAATTATAATCATGCCAACCTCTCTGTTGAGAATGGGTTCTTAAGACAACACAATAGCTGAGTGGTGTGCTATTGGATATTCAAAAGTTCAATCGGTGTGTATGACATCAGTGTTAAGTTGTTAAACAAGAGAAACAAAGTAAATTCATCTGCTTATCGTTCCAATGGTAAATGAAGATCAACCTGCAAAGAACGGTTTTATGGAAAAGGATTTTTTTTTTTTTTTTTTTTTTCAAGTTGAATGTTACAGTATGATTGTGGGGGAAAAAAAAAGAGATTTGAGTGAGATGGTTGCTTAAGCTTTAAAAGTTTTCATACAATCTGGGAATTTTCTTCTTTTTTTTTTTTTTTTTTTGCTGGTGATTTTTTTTAAATTTTTTTTTATGGAGATGTATTTGCTCTTAAGACACTCACAACAGATTCAAATGACATTGCAATTGAAGAAAAAAGCATGTAAAACAACGAATAACAAATTGATGGTTGATTTTTTTTTTTTTTTTTTTTTTTTTTTTCAAAGCTAAAATGTTTTTGAGGAAATAGTTGATTCTGAGTGGCTCTCAAATGATCTACATTTGTATATTTCAGCCATGTAAATCAATAACACAGCTTGTTTGCATGTGTGTAATTTGCGCATATTGTTATGCTTATATCTGTTTCTCCACCACACCCTTTCTCTTTCTCTCTCTCTCTACACACACACACACACACACACACACACACACACACACATATATATATATATATATATGCACACACAGACACACACACACACATACACACACACACACACACACACATATATATATATATATATATATATATATATATATATATATATATATATAATTTCACACAGGGCTACACACAAGTAAGTGAAATTTAGTCATTTGTTAAATACAGTCAGAATCCTAACACCTTGATTAAAGAAGATTTTATTCAGATTTGGTTCTTTAGGTTAATAACCTTTCTCTCTCTCTCTCTCTCTCTCTCTCGCTCTCTCTCTCTCTCAGACATGCACACAATCATCCATTCTATTCCTGTCTCATCCGATGGTTGTATTCTTTTTTTGTAAAAAAAAAAAAAATGTAAACTAATAGTAATGAGACTATCAGGAGAAAATGAATAGACATTTATTTATTTTAGGTTTTATCCTACCCTACTGGCCAGTGAATATGTACCCAACCCCTCCACCATAGGCAGGGAGTGATACAGCTGGTTTTAATTCACAGTTTTCTTTTTTTTAGACTGGTTGCCTAAACAAGGATAAAGAAGCTTGTCTGCCATACTATTTACCTGTAACTGTTGGTGTGGTAGGTTTAGGTGTTATCAGATGTATTCATACATGTGATGTGAAATAAAAATAGCCTTGTTTAAGGTTTAAACTCAGGCTGCCCATTCCATTTACTATTATAATTATCATTACAGTAAGTGCACCTCCAGTATCTAAGCACTTACCTGATTTATGAAAAAACTTTTTTATAATGATTTGTTTATTTCGCTAATACAGACACAATGCTTGGCTGAAAAGTTCCCAATTCGGAAAGAAATTACCTTTGTTTATTGGGGTTTTTTTTCAGTTTCTAGAATGTTGATATTTGGGGGTGAATATTTGGAATAACATTTACCTTTTATGGCTTAAGGTTGATTCCTTGGTTGGGCCAATAACCTTACGACCCCTTTAACGCAATGAACACACACGTGTAATCGACTGCAATTAATCGGTATCTCGATTAATTCAGTGGATTTAACCCTGAAGATCCTTATGGTGAAACTCGAGTAGGTTATCTCTTGAACCCTTTTTATAATATATATATATATATATATATATTATTGAAGTCAGTTAGTCTACTGTTGGTTTGAATAACAGCAACTAGCTAAGCACAACGGAAGCAGTGTCCAAGACAGCTGGTATTTAAGGAAATCAAGAATGATCCATTCATGCATTTGGGTGATTCCATTCCTTGAGTTCTGATTGGCTGTTTGGTTTCAATGATATTGCGGAGTTTTATAAATACCCTGTCATTCTGTAGTAGAATTGCAACAAGACGGGTTTGTATTAAGTTACAATTGCTTGTTGCCGTATCTTACCAATTCGACGGTAATTGGAACTTAGTTTGATTATTCTTCATTAATATATATAGTTTTCTATTATTATATATAGTTTTCTATATTTATAAATAAAGAATGCTCAATATCGGTGGTAGAGCTTATATATCTTAGTTAGGATAACATAGACAGAATCAATGGCGATTGTTAATAGTTGTTTGCTGCCTATGTGATCATCTTATCAAGAGAAACTGACAGTCACCAAGCTCATATATATATATAGAGAGAGAGAGACAGACAGACAGACAGACAGACAGAAAGAGACAAAGTGGGAGAGGGGATACAGGAATCTCCCTTGGTGGTTGAGTGAGTTGTGTATTCCCAACTATCTCCACTTAGAAAGTTATTGTAATATGATCTCCCCACCATTAGTTAACGCCCACCCATTTACCTTGTCTTGAATTAAGCTAAGCTTAGTAAACATTTAGAGACTATTGATGGCCTCAGAAGTTGGCAATAAAAGCCAAATAAAAATAAGATCAAAGAAATACTATTCAAAAACTTAATAATAATTGACAATGCTTTATCTAATAAAAAAATCAAGATAATATTGTTACTGATACTATTAGCATATATAAACATTAAAAACAGATGGCAGCAAATTTGGTAGTGGGGCGGAAGATGAAGATGGTTAGATTTGAAGCTTCTGTAGCCTGACTGCCTTCTGGTCCAATCAGTAAGGCAGCTGTCACAGTAAAACAGACTTCCTGGGGTGTCAGGAAGGGATGCAAATTTTAAAAGTATCTTTGGAGGTATATTCTTTATTTACAATTCACTGCTTGCTGATGGCCATGGAATGGCTCTCACTCTCTCTCTCTCTATCATACCCTCTCTCTTTCTCTATCATACTCTCTATCTCTCTCTCTACTCTCTTCTCACTCTCCTCTATCTCTCTCTCACTCCTCTCCCCCCTCCCTCTCTCTCACTCTTTCTCTATCACTCACTCTATCTCACTCTCTCTATAACTCTCACTCTATCTCTCACTCTCTCTCTCACCCTCACTCTCTCTCTCTCTCTCTCACTCTCTCTATCTCACTCTCTCTATCTCACTCTCTCTCTCTGAAATCTTGATTAAAAAAATAGAAATGAAACAAAAATTAAAGGTAAAGAAATATTGATGATAACTGACAATGCTTTTCCTCATAAAAATGTTTATTTTAATAGTAATTTTGTAAAGATGGCAATGTATATGTTTATCAACCCCATCTGCATGTGTAGGATGTAAAACAAAGGCAATTTCTAAAGCATAGTTTAACAGGTTGGAATTCAAAGTTTTCCTTCTCCTAGACAGGTTACCTCGCCATAGATATCTGGAGAATACTTGGATACATACTTTTCCTAAGATCATAAGCAGATGGGTGTTGTAAGCAACAGCATGTACTGTAAGCAACCTGATATCAAAATTATATCATTCGGCATCACATGACCCAAAAAGGAATGATAAGGTGTAAAACAACCAACCAACCAAGGTCCTTGTCCCAAATTCGAATTCGGAACACCACGTTCATTTTCTTGGACAATAACCATTACTGACTAATTCTAATATACAATCGTACATTGAACTTACAAGTTTAATTCATTAAACTCGAAAGTCAAATTCCTTGTATATCAAATCAATTTTCCTCATTGAAATAAACTGAAATGTCATTAATCCGTTTCAGCCTCCCCGTCCTAAAAAATTTTTTTTTTTGTTATGATTTTTAAATAAGAAAATTAATGTGTTTTACTGTGAAGCAGCTTATATTCTCCTCACACTAATTCACTGAATCCATTCCTCCCCCTAGCTATGAGTAATTATCAAGTCAGATAATGTATGATCAAGTCAGATATGTATGAGCAAAGCTGGCCTGATCAGTCACCAATCTGTGCATCGGCGGGATGTAATAATAAAATACCCTGTGCTCCCTGGAAATACCTGTAATTGTGGGAAGGTGTGCAAGACTTTGGCAGGACTAAAGAGCCACTTTAGTGCAGCTCATTGTTGAACTTTTTTGAAGCTCACCATTATATTGTTTGAACTGTTGAGCTTCTTTTTTTTTTTTTTTTTTAAAAAAAATTATTATTATTGTTACTATATCAAGCAATGGCAATACTTGAACACGAGTTTGCTGCCATCATTCAACCCATTTGACATGAAACAAGGTCACAAGTGTGGGGCATCTAGCAAGGATCAAACTTGCTATTCATTATTAATGGATCTGTGAGGCTAACTTGCAAATCATTACGCCACAGTATCAGTCTGCTATACATAATCACTATCATGAAAATAACTCATGTTTTTGGGCTTATTGTAAACAAGATGTCAGTATTTGATAACTATGCAAAGAGCTGTATATTTCCCTTGAATGGATTTTTTAATGCAATTATTTGATGATAAATTGGATGGAGCTAAAGTTTTGAGCAGGTCTATATTTCTAAAGATGTTTTTGTTTTGGCATCTAAAGAGCTTAAGTCTAGCATATCTTGCATGTTTCTTTAGAGTATCAAACTTTTCTGTTATATTAGATTTGTCTGGTTCTTTTCATGTATTATGTAGCAAATGGAAATACATGAGCTGGGTATGACACTGAATTCCATTTGATGGTGAGGCTCCAGTTCTGGAAATCTGAGAAGTGTTGAGTACCCCTTCAATGTCTTTACTCCTGGGTCATATCTCACCCAGAACAGTAGTACCTGTTATAAGTTGCAGCCGGCGGTCTTGAAGGATTGAGTGACAAGGCTTGACTTCATCCTGATCCTTCCGGTGGATACCGTGAGAATCGGTGGAGAAGACCCTCTTCCAGTTTAGATTAGAAAGAGTTTGTAGTCAGTATCAGCCAAACCACGAAAGTGGTAAGTCGTGTCAAGTGCACGGCTGACTCAATTTGTGCAGGTAGTCTGGTGGGGATTTCAGAATAAAATATGATCTAAAGCTAATCAAAGTCTTGGGTTATTATCTAAAAACTACCAATGACACAGGGCTTCTGATAAAGAGAAATCCCCAATGGAAGACCAGACACAAAGTCCCCAAGACGAAGTCAGACGCTAGAAGAAGAATGTAAGATACCAAAGATGAGCAGAAGAATGAAAGAAGTAAAGAGAGTATACAACACTATAACTATGCAAGAAATAACTACACAAAAAATGTGAATATAAACGTACAATGAATGTGATTCCCTAACCTTTATAAGCATGCAAAGAGCTGTCTAGGATTATTTCATTCCAAGTTGTTAGGGATTTGCATTCATTGTATATTTATATTTACAGTTTTTTGTATAGTTGTTACTTATGAGTTTTTTTTTATACATGATCCTATCAAATCTTATTATAATGGAGATTGTGTGTTTGTTTGTCTGTAACCGAAACTATACTACTACTCAATTCACAGTTCCCTTAGTTATTTACATCACATTCTCCATGATTTTATTTTTATTTAAGCCTCAATGAATAATAAAATTGTTTTACATTATTAAGACTGTTGACCATATCTACATACTAATAATACGCAATTGTATTTATATATACAACAAAAAAGTGGTTTACAGTGTGAATGGGAAGGCTAATTTGCATATTGTATTATTGATTTCTAATTGTTTGGTTTTATCTTATTGAATATGAGCAAAAATCTCTGGGATAAATCTTAAAAGAAATTCATTAAGAAGAAGAAATAACTGTAATATTATCCTTTACTTCCTATTTTAAGTAAAGAGTTAAATTAGGAAAATTTACCAATGAAAACGGGAGTAATGGAAAATGATGGAAAAGTTAGTTTCAAAGCTGTTCCATTTTTCGATAATACCCCCTCTGTTCCAAATCTTTTTATCTGCATTCTTATTTAGTTTTATTAGCCTTTCTAATTTAACATGATATTTTATTATAGTAAAACTTAAAAACTTGTACCCGGAGGGTGCATAAATTTGCTAGTACAAATAATTTTTAAACAGATCTTTTTTACCCATAAATGGGACTAATATTCACTACCACAAGTGAGCCTGGGAGTCATGTCAATGAAAGGGTACTCCACACTCCTCAGATCTTCAGCACTGGAGCTTGACTATCAAATGTAGTTTAGGGTCACACCTAAGATATCCATTTTTTAGGTAGGTCTTACTCCTCTGCAGAGGATATGGTCAGCATATACTAAGCCTCACCAACAAGGCAGTGGCATTTGTTTTGAAAATTTAAAGAATTGTTAATTTTCTGTTAGAAATTACATTTATTTAAAGTAAAAATCAACTTTTTGTTCTTTCTTTCTCTGTTAAAGATCAAATTAGCTTATTTCTTTTTCTTTTTAACTCTTTACCTACTCTAAGCCACTCACAGTGGCTTTCCTACACTGCTTATATCACACCCAAGCAAAGTACAAAAACTGATGGTTAGTTCATTATAATTGAGCAGGAGGACTCCGATTACAATTATAATAAAACTTTATTCTAATAAAATGAGGTCTGAGATGAATAGATAGTGAACTTTGAAATATCCTATCATAAAGGTACCAAATGCCAAGAAAATTTTGTACAGCCCTGAGGGGGAATTCAGTAGACAAAGAGTTAAATGTAATGTTTTGAACTTTTGTTGGAATTTTAACATCCCCATTGTGAAAGAATAGATAAATTTGGCCGGTCTCTGTTAAATATGCATGCAGTTAATTGGTTTCACTGGAGTTTGTTCACAGTATGAAATGACAGAACACTTGAAATGATGAAGGATTAAATCCGGTTTGAATATAACCACAAATTTAACCTCTCACTAGAGTCCCAGATGCTTTAGCTCATCAGTTGGCAGGCCAAATAATATGAATGATACTGTCAACAAAGTACAACTGAGCAGGTGAACTCCTCTGACCAAGCAAGCAATCTAAATATGGGGGTTTCTTAAACAGGCTAAGAGCCATATTTTCAGGATCAGACAGCACAAGTTAGTTTTAAGACGTCATATATGGTCAGGTGACCTGAAAAGGCAAAGGCTGTGCTTGGCTATAACTTGTCCCTGACATGCCTCATGATGATAGTATTAACCACTATTCACCTCAGGTCAAATTGAATTGTGGATACAGTGAATGATGGTGAGCATCTGTTACAGGTCAATGGCAATGCCTGAAGGTAGATGAGATCAGATTCTGATATCTTCTTGTAACCAATGGAAACTCTCATCAAAATAAACATGGCTGGAGTTATATAAAATAACAGAGTAAGGTGTATGAGAAAGGGAAGAAAGGGTTAAAGATCAGATCATAGAAGGTACTTCACAAGACATATTATACTCATATGTACAGCTTATAATGGTTAAAAAAAAATCCACTGCAAATATTGGATAACAGTAGAAAAATCAATGATAAAGAATCAAGTGTGACTTGTGATTCCTCTAAGTAATGAAGCAGAATAAGAAATAGCCCTGTTGGCTGGGGCTTTAGAATACACATTGCACCTCTGCAGAGGGGTAAGACCCCACCAATGGGACCACCTGTTGGCTGTGGGTGGCAACCAGTGATACTTAAGGAATATTGGTGGCTGAGCAGTCCATAACATGCAACTCCACTTTGGCCTTTACTTAGGCTAGACGGTCAATTGAAGACTCTCCCTCTGATCAATCAGCTGGCCATGTCAAGCCTGCCCTTATAGCAAGCTCCAACCCTTTTTATCATATATCTGCTAGAAGTTGATGGCTGAGGGTCTTCATGTCCTGGGAATGACATTAAATATGATGGTGAGGTTCCAGGTCTGGGGAATGTAGAGCACTCCTTCCATTGCTCCCAGGTCCATTCTGACCCAGAGTGGTAGTACCTGTTAGGGTCCCATCTATGGGTTAAATAGAAAATTTGTTTACAAAAAAAAATTTTCTCTCAATTATCACTATGGATCTTTCAAAACTTTGCCGGCATGAAATGACCCACTGAGGTTGATATGCCGTAAAACAAAAAGCAAACAGAATAAGAATTATCAGATAATCATTTCCTTAATTTTTCTTAATAGAAAATATTATTCTCCTAAAAAAGTATATTTTGCAGAAGAATGTCTTTACAATCTAGAATAATTTTTGCCAAATTTCTCACCTCCATTATATAATTCATATTGTTGGAATTTTTCTAGGATATAAGGTGTGTTCCAGATTTCACCTCTACTTATAGACTCACCTATAAGCACATGAACTGGGAAGGATTCCTATTGTCCAAACACTGGCAGTCCTCTGCTGCTGCTGCTGTTGTATTTATAATGGCTGATTCTAATCTTAGTCACTGCTACTTGGATCTTCTTGGACGTCGGGCCTAAAGGATACTATACCACAGGACTTATTGACTTACCAAAGGATTGCTATAACTCGGGACTTACTTACTTATTTACTTTAAGTTCTTTAACAACTGGCCAAGGATGGCGGCCAGATACTTAACACATATGTCGCATAGAGTGTCACATGCCAGTTTAGAAACCCATTAGCAACCACTTTTTGCCTCTGTTCTTTGAACAGTAGAGACATTGTCTCTGACCATGTCATGCGTGTTCAAACCTGTAGCAATCTGTTTGAATTTGCAGCTATTTTGAATAGCCTCAAAACAAATATTTTTTGCAAGATTAAAATAATTCTTGCTATTAACCAATTCCAAACAATGCAGAGTTTACATTAAAGGAAAACATTTGGAGAAAAATAAGAAAGATTATTTTGCCTTTTTTAAAAAAAAGATTGCTTTTATTTAGTAAATGACCCTTGTATATACCCGTTGTGTTTGTAAATGTGGATATAAATCATATACACCTTATGTTGAAGAAAAATATACAAATGAATTATAAATGTAGATTTTTATTATCTTTCCAGATATCTAATCATGTAAAAGAATGAAAGACTCTGTAGTCAGAAATCAAACGATTTGTCTGAAATATTTTTTTCTCCTCAAAGAAGGGTTAAATACAATAAACAAATGCTTGTATGATAAATTAGCATGATTTCAACTACACTTACTTACCAAAAATCAATGCCTCAATAGGTGAAAATGAATCCATTGACTGGGGGGGTAGATTTATATTGTATTTGGCTAGAATTGCTAATGAAAAAAAGTCTCACTTTCTCAGAGTTTATTAAGTCTTTTTTTTTTCCTGATTGATTGATTGATACTTGACAAGACTTATCAACTTGAAGATGTAAGCTGAAGTTGATTGGCTGCAAAAAAACTCTTCTCTATCCTTTATGAAAAGCTCATCAAACAGATTTATATTCCAGCAGAGAATAAAAATAATTCGAACAAACATAGCTGTTCTTTATCAAACAGCTAGATAAATTAATAAAAAAATGACAATGATAGTATATTAGTTTTTCATAAGTATTTTCAGTATACTAAAGAAAATAGCATGCTTATATGGCTCTTCCGCTTACATATTTGTCTATGAGAGTGGCCCTGCATTTGTTTTCAAAGGAGGAGACATCACAGTTGAAGCTTAGCTCCCAGGCATAACAGTCCTCGGCTTGATGGTGGTCAATGTGACATGTATGAAGGGATTTTTTAAACAGTCTTTATAGTGCTTCCTTGGGTCTCTCTATTATGATGGCCAGTAGAGAGCTCATAAAACAGTGTGATCTAGAACAGGCAATGATCCCACATCCTGGAGATGTGTCCTGTCCAGTGTAGCTGGCACTTCAGCAGCATGGCTTCAATGCTGGTGACCTCTGCTTGCTCATACATGTATATTAAAAGTAAGAGAGATTAAAACCATAGCTCTTTAATTATTTGATCAATACAAAGATTGGTGACAAAGTCACTCCAGTGGATGTTGAGGATGGTGCGAAGACAGCACTTTCTGCTGTGGCATTAGTAGTAGGAGAGTAAATCCGTATCTTTCCTTCCTCTTTCTGAAAATATAAATGCCATTCTCTGATATGATACATATGAATGATAGATACACAAGTAGTAATACATATATATATTTTATAAGACTTAGTTATCCATTACAGAAACAAATTCTTTTTGGTTTAGTTTCTTTGTTTCATGGCATATCAACCTTCATGGGTTAATCAATGCTAAATCCATCCTTTGTAGAAGACAGTGATGGTACCATTTAACTAACTGCTGATGGGTAAGGGGTTTCATACCTTTCCCAATGATATTAGTCCAAAAGTGAACATAATAGTATGACTAGAGTTCAAACTCGCTGACTATGATGTAGCAGTTGAGCATGTTAGCATGTACACCATGGAGAACCCCCCCCCCTACAACAAATTATTTTTGAAATCAAAACAGCTACAGTGATTTTATGGACAATGAATTATCGTTACACTTCTTTGGCATTAAAAGAAACCTTATTTTTCCAAGATTCATTTAGTGACAATAAATGCCACAAGTCTGGCATCTGCTATGGAACTTCTAATAATAATCTAATTAAGATTTGTGAATCTTTGTATTGATCAAATAATTAAAGAGCTATGGTTTTAATCTCTCTTACTTTTAATATACATGTATGAATAGACACAGCATAATGGTTATTGTCATAGGAAATGGAATCAGTGACCCAAAGTTATATTCAGCTGTTTGCATTTCACTTTGTATCCAAGCCCTATGTATATATAATATATATATATATATATATATATATATATATATATATAAGGAAAAATAACAGAAGATTTAGATTTTTAGCATTATAGACTATTTCAAGGAACCTCAAGAAATTGCCTTGTAGCTCCCATAATCAGATGCAAAATGTTGATTGATTCATTATTCTTAAGTCAGTTGAAAACAGATTTTTTTCCTGATATAATTTTGCTCTGTGACTCTGATAATAAGAGCACACATTGAGCTCTGCAAACTACAACATTTAAAAAAAAACTACTATATCATAAGGAAAATTCTTCACTAATGTTTGAATTATATATATATATGAGGAGATTTGAAAAGTTCTTAACATAACCAACAAAATAATGATCTAAAGGTACATTCTTTTCCACATATTCCATTTCTGAGTTCAGCTCACTGGGACACTTTAGTTCATTAAACACTTCAAAAATAAGAATTAATTAATACCAGTTCTTGGTTGGGCTGAGAACTGTTCAGCACCCCCTCATACATATTATTAATATAATACAATATTTATAAATACATTTTAACTTTCCAGAAATTATTTTAATTGATTGAGTCTAGAAAGGATGAAAATATAATGGAAATAATTCTTAGTTGGGCTGAGAACTGTTCAGAAAACCCTTATAAAAGTATATAACATTGATACCTACTGGATAGTGTTCAAGCTAATTTTGTCTTTGTTTGTTGTGTAAATAGGAAATGCTGAGGGACATAAAAACGACCCTGACATTTTTTTAAAAATATATATTTTTTGCTTTTTTTTTTTTGCTTTACTTATAAAATTCTTCTATTTTAGTTGTTTTGTTCAATGATACTACTAAAGACATTTCTCTCGGAAAGGATGACAGAAACGAACATAGAAATGCTATCCCATTACATAGGAGAATTTTTATTTATTTATTCATTCATTTATTATTTATTATTATTATTATTATTGTAATATCAGTCAGTTAGGGAAGTAGATTGTGTATCAAGAGAAAACAATATAAAAAAAGGTTATTACAAGATAATTTTTTTTTATTTTCATCCCAGGTAAGGTAATGAAATGGGGAAATAACTTATGTTTGTTTTGCAATTTATACCAGAAATAAAAAGCCAATAAATAGACTGTAACTTGGTACTCAGCTCGTCTATCAAGACAACTCTACTCTTATATGAAGGAAGTGGACATTTCATTGTATTTTTATTTTTAAAGAGAAAATTACCTTTGTTTATTGTTAGATTTCTTTGTTCTTTTTCATATTACTTGACAACATTTTTTGATGAGTGATCTCCTAACATTCATAAGTGTATTTACATGGCCATAAGGCTCATAGTGTATACTGATATAGACAGTATTTTACTAATCTTTTCTCTTTTTATTCACCATATTTCAATGGTTCTTTTATATTTTTATTGAAACTTCCAGACTGTTATTCTATGTCTATTACATAGTGAACATTGATCAGAAATGTAAAAACAAAAAGCCTCTGGTGGGATTTGAACTTATATTCCTTGTCATTAAAAATCTCTTGTTTTGTAAGTGCTTTACTTATTAGGTCTTGGACCATTGCCAGTAAGCATTGTTGCTGTAACTTACATAGCTAGGTATTTACCCAACCTTTTCGGAGGATGTGACACAAGGCTTGCAAGTATGGGGCATCCAGCAAGGATCAACCCACTATTCAGTTGTAATGGATCTTGCTAACCATTACAGCATGATGGTAAATCATATTGCTCTATTCTTTTCTATCTGATACATTCTGCTATACTACTCTGTCATTGCATGGTGTAATGAGCCGACACACACATATAAGTTGTTGCCCATTGTCGGAATTAGCCGAACTGCGAGCGAGTCTATCTCCTTGTTGCTAGTGTTAGACCAAGGATTGTTTTTTGCAAAGGTGGAACGCCACACCTACCGTCAACTCCCCACTTTACCACACAGATCAGATGATCCAATCTGTGCTATTCATACACTGTATTGAACCAGGAAGCTTGCGATTCCTAGGCGGGTGCTCTATCAGCTGAGCTAAAATAAAGAGCACCTAATTGTTAATCAGGCCACCCACCTAAAAAGCTAACAAAATCCTTCTAAAAAATTGAGATAAATATATATTAAATTTTTACTTGAAGGCACTTACAACGCATGTATCGCATAAAATTTGATACTTTTTCTTATAGAAAATGAACTTGACAAGTGTAATCCCGGCAAAGGATGTGTAGAATACCGTACAGACTGTTTCGACTTTATTAAGTCTCATCAGCAGTATATACTAACGATTTCCCTCCGACAGAAATCGAAACCGGGACTTCAGCAGACACAGTGAAACACTAGTGAAACACTTTTATCGCCTCGGCCACAGTACACAGCTGACCATCCTAGCGAAATTAAGCTTGTCAAATGATACTACATGCCTCTACCATAATAGGTAAGGGGGTGTTATTGAGAGAATAATAACAACAAACAGACCGTATGCCCTTAGATAAATATATATCAACCAATAGATTTTAACTATCGGATGGTCCGGAAGTCTTGTCACCCCTACATTTTGTATTAATTTTCATTATTTTTTCTTTTGATAATATATAAGTTATGTAATCATTTTACCTTGAAAAAAAAATATGTACTGGATGACAAGACTTTTGTTCCTCCCTGTATTCTATAAAACTGAATTTTTCCATTCATTAGTTTTTCTTTGTTATTTTTATTTTTATTTTTTTGAATGGTTAAATTTCATCAATTCATGTAATTCAGCAAATTGAATTTTTTTCTTGTGTAAATCGACAACAATTTAGCTGAGAATGTGATATATAGCTTAAAATTGTGCAATTACTATGTAAATATTCAATGGGTAAAGCTTCTATGTGTATATATATGTATGTGTGTGTATATATATATATATATACACTTTGTTAAGTTTTACTTTCTATTTTATTATTATCATTACGCAATATATATAAGCAATTATTCATTTTTTTAAATATATATAAAAGATAAAAAGAAAAACAAAAGATTCTGCGATTATATTTTGCTATTATTTTGAATAAATTGTTTTAAATTTACATTAATGCAGAAATATTTATAAAAAAATATTTCATCTTCTTATTTTCCATTTTATAATAACAAAAATATTTTTTGATTCATTGTTTATAAAATATTAGAATTAATTTTCCTGTTTTGTTTTGCATTTTCAAGTTCTTTTCTTGCTCCCAAGTGTTTTCTCTTCTTTTTCTTCAATTATAAAATTATTGAAAAAGGAAAAAAAAAATTTGTATTTCATTTTATGATCAATTTCTTTTTCATTTTGTTTTATAACGAGAGACAGATGAAAAATAGATTTTGTAATTGTTCTCTTTGGTATGATAATTGGTTCTGAGACTGAAACAGGCACATTTTGCTGCAAAGATGACTTAAATTGATAAATGCACATTGAGAAAAGAAAAGAAAACGGGAATAAAATATGTGAAAAAAAAAAAAAGAAGAGGCAGAGATTAAGAAAAAAAACAAAAAACAAGTCAATCAAAAAGAAAATGAAATCATTAAAAATATGAAAACAAACAGAAAAAAAGGAGGGAAGTATGGATCATGATAAATGATAAGAAAATATCAGAAAATGAAAAAATTATAAAGAAAAGAATAAATGTTCCTTTTTCTTCTTTTCTTTATTCAAAACAATTCTTATATTTCTGCATTCTGTGACTGAATTTTAACTGCAATAAATTTTTAAAGATCTGAGAGCAGAATATTCATTTTTTGCCTGCACAGATATTTCTTTGAATCAATTTCAAACAGATTTATCTTGTCTTTTTTTTTTTTAAGATGGAAACTTCTTCTTGATTTTCTTTATTTTTTTTTAATCATTTTAATGAAAATACTACTCACCACAATTATACACTGTCTGCTAATAGCAAATGCACACTGAACCAGACAGAGATTAGAGCTCAAAAACCAACTGGTTTTGAATTCATAGTTTCGCAATTCTCTAAGACCAGTTGCCTTAGCAAAGCTAATGGGATCAGTTTGCCCTGTTATTTTTGGAGGGAGAACAGAAGGATTCATGCCTTTCCCAAGGACATTAACATGACGTAAAACACAAATAATCTATTCTAGGATATGATCTTGGTTTATCTAATACATTTCCTTCAATAACTGTTGTGCCAAACAAAATAGTATATAGCCTCACTCTGATTTCAGGGAATCTCCATGGTGTAGTAATTAACATGTTGGAATGTCATACTATTATGTTCCCTTCTGGACTAATACCCTTGGGAAAGGTATGAACCCTGTCATCCCTCCATCTATGGGTTAGATAGTATCACCACTGTTCTTATACAACAATTGATTTGCCATTAAATAACCCAAGAAGGTTGGTATGCCATTAAACAAAGAAACCAAATCAAACATTACTCTGATTTAGTTGAAGAGACAGAACAGTGATATCACAAGTAAAAATTAACTAAGCAGAATTAACACGGATTAAAGAATAATAACAATTCATACTTGTGGATTGAATAAAAAGGTTTGGTTCTAAATTCCTGGATAGTTACCAACTATGATAGACAACTGAAGGAGGTTGAAAAGTACAATAGCTAAAATGTTGTGACTACAGTAGGAGACTAATTTGAATAAATCCGGATATAAATATAAAAGCTCTCTTTTTTTAACTGATGAAAAGATCTAAATTAGAAAAAAAATGATTCTCCTGTGATAAAGGATGCAGAAAATGTGAGTCTCTAAGCAGACACCACAAATACTACAGGGACATTAATTATTTCTCTGTTTTTCAAGATCAAGGTTTTATTTTCATTTGTTGTGGATAAGAAAGATTTTAGTGTGGCAGAGTTGTGGTTTATTTGTTTGTTTTTGCTGTCTACTTAGAAACAAAAACGAGATAGAAAAATAAATTTTAAAACCCTGAGGTTACAAAAACAAAATGAAAAAATAATTGAAAAAAAAAAAATTCCAAATAAACAAAAAACAAGTTGGTGTATGGAGAAAGAAAGGAAGGAAAAAAAGAAGGAAATAAGGAAAAGAAAGATTAGGTAAAAAAAAAGAAGGGTAAAATGTATTGGGGGGGGGGATAAATAAATAAATGAATAAAGAAAGAAACTTGTATCAAGTACACTAAAAAAAGATATTGTATTCCAAGACCTAATATTTTTTCTCTTTTTTTCTTCTTTTTTTTTCTTTTTTTTTTTTCTTTTTTTTTTTCTTTTTTTCTTTTTTTTCTTCTTCTTTTTTCTTTTTTTTTTCTTCTTTTTTTCTTCTTTTTTTTTCTTCTTTTTTTTGTTTTGAAAATCAGTCACACTATTTCATATAAGAAAGCATAACAACTTCAACAGATGTAAAATAAACAAAAAAGAATGAGAAAAACCATCTATCAAATAAAAAAAAAAAAAACTCTGTAAAGAGACCTTTTTTTTTCTTTTTGATGTTTTGAAGATCACCCCCCCCCCAAAAAAAAAAATAATAATAAAAACCAATGTAAAAAAGAAACAAAGAAAAACATAAGAAGAATCTAAAACGGCAATATGAAATTAGTAGAAGAAAAAAAAAGATCTTGCCTGAGTAACAAGTATAGGAAAGAAAATAAACTATTAGAGACAGATGTTTGTTTTTCAATTGGATGCATTTCTGACACATTAGGTATCTATTATCAATGTTACTCTTCCATGTTTGTTTCACTCGACTATACAAGTTATTTTTCCTTACACCAATCATGTTAACCTCTCAACTACATTGTGATTTTTTTCTTTGCAATTTTTTTGAAGCATTATGAAATGAAGCATTGAACACCTAGTCAATTTCATTACTTAAGATTTATCTATGCTTCTTCATTTCACACTTAATTTTTAGTTTTTTGGTTTGGTTTTACAGCATACCAACCTCAGTGGGTCATTTAATGCTAATAAAGTTTTGAAATCAATTTTTTACAATTATTTTATAAATACATTTTTCTATTTAACCCATAGATGGGAACTTCATTTTTAATAAAATGATTGAATAAAGGTCATACAGTATTGAGCAACTTTGTTTTGCACTGACATAACAATTTAAAATTAATTGATTAAACATCCTGTTGAGAATTTTCTAAGTCCAGAGCCCAATTCTTATAAGGATTTACCAAAAAATGGCTAAAAATGGACTTTTCATTTAAAGATACCTGTTATTTCCCATAAATCAAACTAAATATGTTTAATATTACATTTAAACAAAGGCTATCATTTGGGTAGGATTAGGAAAACAAATGTGATTTCCGGACAGGTGGAATGAGGCGGTATAGGACGTTAAGAGTTAAACATGCTTCTCATTTAGTTGCCATTTATGAGCCAGTAGATAATTAAGATAATGTATGCTTTTACCCAGCCCCTCCACCACAAACAGTATTTGATACAGGGTTAATTTTTAAGTCAAGTTTGAATTCAGTTTTCATCTTGGTAATTTATGAGGAAGTGCTTCCCAGTCTCCTGCCTCAAGAGTTGCTGCCCGGTGACTATTAAAATAACGACCCAGCTCAGTCTATTCAAAACTATCCATCTATCTATCTATCTCAATTTGTTCATATTTATCTATATTACTTTAAATATTAAGATTTTTTTTAATTCATGTTTGTTTAATGTCTTGTTTTTTAGTTTAAATAAACAAGAATTACGACAAAAAAAGAAGCGACCCCCCCCCCAAATACATTTACTTGTCGAAAATATCTATCTATCTCTATTTGTTCGTATCTATCTATATTATTTTGTTTGTTTATCTATCTATCTCAGTCTATTCAAAACTATATATCCATCTTCATATCTAAACAAGAATTACGACAAATTACGATAAATAAACAAGAATTATGACAAATTACGATAAATAAACAAGAATTACGACGAGCTGGGGTTGTTATTTTGATAGTCACCGGGTAGCGGTTTTTGATGCAGGAGACCGGGACGCACTTCCTCATAAATTACCATCATCTCTTAGACTGGTATATATATATATATATATATATATATATATATATATATATATATATATATATATATGTAGACAAACACTGGATGTTGTACAAGATGGAAGTTTATTGTTGGATGTAGCACCAGCAACTAACCACCCCTCCCCTATTTACAACCTTCTAACTCACTAGAATGAGAATGACATCTGTTGAAGCAAGAGCTCAATCCAATGTCTCGAAGAATGTCTAACAGACCGAAACGTTATAACATCAACATCACTACCTACAATAAACATCCATCTTGTGTTTTCTACCTTTCTCTTTCTTTACATATTGTCAGATTAATTTCCTCTTATTTCTCCCATATATATGCAAACTTATAGTGGAGGCATGTGGTGTAATGGTTATCATGATAGGAAATTTAATTGGCAACCATCCAACTATACTCCCTACACCTATGGGTAAATAGTAGGGTAGAATTGGCTAAACATTTGTTTGGCCAACAGTCTAGAAGAAGGAAAATTCTGAATATCTGTTGTCTTCCACCTAAGAAATTAACTTTGTGTCTATCTTGCTCGTATAGAGGTGTTTGTGAATACATACATGTAAACAAGTGTTGCTTACAAGGGAACACATATAAGGATTAAGAGACTCTCAGAACTTTTCATAGTCTTTTCTTCTATCATATTATTTAAAACTATTTCCTATTCAAAATTCAGACAGTGGCATAAAAACAACAGAAAGACTATTCAGGTTTTAGGTAAATGACTGACTGCAGAATAAATTCATCCAGTTCATTGACTTTAAAGAAGAAAGCTACTGTTGTTTGTTATCAATAAAATCATTTACACCCACATAATAATTATTTTTTTAATTATTTATGAGAAATAAAACCTACATTAATTTGTATCATCAATAATCAAAATGCAATCAAAACTATTTCTATTGCCCTAGTTATCAAAAACTAATAAATTCTGTATAATGATTATACTTAGAAATTTATAAACTGTATACAATTTATAAGATTTTTAATTACATATATTAAAATCGTTTTACTTTTGTATAAATTTAACTGATAATGTATCTATAATAATTTTGAGGCATGTGGTGCAATGGTTATCATTGTAGGAAATGGACTTGTGACCAGTGTTCAAATCTTGGACAAGGCCTTGCATTTTAAATAGCACTAATACACTTAGGACAAGTATGCATCCAACTATTCTCCCTCTAGCTATGGGTAAATAGTAGGGCAGCCTGAACTCTTTAACGTTGGTTTGACAACCAGTATATGAGAAGGAAAACTGAATTCAGCCTGTTAAAATCCACTTAAGACATTGACCTTGTGTTGTATCATGCTCATGTGGAGTGGTTGGTAAATAAATATATATAGATAAGTAAAAGTTAAGTCGTCGGGGCAGCCTTAAGTCGGTATCAGCC
>CM042143.1:24411740-24419240 GCA_023376005.1 Doryteuthis pealeii
TATAATTATTCTAATAATAAAACAACTATTTTTGCTTTTGTTGAATCTGATTAATAATTTTTTCTTTTCTTTTTTTCAGGTGAGTATTGTTTCTACTTAGTGGATTTTACAAAAAAATTTGTGTGTTCTTCATCTGCCCAGGTAACTCTTTTTGATTTCATCCTTTTCTTCTCTAGTTATTTATCAACATTTTCTAGAAACCCATTTCAAAGATTATTGTAGTCAGTATCTCTGATCACTTTGATTTTTTTTAAAATCACATTCTTGAAACTTAGCCCCCTTCCCCATGACATTTGTAAAAAAAAATCTGGAAAAATGAAAGTAATTAATCTGAAAATAATCTGGGAGTTATCTATTGAGTGTGCAAAAGTTCACAGCACTTTAAAAAATCTATTCTTGATAAAAATATTGAAAACATTTGTATACACCTGATATATATTTGTGTGTGTGTGTCTAGTTGTGTATTTGTAAATATATATATATACTAGCTAAAGTACCCAGTCCATGACCGGACTAAAAAAAATAGGAACACCAGAAGTAAACAGATCGAAGATAAAGTTAGATATATAGTTCTAACTATTATTATTATTATTTCACTCAATTTGAGTTTTCCACACCTGCAGTAGCCGATGGTTCACTGGAGGCTGAGTGATAGCAAGTCTCCTCAGGTTTCCAGGGCTATTCTGAGTATTCCAGCCGATGATTATTATTATACAGCTCTAATGAATAAACAGTCGAAATAAACTTTAAAATTCAAGACGCCACTTATAGGAATGAATTAATGTAACTTCTAAGGTTAAAAAAAATGTTAAGAAATATCTAGAACACACGAATAGGAAAGGCATGGATGGCCACAAACAAATTGTCTGTCATATGGAAGTCTGATCTCACTGACAAGCTAAAGCGACATCTCTTCCAGGCTGTAGTCATATCAGTACTGCTGTATGGCTGCACTACCTGGACCCTAATGAGGCGCCTCGAGAATAAGCTAGATGGGAGCTGCACAAGAATGCTGCGAGCAGTTCTGAACAAGTCGTGGAAACAGCATCCCACAAGGGAGCAGCTGTATGGTCACCTGCCCCCTATCTCACAGACCATCCGAGTGAGACGGACTAGGCATGCAGGGCACTGCTGGAGAAGCAAGGACCAACTCATAAGTGATGTTCTCCTGTGGAAGCCAACACATGGACATGCCAGTGTGGGCCGCCCAGCAAGGACCTACATCGACCAGCTATGTAAAGATGCTGGCTGCAGCGAGGAAGAACTCCCTGGGGTGATGAATAATAGGGAAGGTTGGTGAGAGATTGTCATGGATATCCGTGCTGCCTGCACGACATGATGATGATGATATCCTATATACATATTTGTCGAAAAACCATTTAGCTTAACAGTTTTTAGTAAAAAATATTCTTTATTGAATAACAAATTTTCTTATTCAAGTAAGTTACATACATTAGAATCATGTATTTCGTAACAGTTACAGGGCATTGTATTTCGCATTCAAAATGTTAAACTAAGTGTTACTAATAAAAAAAATGTAAATAGGTATAACCATTTTCGGGTCACGTGATCAGTTTAAGCTATATTGAATAAACGAAAGTAAATATTTTTGAACTTTTAAAAAAAATCTCGCAAAAAAAAGTAACGATCACACAGAGTTGATACAAAGAAAAACGAATTGAAAGATTTTTTTTAACTCTGGAATATTTTTTTAGTTGAACTCATGGTGTAACTAAAACAAAGAAAAGACAATAAGTATTACAAATACTGTCAGTTTTGCTCCTCCGTATATTATAAGAATCAAACATTACTATTCAACAATAAAAAATAAAATAAAAAAACTCTTAAAAATATTAATATATCGTGGATTGGACAAATTTTTAGTTCATCTGAATTCTAAAATTCAGTGTTATATTATATCTAACTATCAGTGAAAAATTTGATTTGTACACACAAAAAATATTTTTAAACATTAAAATATATATATATATTTAAGCACACAAAATATTTAAAATCTCTTAAACATTAATTTAAAAAAAAATTTTTCTTTACAATCTAATAGAATATATTAGAAACGTAAAAGAAAAAAATTTTTTTTCAAATAATAATATCATGACATTTTTTTGCACTTTTTATTTCAGAATTCATTTTTTTTCTACAAAAACGACTGCGTTGAATATTATAGAATTTTAAAAGTATTATTCAGACTCTTATCTTTATAGAAAAAAATAGTAAAAACGTTTTTTGATGGTTCATTTTTTTTATACCTCGTAAAATAGGGGTGGGGTAAACCTCGTAAAAAATATTTCCCCTAATATATTTTAGGCAAAAACACTATTTCAGACATATTTACATCCAAAGGTAAATAGTTATGGAAATTTTCGTGAAAATTGGACTATTAATTGATTTTTCATAGAAGTTTCTTTTTCTTTTTAAATTTGCTCGTATTACAATTTCTTTTTTCCTAAAACTCTTAAAGTTGAGTTATTATTAATCGTTAGATTAAATGTTTTCGTTTATTATTGTTATTTACGTTGCTGTAAAAAATAGATTTTGGTAAAAGGTTAAGACTATGTTATCAAATTCTGTTATTAACTCTTTAAGTAATGATCAAATAATAGAAAAATGATTAGCATTAAAACATCACCCAATACATCTCTTTTGTTTTTCGTAAAAGTTACAGTACATTGTATTTCATATTTAAATGTTAAACTAAATGTTAGTAATAAAATAAGTGTTAATATAAATACACTTTCAACAACTATATGTATTTATTTAGATATTTCTTTATACTTTTTTATTCTTTGTTTACTATTTACGAAATTTGAATTAAGTTTCTTTTTCTTTTTAAATTTGCTCGCATTACAATTTTTTTTTCTAAAGCTCTTTAAGTTGAGTTATTATTAATCGTTAAATTAAAAGTTTTCGTTTATTATTGTTATTTACTACACTGTAAAAAATAATTCAATCAATAAAACAACATACAAATTACATTCTAAGATTAGACCGGTGATACACGAGAAATTTCGAGCTAAAACGATCAGGGCACAAATTTGTCAACTTCAAATTACCAGCAGCGGCATCACGGCTGAATATAGGCAGCAGTCAGGCGAATTTTCTTATATTAGCAGCAGCAGGATTATCGCAAATGGTTTGATTTTTGTATAATTAATTAATTATATCCCTCAATGAGTAAAAATCAATAACCAAATTTGGCGTGTTTCTTAGTTAGAAAGATATTAATGGGTATGCAAGATTTTGAATCTGAGTGACCTCCCGTTTTGGACTTATACGTCGACACGTACATCCCAAACTTCCTTTTATATATATAGATGACCATAAAATGATTTTCATTCAATGAATAGATATACTACTTAATCAGTTCACTTTTTGTTGTTTCTCTGAAAACATATCAACTCTTTTAAAAACTATTTAAAAATAACTTCACATGATGACCTATGGTAGAAACTAGTTGAGAACCATTTAAAAATATACTTAATACCAAAGAAATATTTCTATTTGTCTTATTACTTTCGTTCATCTTTATATATATATATATATATATATATATATATAGTGTGTGTGTGGTCAGTCAAAGAGTACTAGAAGTACCATGTAAGCTACTGATATATGGTTGAAATGTCAACGACTAAACAGGTTCCTTCGCCAAGCATACCTGATGTGGATGGTGGCTAGATACCCCCACTGGATTTTTTAAAAAACTGTCAAAAGTTGGCTGCCGGGTGAAGAGCAATTTAGCTTTCCTATGCTTTGAATTGAGGGAGGGTATCACTTGCATCAATGTTTAGTCTTAGCAACAGACGATCTAATTGTTCTGGATTATATCTTACAGCTGGATCCTTGGAAAAATATCGCAAGTATGTTCTGGATCTGAGCAAAACCGCCTACTCCTGTAAATTCATTCATGCATACACTGTTTCTTCTGAGAGGGACGTTCATCTTTTTTAATGATGAATGGAAAGTGTTATATATCTATAAATGCAAACAAGTCTTGTTGAATGTGACAGATAAAGAATGTATTTTTAGTTTTTCGTATTCCCTTATTAGGGATGGTTTCTTCGTTTTTAATGGCATATCAACCTTTGGTGGGTTATTTAATGCTAAACCTATCCTTGTAGAAGAGCAGTATAGACACTATTTAAACTAACTAGAAACAACAGTTGGAATGTTAATTTCATAGTTTTAAGGGGTCCGCTAGGCGTTTTTAAGTTTTTTCTTACATGCGTCAAAAGAAACTGAAAAATGGCCTGTTTTGAAGTCTTTTTCAAGTGTTTTTGACGCTCGATTTTCAGTATATGAATTTGAGCAAAATTTTAAAAGTTAACCAAAATTTTCGAACTTGCAAACTATCAGGCATCATTAGACCCGTTAAGGGCTTGCTAAAAATATCAAATTCAATGTTATTTTATTAATTTTCGATAGTGTTACACCGTTTTTTTTTTTGTTTTTTTAATAGCCTGTTTGGAAGTAAAAAAAAAAAAAGCCCTTCAAACCCCGATTTGGAAAATTTCCCCAAATTTTTCCAACGTACCAGGCAAGTGAACATATATAAGGATTAATAGAGTTTAAGAATGCTCCATTATCTTTTTCTTTAGGTTGAACTGCTTTCAGCAATTTCCTGGTCATTATCAAGAACAATTATGAAATAGGTGATTTTCTCTTTAGAAAAACTAAGATGTTAAAATATCATATATATAAAGTTGCCAAAAAGTTCTCAGTCAGTCCAAGATTTGAATGATCTTGAGCCATGAAATGGATATGTTACTACACATTAGTATTATTTGGATTATTCGGACTATTATCCTCATCTTTATTGTTATCTATACAACATTTCAGCCGATGTGCTCTCCGGCTTTCTTCAGGTATTTCTTGTCAGACTCGGAATCCTTCTCTTCAAACTTGGGAACCTTCTTTTCATAATTATGAGCCATCATGGACTTTGAATCCAATCTTTATTCAATCCACAGGAGTATCCTGTTCTCATTCCGCTCACCATAGCCGGGGTACAGGTGTTAAGCTGTGTTAATTGTTATTCTATGTTACTGTCGCCCTTGAACAGATTGAACCTGCAGCCTAGAGATAACTGTACCTTAGAACTGTCTTAAACCAACGCCTTTATCCACTAGGCTATGTGTCCAATTAAAGATGAGGACAATAGTCCGAATAATCCAAATAATACTAATTATCAAGACTCATCTAAAAAATTCAGAGAAATATTATTACATATATTCATCACACAGTTTAGTGGCCAACCGTTTTTATAGTTGTTAAAAAAATTGATGATGTGGTATTAGAATCGTTCTGGGGTTCCTATCCTTAATAGCATTATATCACTTGATTTTTTTTTTTTGCCAATTGCCAACGTGAAAATGTACCTGCTTAGAAATTTGCTGAGTGTTCTTTTTTTATATGCATTTTTTGGGGGATAAAATAATCTTTTTATTTTTTTTATGATGCAATTCCACCCGTAGGATAAAATACAAATTAAATTATTTTCTTCATGTCTTTCTTTCTTTCTTTCTTTCTTTCTTTTTTATTTCTCTCTGTCTTCCCTTATATATTCCTTACTATCTTTACTTTTTCTTTCTTCATTTCTTTCTTTATTTTTCTCTTTCTTTCCTTTTTATTTCTCTCTATCTTCCTTTCTATCTTCCTTAGTATCTTTACTTTTTCTTTCTTCATTTCTTTCTTCATTTCTTCTCTCTTTCTTTCCTTTTTATTTCTCTCTATCTTCCCTTCTATATTCCTTACTATCTCTACTTTTCCCCAAAAACTGTATGAATTGGTGTGACATTGTCAAACTACTAACAAAATTATTTTCCCCAAAAAAGCTATTTAAAAGAGAACGAGTGCACAGTAAATTTCTAAGGAGATACATTTTCATGTCAGTAATCGGTGAGAAAAAAAATCTTGTGACATAGCACTATTAAGGGCAGGAACCCTGGGACGATTCCGATACCACAGCACCAAATTTTTAATAAAAATTTAAGTAAAAGTAATTTCTTTTTTGTTGGGCCAATAACTTTTCACTTCTCCTCATATATGAAGTATTAAGTTATTCTAAAATAAAAAGTGGAATATTCCAGAGATCTTCTTTAATACCCACTTTCAACTACAGTCACTGATAGTCATAAAGACTTGTAGAAAAATAATCTTTTGAAATCATGTCTTCAACTATACTTTAAAATTTTCAGCTTTTTATCTTTTTAGCAAAAGAATTTTTCCCCCCAGTTTTTATTGATGTAAATTTTTATCTTTCTTTAATTTTATTTTAGTGACAGTATGTTATAGCCTTACACTCCAGTAATATAAAAATCCAATATTTATTCAGAATGTATTCACACACATGAACACACACACACACACACACACACACACACACACACACACACACATATATATATATATATATATATATATATATATATATATATATATATATATATATATACACATGTATATATAGAAATATATGTCTCAATTTATACATAGAAATTTACTTGTATGTATGTATATATATATATATATACACCTGTACATACCGAGATATATATATATATATATATATATATATATATCAATTTATTCATATACCATAGTGTGTTTTATATCCACACACACTCACTCATATGAAAGTGTTTGTGGTTATCATTGTTGAAAATGGACTCGGTGAGATGATTTCAAATCCTGGGCGAGGTTGTTTGCATTTCTCATAATGCTAATACTCATAGGAAAGGTATTCCCCCTCCAGCTATAGGTGAATAGGTGGGCAGACTGACCTCTTTAATCTTGGTCAACCAACCACTCAAGGAGAAGGAAAACTCAAACCTGTTAAACTCCGCTTAAGAATTGACCTTAACTCACATCCTGCTTGTGTGGAGGGGTTGGGTGTATATATATATATATATATATATATATATATATATATATATAATTAGTGTAGTTGACGATTAGAATTTAGGAAAAATAAATACTTCGGGATTCACAGTCCAAAAAACGTGTGAAATTGCTCGATAAAATGATTTAAATATACCACTGGAATCTGAATGGTAAAAAACCCAGACCAACTTGAGTTTTTTGTTAGCTTGTTAGCATAGCTAAAAAGTCTGTAGGTTCTATAAATCTTTGTATATATATATATATATATATATATATATATATATATATATATATATATATATAAAGTAATTGGTAATTTGCTTGAGGCATTGTTAAGTATGTTATAATATATTAATGATTTGAAGGCAATTACAATGTGTATAAAAATAAAAACGAAAATATGTTATTTTTGTCTGGAAGATAAAGTTTTATACTTTGAAATCGATAAGACAAAAATAACATCTTTTTGTTTTTATTTTTATACGCATTGTGATTGCCTTGAAATCATTAATATATTATAATATATATATGTATATATACACATACGCACACACTTTCACATGTCTGAATAAATGCAGTTTTACATGCACTTGGGATTCA
>CM042143.1:24424240-24486289 GCA_023376005.1 Doryteuthis pealeii
GTATACTCATTATCCACATTCAATTTATATATTACATCAATACGCAATTTTATATACATAATATCTACACTCAATGTTATATGTACTGTCGATACACGTTTTTATATACACAATATCAACACACAATTGTCTATGCACAATATCAAACCCCAATTTTGTTTTTACATTATCAGCATTCAATTTATATATAACATCAATATAGAATTTCATATGCTCTCTATCATCACACAATTTTATATGTATTGTCAATACACACTTTGAAATACACAATATCAACTATGCCTAATATCAAACCATAATTCTATATACACACTATCAAAATACGATTTTATATACACACTATCAATACACAATTTTATATTCAAAACACCAACACACGATTTTATTTACACACTGTAGATACACTTTTATATACACACTAACACATAACAGAATTTTACATATCTCTCACATTTGTATACTTACTGCAGTTGTAGTGGTATACTAGTGTCTAAGCATACATACACACCATATGCAAAATCTTTTTGGGTAGGAACATATTTATACATTCTGCTAAAGCTGCAAATTAGAGAACATAAAATATGTGTACTAGTCGTGCGTAGCTTTACCTATCAATGTACGTGTTTACGTATTTGCACATGTGAATGTGGAGCGTATGAGAGGAGAAACGGTGATACTTCGCAACTGACATCAGAACACCAGTAAGACCAATACACATACACAAATCAGGTATGACTTCTTGATTATACATTATACTACTATATACTAGTACTTAGCTAGGTTTTACATGTTATATTTGTGTACATCTGATTCGTATACCTACCTACAACCTTGTGGCGTGTGTGAATTTGCACGTGTGATTGTAAAGACAAGGGAATGTGCAATGCCTTACTACTGATACCATACATTAATACTTGTTAGGTACAATACATACTTATATTCATAAATTAATGATGAGTACCTGTGCTAATAGTAAACTAATACATAGCTACATATACGTACAAAATTTGCATATATAAATTTACATACATCTTGCTCTGTGTATCTGTGCGTGCATATATGAATGTTTAGAGATAGGTAGATGGATAGATGGATAGATATGTACCCGACTTAGAAATATAATTAACAAACATTATTGCATATATATATATAGATGTATAGGTAGATAATGAACAGACAGAACTGCATAGATTGATAATGAATGGAACTGCAATGATAGATAGATAGATATAGATAATAACCATACAAAACTCCGTACATACATAAATACTCCTTGTCCACTATTTACGAACAAGTGACATCATATATACCAATACAAGATACATTACTTTCAATAGCTGGCTCTTTTTAGCATTGTTTGTGTATTGTATGTAAAAAGCGTTTATATACGGCATACGCATACAAAACAGTGTTTGTTTTGTGTGTAATACTCATCGTATTTGCACTTGTGAATGGATAACTGTATACGCTGACTAACTAACACATACATAAACTTAAATGCACTACATACAAACATAATAAGCACGTTATACGTAAACTAAATTAGCAGTGCATATATAGCAATGTTTACAATATTTGCGTATGCAAATTTTATAACTACCCAGCTAGGAAAACAAGCAATATTTACTAGTATGTTGATATTTATTTCTTTTCACTTCGATATACGAAGTGAAGAGAAATAAATAACTCTGACAAAAAAAACAAAAAAAACAAAAAGTAACATGCAAGTTAAATATAGTATGTCTATTATACACCTGTATATTCGTGTTATTAGTATTATTTATTTCTTCTTTTCTCTCTTTTTTCTTCATCTTTTTCCCAATTTCCTTCGGAAGATAGTTCACATGATGATAGATGATAAATGACTTATGTAATATACAGGCTGGCACTACAGCTGATAAACACAGCAAGCTCACCAACCGCTACTATTCACCATTCTTCCCACCCAACATCGATACGGTTCTTCCACCCAACCTTTTACAATCAACTCCTGCCCGTACGTACTATGAACCACCCTCATCCCAGCACTAAAAGGTTTGGTTCAATGGTGAGAGCATAGGTTCAGATAAAAGATGAAAAGAGATCTTCGTAACATGTTGTTTGTTTGTTTACTTTTTCTTTTTTTTTTTCTTTTTTTTTTTTTTTTAACTGGTGATGGTGATCATACAGTGATACTCGTTACTTCAGGTTTATGACGAATGAAATGTCTAATTCCGTTGTCGAGAAAACAACTTGGGTTTTAAATGTGCCTTCTTTGAGTTAGGTATTTTAATCGTCCACTAAGTGTGCACTACTTTAAGACTAGGAATACCCATTTTATCGTCTGCTTTTCATTTTAAAAACGAATCAAAATTAATCAAATTGATTATTTAAGGTCAAATTTTTGTCTAAGTCGAAAAGTAGTAACATAATGAGCATCAATAAATAAAAAAATAAAAAAGCAAAATAATATTACACATGTAATTTATTTTTAATACATTTAAATACGATAAACACGTTGAAAATTAGATTATTAAAAAACTATTTCTTTAAACAGCGAAAATTGCGAAGATCTCTTTTCATCTTTTAAAATTTTTTTTTTAGAAATATGAACTGCTAGAAATTAAATAAAGTAAACAGTAATAATTTGAGTTAATTTGCTGGACGATATTTCACGATACATTGTTGCGCCCTCTAAATCTAAGTATTTTTAGTATTGTATCTATGAATGCAGCGATCGTCGGTGTCAACAAAGTGAAAAAAAAAAAGTCTTTGTAATGTAAAGCTTTTAATGTCCGACGTTGCTGCTAGTAATTTTTTCTGTCTTTGATTTCGAATGCTGAATTTAAGAATGATGCTTTTTTTTTTTTTTCGTTGTTGTTGTTTGTGTATCGTATGTTGTTTATTTGCATACGCACCTGTTCATTGTTGGAGGTCTGCTGGGTGGAGGAGACATATTCTTTCTTTTAATCTTTACCAAAATGAGATAATCAAAACTTTTGTATTCCAGGAAGAATTATATTTCTATCATTTATTTTATTTGCGTATTCATTTATTTTTACCAATATTTACACGAGGTAAATTTTTTGTATTTCAATGGTGAGCATTGATAGTGCTTAGTTCCTCTAGGGTGTTGAGTTCTGATCTACAACATTTGTTAGCACGTGTTAAGAGTGCGACTATGAAAAAGAAAGAAAAATAAGAAACTGAGAGAGCGTGTTCGTCCCTCTGATGTAAACATATCACTTTTCAAACCACTAAGTCTGGGTCGGTTCTCTCTTTCTCTCTTCTCTTTCTATCTATCTATCTATCTATCTTCAGAGTTACTTTGCATGGCCTCATTATGTATATAGTTGGTAGGGGAACATCAAGGGAGGGAGAAAGAGTGAAAGATTTGAGCAATAGTTGTTGCAGATTTGAAAACGTTAAAACCAGTGCCAGAGATTGGGGCGCGCTTAGCGTAATGATCATCCTCGAGTTCGAATCCTGGACGAGGCCGTTTGCGTTTCACTTCACGGTTATGCCCTCGGAAAATATAAGGCAACTAATCTTTGCTCCACTCAAAACAATTGACATTGTGTCAGATCCTACACGTGGTGAGTGTGGGTCGGGGGTAGGTAAATACATACAAGTGAGTGTATAGAATAAATGTGTGCGGGTTACAAGAGTTTTGATGTTTAGGTTAAAATGTCTGTGGTTATACCTGGTGCGTGTTCACAGGGTTTGCTTTTAACCCCGTCATCTTTTCGGTGGTCGTGATGAAAAAGAATTCAAGGAAAGAAAGAAAGAGACAAATACAAAAGGTAGTTTTGTGATTCAGGCTTTATTCATGACTCGTAGCCACCACGTGGGGAGGAAATTCTTCCAGCCGAGTAATAGCGTCTGCTCCCAGTTAAGGCCTCCGTTTAAATGGCCGAGGGATTATCTTGGTGGTCGGAAGTGGGTCCTTTTTCATGCACATGCTCGGAGGGTTTTTCCGGTGTGAAGGCTCATGGGAGTTTGTTATTTTTAAATTTTTAAATTTAAATTTTATTTCAATCCCCACAAATGACACCTTTTCTCTGGTTCGGTGTAGAATTTCCTGTTGTGACCAATTCTACATTGTTTTTACGCGACTGTGTAGTAGTAAGTGTATCTCCATTGATTTTTACCTACTTATCGTTTTTTAAATCTAATTTTGAACGAGTTTGTTATTCACATGTACTTTGGCCTTTATGTAGGTACGTGAGTTGTGTAAAATCCGTCTCCAAGTCAGGTTTTCTAGACAAGCAGAATCTTCAAAATCAGAGATTGCTGCAACAGAATCTCCTTACTTTTATTTTCTCCAAATTTACCTATTGGTCCATTACTGTGTCAATTTATGCATGCTAAAGCTTAACACACACACACACACACACACACACACACACACAAATATATGTATATATATGTAGTATATTAAGAAAATTGAAAAAACACAGGTTTAAATAAGTTGAGTGGTAAGTTTATTGGCCGAGCTGCAGTGTTTCGATCTATTAATTAGATCATCTTCAGGGCATTTGTTGGTATATGGAAGTTGATAAAAAATTTTTATCACAGAATAACGAGAAAAGCAAGTGATAGTCCTTGTTTATCAGTCTGTTCAAAATTTGAAGTCTGAAGAAAGGACGCCGAAAAAAGTGGGCGGTTTGAAATATGACGTCAAATATTCTCTAATTCTTTAATATATATGTATAACGTGATTTTGATTTAATCAACAAAAACGACTAGTCTATATTGTAAGTCAATCAGTAAATCGTGTTTCTGAAAGTAAGGAGCTCTGTTGAAATAAATCTGTGTCCGACTCACCAGTGAGAAGGGACCTATTAACAAGAAAATTACTTACGGATAGGATTTGGACCAAGGTCACAAGTACGGGACACCTAACATGGATCAACTCGTTTTTCAGTAGCTTGCTAACCATTACTCCATGACGTGAAATCCTCGATCTGAGCCCAAATCCTGGACGAGGCTGTTTGCGTTTCACTTCGTGCTGATGCTCTTGGGAAAGGTCTGAATCCATTTGCCCCCCCCCCAGCTACGATTAAATAACAGGGCAAACTAAACTATTTAGATTTTGCTAGGTAATCGGTTAAGGAGTTGGAAAACTCTGCAACCCAACTTAAAAATTGACCTTGTGTCACACCTAACTGTGGTCGAGAGGGCATTCAATGGCTCTCCCTCAAAAGAAAAGAAAGTTCGCCGACTGCATTTTTACTGATTGATTTATGATCGAAAATCTCAGTAAATACTGGATGCGGCCGTTCAAGAAAGCAACCATTTCCCTGAGTCCGAAAATGTCTAGTTTCGTGGTACACTTCTGGTCAGACTTTTGATTCGGGAAGAAAAGGAAAGCAACATTTTGGTTAAAAAGTTAGCCGTAGTAATACGTTTTTTTTTCTTCTCTGTTCTTTTCTATAGTGAATAAGTGGGGCGCGTACCTGTGTTTAAATTTAGGTTAAGTGAACATCAATTACAAACGTTTAAAGAAGAGAGAACTCTAAGAAAAGAAACACCGACATAAGAACGTAAAAAGCACTCAGTATAAAAATAAAAAGAAAGAAAAAGAAACCGTCCTTTTTTTTTTTTCTTTTTTTTTCATCATCGACACTTAAATCGTAGCTGTTATTTGTTTGTCTATGTCGTGTGTCTTGTGGTTAGCACGCAGCAGGCATCGACTGACTAAGCAGGTAATTCAGCAAGATAAAACAAAACCAAAAAATAAAAAAAATGTAAGAACCAAATGGGTAGCGAAACACAAGTAGAATTCCGTCTTCATTATTATTACCCATTTACAGTCGGAGATGTGGTAAGCATTGTCCGGCCACTCGTGGAATGGTCCATTTCTCTCTTCCTCCTCCCTTTCTTCTTCTTCTTCTTCTTTTTCGGACTTCGTCGTCCAGCAAACCATTTTACATCTCTAGCCTGCTTACTCGTTGAAGGGACGATTTAATCGATGCGAAGATTTTTCAGTGCCAGATTTCTAAAGATTTATGGCGCTCATCGGCATTCTGCTCCCACAAAAACGAGCTTAGCGTGCTCTGTAATTTTGGGTTGCTCTGATGGGTAGCCAACGATTTTGGCTGTTGTTTTCTGGGCGCTTTTAGAAGAAGAAGAAGATGATGATGAAGAAGAAGAAATCCAGATGTACTAATACACACGTTGTGCTCGTACGAAAATTGTAGTAGTCGTAATCGAAAAGAAAAGAAAATGGCCATGTGACTAAAAACAATTAAAACGTCAACATTTTTAGTACATCAATTCAAATTATTTGCTGTTAATATTTACTAATACTACAAGTAAAATCATTCATAAACTGTGCTATCTAAAATATTCATTGATAATTTCGCATCAATGAAACCGAAAGTGAACGAATACCTTCTAATCTAAATGCAATAACCACACAGCAAATGCAATATCTACTTTACATCACTGTTACTGAATTTAATTACAAATATTACTGGGTAAAGCTATGTAATCTACAGGGCCAGAGAACCTTTCTGTGAAAGTTTTAATTTTTAGTTATTCCAAAAGTTTAATAATAAATAATAATAATGATAATGATAATAATAATAATATGGAACGCCACCCGATGGCTTGGAACGGAGACTTGAGGGATTGGAAATCGGAGGAAGAATCGAGGCTATCCAGACCACAGCTTAGTTAAGATCAACTACAATACTTAGAAGAGTTCTGTGGTCCCTTAGACTTCAGTAAAAATAAACAGTTAAAAATGTTATATTTTACCAACTAAAATAGTTCATTCAGCATATAAGGCTACTGCCTATGTCGCGTTAGCAGAACTACATGAAACATTAGTACGCGACGACCACTGGCGCCATGAGAATTGGCGCGTATTTCATTTTCCCTTTGTCTTTGTTTTCTTGTATCATTCTGTTCCATGAAGTAAAGCAACGTGTAAGCACGTGTATTTTGTACCTCCGTTAAAATACGTCTTATGTTCTCATTCTACAAACACTATGGTCAACTAACCCACACCACTGCAAGTTGTCAGAGACCTTTAAACTCACAAGAAATAGTGTGAAAACTCACACACATATAATAATAAATAATAATAATAATAATAATCTCCCCTACTACAATTCGTACTACCTTCATGTCCTATATTTTTTCCAGCTCTCTGGCATGATCCAAGGATTTTATTTGTTTATGTTTATCTTTTCGCCTTCTTTCATTTTCAATCTGTATACTGCTGGAACAGCAAATTCTAGTTCTTCATTTCTTGTTAATTAATACTAGGATTGGTTTTCTGACCGGGATTAAGTAATCCGTTTATCATAATTATTATCATCATCATCACTGAACTGAGAGTGAACTACAACCACGGTGTCTATTCATTGTATATTCTTTATAAACGAGGGATTTTTAAAGACTTCGATAATAATATTCCTTTTTTTTAGTTTTTGTTTTATCGACGAACATTGAAATTGTTTATTGAATAAAATTATCATGCTCTAGGTCTATAAAGAGTCTAGAGCACGAATCTTAAAGGACACAAAATGACCATTATGTCTTGGAAAAGACACGCACATGCCAAAAATAAGATGGAGAAATGGAAGGGGTAGAAATTTTCATAAACTCTAGTGATATTAAAATTCTATGAACATTGATGGTACAAATGAGAAGACGTGAATGTTTTCTATAAACGTGAGTAGATAACGATGTAAGGAGAAATGGTGATGTGTGTAGTAGTATACTGTAATTCATTTTGAAAGCATATGACCCCACCGATATTTTGCGCCCCAAAGATAAGGGAGGGGGTCAAAGTTAAGTGACCTGAAACAAATCAGTAGGTTTTGAAATAAAATAATAATGCATTATAAAATTCAATCATTGATAAATCAACACTGACAATTGCATTAACATTGGATAATTCCTTGATTTTTGGTAATTTTCTTTCAATTGGGGGGGGGGGTTAAATTGTTTTGTAAGACACGTATTCTTAGGCAACTTTGGCAGTACCTAAGTAATAGATATGTACTCCGTGAACAGCAGTTCTCTCAGTGACAGACGACTGAAGTGGAATATGGCCGCAAAAGTTGTAGCCAGCTTGCACTGGATGACCGTAAGTGATAGCTAAAACAACCAGTTGTTTTTGACCACGTGTAGCAAGTGATTCTTTATTTTCCAATCACATGGGAATCCAAAATGTAGCATAATCTCTAACGACTGATATGTCAGTGATTGCTAATCGTTGAATAAGGGAAGAGAAATACAAAAATACACGTCTCAAGTATTAGGATCTCTGTTGCTTTATATTTTCTTTCAATTTCATAGGTTGCGAACGTAGGGGGGGATAACGTGTCCCCAGTCACCAAAAGATTGCGAATTAAGAAATACATATACCGTTGTAAAGATGGTTTAATGTTCAATATACTTTGGATACAAATAACTCCGACAAAGGTTAATAGACAAACATTTAATAACACAGCACATGGATAATAGTAGAATACAACGTTCATAATAAAGAGTACACATAAATAGAGGTACACAAATAAAGATAAGACCCATTCATGAATGCTACAGATATAACATAAAAGAGTACAGACATGAGACTAGTGATAGTCCATGCTGTAAAGAACTTACAGTAATGTAAGGGGGGCGGAGCCCCACGAGAGGGTTTAGATAGAATCTACCCCATGTGGCTCGTAGTTGCTGAAACTATCAAGAGAGAGAGCGAAAGGCTTGAAACCGGCGCTTAAATACTGGTGCCCTAGCGGGCATCATCAAACTAAAAGGGCAGACAACTCCACCAGACGAATACAAACTAACGCTACACCTTTATCGGGATTCACAGAACACCCAACCTCCACTTCGGCCTCTCGTGAATGGTACCAGCCCTCCAGCTCCAGCTACAACTTAGATGGCCGATCGAGTCTGGTGATCTCGGCAAGTCATGGTTAACTACTGTTTTCAGTTCAGGGTGCTAGATCAAGCGTATCTTGTTACAGCTAGCCTATCGGACAAGATGTTAAACTTGGTCAACTCCTCTTTCTTCCTGCTTTTGTTTTGATAACTTATCTAGTCGCACCCTGGTACCCCATTCGCTTACAATTCTGCACAGATATATTCGCGCTGGTAATGCGTGCATAGCAATAAAACAAAATATAACAATGAAATACATTTCAGAAAATAGTAAATGTATAAGCATGGAAAAGCTATGAGAAAGATAAGGTTGTTTTACTCAGCAGGTAGTGAAAAATTTGGAATATCCTGCTGTGTAACAGTTGTGTGCCATAAGGTTGAAAATGGCTGGGTATGGTTGGGTCTGCTCCATCTTATGGACCAAGGCAGAATACGCGTGTACCATCAGCCGAATGACTTAGTGTTATTTACTAAGCTTAGCTTAGTTGTGGCACAACGCCAGAAGTATGGAGCTCCCATTGAGAATCGAACTCAACAATAACGGTCTACTAAACTAGTTTACTAACCATTACACCACCTAAGGTGCCCTCCTCCCTTTGTATAGTTATTTATTTATGCTAACATAGTCGTGGCATAAGGCCAAAAGTATGGAGCACTCGGTTAGAATCGAACTCGCTCATATTGGTCTACTAATTAGCTTGCTATCCATTACATCTCCCGATGTGCTTTGTTTACTTATTTACAAAGCTTAGCTGGGGCATATAGCCAGAAGTATAGAGCACCCAGTGAGAATCGAACTCTCATAATGGTCTTCTTGTGCAACTTGCTAACCATTTTACATACGTTGCTATTTTTATAACCGAACTGATGAATTTCCGGTTTTTGTTTGGCTCAGGTCTTCGAATTTTTTTTTTTTTTTTTTTTTTTGTTGAATTTTTCCATTTTACCTTCTGTCAGTTAAATATGGCAGCCAAATGTTTGCATTGTCTGTATAGGTTTCTCTTTGCATCAAATTTGTGGATTTTGTACATAAGCCAGATAAGTAAGTAAAAATGCAGAAAATTATCTGATCCCATGCTAATAGGCTGTTAGGGAGATCCTTTATTTATCAAAATGAATGTGCATATAACAGCAAATCTCTCCTGCGAGTATGTAGACTAGAAAAAAAGTATAATGCAAATTAAAAAAAAAAAAAACAAAAACAGAATAGACATTTCTTTTACCGAATGTCAGATTATAACTAAGATTAAATAGAGTTCTTATTGCATTCATTGGATCCCCGTCAATTCATCTTGAAAATGATATTTGGTAACATTTTGCAGCAACCAGGTATTCCATTTAAGTTAGTCACGTGCTTCCAAAGATGGTCAGTATTTGCAATGATGAAGCAAAGAATTTGGGAAATCTCTGATGTGGAAGGGACCTTATATAAGTAGTTTACAGTTTACATGCAACAGATCTCTGATTTAGGTTGTATTTACGCAATCCCTCAACCACAGCAGGAATCGTCACAAGACTGGTATTAAAAAGACTACAACTGGTTTGAATTAAAGGTTTTTTTTTTTTCTAAACCACTTGTTATAATAAAAATCAAGAGCCTAGTTTGCCTTGCTATTTACCCATAGCTGGAGAAAAAATAGTTGGATTCATACCTTTCCCAAGGGTGCAATGTGAAATGCAAATAGCCTTATTCAGGATTTGAACTCTGTTCACTAGTTCCATTTCTCTGAGGATAGCCCTTACATCAAAAGTGCATCTTCTATGATATATAGAAGAATTATCTACCAGATGTATACAATGGGTCTGTAGTTCTATGTAACAGAAATAATAGCTAAACAAGTAAAACTATTAAGACTGTTGTTGTGAAGGAAAGGTACAAGGCAATTGTAAGGTTTATAATTGGGTTAACAATGTCTTTAAGAGTTGCCAGAGGATTTCTCCTGGCGGGGATATATTTTTAGGTAATACAAAGAGTTTCAAGTAGTACACTTATCTTAGTTGTATTGGTCTTAGCAATGTCTCTAAGTTGTCCGGTAAGGTCGCTGTGGTTCTGCTATGTCTGCTTGTGTCAGCTAGTTCTGCTCCCTTTGTCTGCCGGGTCTGTTCTGCTGAATTTTAGGGTCTGCCCCTGGCGTCTGATTCCAGGAACTAATTGGGGCAGATAACCCAATTTCTGATATATGATGATCTGTAAAATCATCGACCAGATGTATAAAGCGTTTTCATTTTACCCTCTTTGCATTACAGTGACTAATATTTGCTTTTCAGAAATACTATTTAACACCCAGAGATCTCCGTTGTTCACTTCTTGACATTACAGGCGTGAGAAGTTTTAGTTGAAATGCGACTAGTTACTGGCTGATAGCAGACGTGCCGTCGTCGCCCTCGACATGTCATTCTCCACCTCTGCGGTTGAATCTTTATGGGCTGGGTTGTTTTAAATAAAAGACCTAGAAGAAAACAACAAGTCTTGTTACGTTATTAATACAAGCGATGACCATGGCTAGCCATGAATTATATAACAGGTGTATGTTTTAAATTATTATACTGTGGTATATCCGCAGGTTCTGCTCGTTATATACAAAGCCTGTATTCAATTTCAGTTCTGCACTTGCTGAAATTTAAATTCTTGTATCTAGCAATTTGCTATATTGTCCTCCTATATCCTTATATTGTACGGGTGTTTTGTGATGAAAACCCTGCTAGAACGAATATTCAATAAGAACTTAGCACTGAAATGTTAATGTTTGTCATTTTCATACAATAAAAACCATCACGTTTTAAAATAAACTTATTAAAACTATTTAGAGACATTTAGATGAAAGCCAGCATTAACATCATTTCAAACTAGCAGAAGAACCCAGTGTTGCACGGAATGAAAATAATATATCAAAGCATATGTATTTAAAAAATGTATTCTGTTTGCTTTCTGTATCAATGAGTATTGTCTTAATAAGAAGACCAGTCTCCTATACTGTTTTCCCATAGCTGGAAAGAAAATAGTTGATTCATACCTTTCCCAAGAGTATTAGTGCTAGGTGAAATGTAAACAGACTCGGCCAGAAGCTCTGTTCACTGAGTCCATTTCCTATGATGATATTCATTACATAACAATCGACAAATAGAACAAAATTTATAAATTAGTATTATTTATATTATTCGGACTATTGTCTCGTCTTCATTGTTATCTGTACAACGTTTCGGCAAATGTGCCCTCCGGCCTTCTTCAGTTATTTCTTGTCGGACTCGGGAACCTTCTTTTCGAACAACGGCCGAAACGTTATGCAGATAACTATGAAGATGAGGACAGTAGTCTGAATAATAAAAATAATACTAATTATCAAGCCTCATCTAAAAGATTCAGAGAAATAGAAATTTATAAAGTCATGATTAAAAGTTGGTTATGTAAAAGAAAGTAGATTTGTTTTCTTGATTATACAATACGATATTAAGATCAGAAATAAGGCAGAATTAAGAGGCATATGAAAATTAAAACTATTTCATTCAATTTTCCGGATTTTAATGGCTGTATTTTACTTGAAATAATCGTATAATCTAATGTTTGTAGAATCACAATGGATCCTATTATCAATTGAAATAATCATCACTGTTAGCACATCTACCAATAAAAAAGCCAGCGTTCATTGTTCTTTGATACACAAAACATAGTGCAGATGTCTGTTAACTGCCAACTCACTTCAAAGTTCAAGTCAGTATTGAATAATATTTCCCTAACCATATGTTTCAGAGATTGCCATGGGATAGCTAAAGTAAGGAGGAACAAAAATCAAAAATCCTGATATTACCCACAAAAGTATACTTCCTATATTCAAACACTGTTGTATGGTCGAAAACAGTGCTAGATAATAATGATAGGTTTTAGTGAAAATATTAAAATCAAAACTACCTGAAATAACCATATGTTTTAGAGATTGCCATGGGACAGCTGAAGTAAGGACAAACAAAAGTCAAAAATCCTGATATTACCCACAATAGTAAAAGTATACTTCCTATATTCAAACACTGTCGTATGGTCGGAAATAGTAGTAGATAATAATGATAGGTTTTATAGTCAAAATATTAAAATCAAAACTACCTGAAATAGTTATAATGACCAGGCAGCAATTTTTTTTCTCCATCAGCATTAAAACTAATTCAACTCAAAACTATGACTGCTGTAATAGAGCAATTTGATTTTCATTTTGTGACTGTAGAGGAGCAGACAGTTCAAGAATGTTGGTGAGCCAGAGTGAATTCTAAGAGTTTGCCGATTTCAACATCACTCAAGTATTGATTCTGCTGTCATTCGCTAATGAATAATGATCAGGACATTGAAACAGCCAATCAAAAATTGTGCAAGGAAGAATGGTTTGTTTGTGTAGCAAACATACACACACTGACCGACTTGAAAGACAGACATAGTAATTGGGATTTGATCTTATGTGTATATTCACTTTATAAAAAAAAAAAAGAAGAATATTCTACAGAAATATCCAACACAATTCAACAATAAATGTGTAGAATAAAATTACATTAAAAAATATTGATTTACTCAACTGTCTTCATGTTTACTACATGGACATCTATCGAAGAGCTGAATAAGTCAAAACTTAAAACTAGTTCTTAAAAAAATTTAAAAAAATGAATGAAAGAAAAAAAAGCAGGTTATTCTCTATCACACAATGAATATTTGCTTGACTAGTATTCTAACCCTGTCATACAGTGAGGGAGTCTATACTCTTTTCAGCAGCACTAGACCAGGGAGATTGTTATTTTTGCTGAGATGGAGCACCACACCTATCATCAGCTCCCCACAGTAAAAATTAAAGGAAGTGATATTAGGATCAGATTTCAGGCAAAAAAGCAAAGTAAAATGAAATACATTGATAAAACATCTTATTTATAGAAATGTCCCTAAATCTTCTAAGTTATTAGTCTAAATTATGTATCTGGATTATGCATTTCTTCTTAGTAGTTATTTACACTAACACATTTATTGTTACAGTAGATTTAAAAAATGTTACCCCTAAGTGGTGATAAGAAAATTGTTTGTACTTGACACAGTCCCAGGGCTTCAGACCATGCTAGAGGGTAGAATAAAGCAATTGTGTGGTCCCAGGGGACTCTACCCCAAGGAAGCACATGTCCCTTTGCCTAAAACCGGTAAGGGCTAGGTCAATTTCCCAGTGCCTGAGATACTCCTCAAGAGGGATGCTGATAAGATCCATGTATTTTTTGCAGTGCACAAGTTTCAGTTAAAAAAGCTTCAAAGAGCCTGGTGGGAAGTCTGGAAAATAAAATTTTCTATAAAGATTTTACATTCAAAATTTGCTATACAATAGTCAACCTCAGTCACCTTGTATTGTATGAACTTACTGGTGGTATAATAGTCGATCTATTGTTTGAACCTACTCCAGATATAATAGTCAACCTATTTTTTGAATCTACTGATGGTATGATAGACAACCTTAGCCATGACACAACCTTAAAGTTTTTGAATGCCAATTAATAATCCCCATATCATTTGAATGCCTGCTGGTGGTATGATAATCAAATTTAATCCTTATTCAGACCTAAAGAAATATTTAAAAGGTTGAGTCGGATAGAAAAAAAGAATTCCTTCATTTGTTTCACCTGATCAAGAGGAATTAATGACATTTGATTCTATTAAGATTAGTTTGAAATTGAGCAAACTGGATTTGATTTGAATGGCCTCAGCTTGTATTTGTCCAGCATTATTTTGAATGGTAATGAATGTGATTATTAGGATACTTTTGAAGAAAGGATAATGAAAACCATGATCTGAGAGACCCAACCTATTTTCTGGTATGGCAGAAATGCATTAAGACACTTTTCCATTTTTGTTATAGAACGAACTTGGCAGAATATCAAGTCTTAATTTTCTCAATAACCTAAAATTATGACCTGAGTAGATTTAAATATATGTACTCAAAGTATGTTTTACAACAATGGTTTGACATTTTTTGTGTGTTTGTGTTTATGAGGGAAACAAGGAATAATTCGACAAAAAAACCCAGTGTTGTTGTTATTTTTTGTTTTTTAGTGATTAAGGCTTGAAAACTCTAATACTAGGGTGAGTCAAATGTTTTGCAATATTTTGGTAATTGTAGAATAATTATACTAAGTTCCAATTACCGTCGAATTGGTAAGACAAGACAACAAATAGTCATAACCCAATACGGATCTAACCTTGTTGCAATCCTACTGCAGAATGCCAGAGTATTTATGAAGCTTCATAACATCATAGAAACCAATCAGGACTCAAGGAATGGAATCACCCAAATACATGAATGGACTATTCTTGAATTCCATATGTACCAGCTGTCTTGGGCTCTAGTTATGTTGTGCTTAGCCAGTTGCTGTTGTCCAAACCAACAGTATACTGACTGACTTCAACAGTAATGAGTCATAATTTAGCAGTTTTGAATGCTTTTGCTAAGCTTGTGAATAAGACAAACCACACTTGTCTGTGAGACACTAAGCTTGCCTGATACTCTCCAAGTTTGGCTTTATGGCTTGGAGTATGGTCATGGAATCCATGCTTTTAGACTTACCTAAACTTGTTTTATCATTGAGGTTGTTGCACTGTTAGCAAAATTTCTTTAACCATCTGGTTACTCTACTGTGATCAACTGCATCATACAACAAATGTTTTTGGTTACTTCAAAAGCATGAAAGGGGTTATATATGTGTGTGTGTATATATATATATATATATATATATACATTGATGGAAAATGAAACTACAACATGCTGAATAAAAGAACAGTATTAGTTCATGTATTTGATTAGATTAAAAGATATATTCAGAGTGTTGAAATTTTATATATATATATATATATATATATATATATATGTGTGTGTGTGTGTGTAATATAGTGAGAATTTTGAAGAAACACAGTTTCAAATAAAATGAGTGATATTTATTGAACCATCCTTTTAGACTTACCTAAACTTGTTTTATCATTTATGTTAGCGAAATTTCTTTAACTGGTTACTCTACTGTAATCAACTGCATCATACAACAAATGTTTTAAAATCATGAAAAAGTCATGAAGTTCTTGAATTAGACTATTACTTGTTCAACTACACAGCTCTCAAATCTGAGTGAAAGTGAAGCAATGAATCAGAAGTTAGAAGGAGGGGTTGGTAAATATATACATGCAACAACAAAAACAACTCACAAAAAAAGAAACTAACAAAAATCCTGTGTCTTCAGTTCATAATTTTTTTTCTTGTGAATCAAAAATTTCAGGATTGTGGATCTGGATTTGGCCAGAATTCATTAATTTACTCACACCTTTATGGACACATATTGTACAGTAATGATTAGCGTGATAGATTCACAGACAATTTTTAGTGACTTTCTCGCTCGGCGCCTCATACCTTGTGCCACATTTAATCTAAGCTTTGTAAATTACTACCATGATACTAAGAACTACAGCAGGTACCTACCATGGCTTGAACTGCTTTTGTCATGTGATATATGTGCCATAAGCAAGCATGTACCAAAATATTGCAAAACATTTGACTCACCCAAGTATTACAAGTTAAATATATCAAGAAAAATTGGCCTGCAATCTTACTTATCGAGAGCACCTGTATTCATAATAAAAAAATTAACATGAATTATTTATTACATATTTAATATTCCTTGCCAGGAAAATGAAAAACTCATAAAAGAGAAATCCTGATTATTAAATGTTTCAATCGAAGTGACAGGTACTCGTTTCCCTTTTTAAGAACATTATGTTGTATTTTAACTTATATATGACAAATGATTTTTGATTTGGATGATTCTATAAGATAAAAATAAAAAATGTACTTGAGAAAAAATTATGAAAATTATTTCAAATCTTAGAGTGTTAATGGTATGCTAAATTTATGCAAGATGAAACTTAAATACAGATTCTGTCGAAATAAATATTCCAAAATTTTGCGACATGCATATGATTGTATATGCATGTGCATACATACACACACAGGTAGAAAATAAAATTTCAACACCCTGAATATATCTTTTAATATAATCAAATACATGAACTAATACTGTTCTCTTATTCAGCATGTTGTAATTTCATTTTCCATCAATGTATATATATATATATATATATATATATATATATATATATATATATATATACACACCACACATACATACATATATTATATATATATATATATATATATAAATATACCCCTTTGCACAAGCAGGGTTAAACAGAAGGTCAATTTCTAAGTGGAGTTTAACAGATTTGAATAGGGTTTTCCCTTCTCCTTGACCAGTTGCTATACCAATTAGCTATTTACCCATTACTGAGAGATAATAGTTGGATTCTTACCTTTCCTAAGGGTATTAACACTGTGTGAAATGCACACAGATGCATTCAGGATTTGAACTCAGGTCACCATGTTCATTTCCTGTGACTATAATCATTACATCAAGGGCTCCTCAATATAAATTTATATATATATATATATATATATATATATATGTGTGTGTGTGTGTGTGTATGTGTGTTTAATATAGTGACAATTTTGAAGAAACACAGGTTCAAATAAAATGAGTGATATTTATTGAGCCAATGCTGCAGTATTTCAATCTGTTTAGTAGATCTTCTTCAGGTCTTTTGTTGATATAAGGAAAAGTAAAATTTATCACAGAATAATAAGGAGACTGTGATGGTTTTTGCTGATCTGTTTGTTTAAAAATGTTTTGAATATATATATATATATATATATATATTGTAAGAGAAAAGTGACTAGCTGAATGAATGAAAACTGATGGTTAAAGTCAGACAAGCAAAGACTGATAGAAGACTACATTTTATTGATTGATTAGCTCAGTAGATAAACAGATACTTACCAGTATTTTTTCTGACACACAGACTCATTTGGATGGGTGTCTTTTGAGGGTCAGTATTGTTATCAATAGTTAGTAGTTTGATTGATAAATGAAAGATAAGATCAAAGAAAGGTGAGGTTAAATAGAAAGGTCAACATAAAAAAAATGTTGTCTGATGTATGAGAGTGTGTGTGTGTGTGGCAAATAGCTGCCAATTGAATGAGATAAACAGAGAGAAATATGAACAGAAGATCTCATCAAATGACCTCTTGAAAAATATTGATAAAGTGGTTTTGATCAATAGGTGTTTTCAGAACGCCAGGTAAGAAGATCAATAAACAGAAAAGCTATGATGTATCTTAGAAAGATACAGTTCTATGGAATGAGTAAATATAAGTAAGTGAAAAATATAAGAAGCTAAAACATGATAAATATAAGAATTGAAGCTGGATAAAAAGATAGTAAATATATATGTATACAATAGATTCCACTTAAGTGGAACACATTGGGGCCCTGAATGTTCGTTCCTATAAGTGCTTGTTCCTTTCAGTGGATTTGTATAAAAAGAACCAAATATCATAGAAGTTTTGATTCTCTTCTTGCAGAATTAGTCTTACTAAGCAGTTATGTCTCAAAACCAATGCACTATTTAACTTTAATCAGCTATGTATGTATGTATGTACCAACCACTCCACACAAGTAGGATGTGACACAATGTAAATTTCTTAAGATTTTAATTAAGAGTTTTCCTTTTCCTAGACTGGTTGCCTAACCAAGTTTAAGGATTCCAGTCTGCCCTACTATTTACCTATAGCTAGAGTGTGAATAGTTGGATTCATAACTTTTCCAAGGGTATTAGCACCGTGGGAAATGCCAACAACCTCATCCAAAATTTGAACTAGAACTGATCAGGGCACATAGCTTGAAAAGATAACTGCTATTGCAAAAAAGTTCATAGAATGGTGTCCAAGAAATAACAAGTATCATAAAAATAAAAGATCTTCATGCCGCAGTGGATTCTAAATGGATGTGTGCTGCTGCTAATATATTGTTATAACTCGATTATCAGAGTTAACAGGGAAATAATAGGAAGAAACACAATGAGTAGTAAGGATAGGGAAAAGGGTTTACTAAGCAAAGATACAAGGTGAACAAAGTAATTAGCAATTGCTAAGTTGAATTAACAAGTCTTCTGAGATCTTGTTTCTTTCTTCTGAAGTTTTGTCAGATATTATTTATTGGAAGAACAGATGATTCCATTTTCCTTATTTGGGTACTATATGACATATATATTCATATATAACCTTACTGTGGTTTAAGAGCTAACAAGGTAAACATTTTTACGAGAGTTAATTTGATTGTCACTTGGGATCCCAATCCCACAACACTAAATTTTGCTAAGTAAATAACAGAGTTCTTTTTCTAGAATATTGGTTTAGTTGAATCCCTATAACTAGATAGTGTGTGATCATCACTAGGTGATTTATTGTTGGCTTTGTACCCAAACTAAGCTAAATTAAGTATATATATCTTATTATAATGGAGATTGTGTGTTTTTCTGTCTGTAAAAACTATATAGTCACAATTTCCTTAGTTATTAACGACACATTCTCCATGATTCTTTCTATTATACCTCATTAATAATAAACTGTTTAACATTATTATAATGTTGGCTTACCTAAATACTAACATTCATTGTATTTATTATGACAACAAATACCAGTTTTCAGTGTAAACGTAAAGCTAATTGCATATTGATATTAAAAAAATGATAAAATAAAAATGTGCTTGGTATTATTGATTTCTAATTATTTGGTTTTATCTTAATGAATATGAGTAAAAATCTCTTCAATAAATCCTAAAAAGAAATTCATTAACAAGAAGAAATAACTGTAATTTTATTCTTTACTTCCTATTTTAACTATAGTTAAATTAGGAAAATTTAGCATTGAAAAACGGAAGTTATGAAGAGTAAGTTTCAGTGTTCTATTTTCCGATTATACCCCCTCCGTTTCAAATCTTTTTCTGAATTCTTATTTAGTTTCATTAAACCTTTCTAATTTAATACGACATTTAAACTTAAATACTTGCAAGGGTGCATATTTGCTATATATATAAATATATATATATATATATATATATATATATATATATATGAGAAGGAAAATGGATATAAATCTGACAGTGTATAAAGTATAAAGTTTTGAAAAAACCCAACAATATTAAGTCAAAGGTTGATGCTAAAGTATTCCGGTTTTAATAATACCATCAATGGGGTTAACTAAGTAATTGTGAATCATACGAAAAGAAATTGGTATAAGACAAGCAAAAGCTTGTTAGCCTTAGTTTGCAATGTTAGAAGGCTCAACTCAGCAACCAAAATGCAAGAAAAATGTAAAAATGAAACATCACGTGCTGTAAGCATTCCCATTCAATATATATATATATATATATATATATATATATATATAGTTTCTCATACTTGTGAATCTGTGTTTTAAATCATTTTTGAATGCCTTTCTTTTGGAATTTTTCTTCCTTTTTTTTTTTACACCTTCATTTCTTTATTCAACACATTAAAAAACTCACAAACAAATAATGAAAATAAAAAATGGGAAGTAAAAAGTAAAAAATGAAAACTGTTTTTCTGGTTGATTTTTAGCTGTCACTGTTTGATGGCTGTAAAAGTGTGAATAGTACGAAGACATTTTGGCAAAGTTTTATTTTATTTATTTACTTATTTATTTATTTTAGATAAGTGTTTTCCGGACAATAACTGTCTGAACCTCAACTCAGCACATATAAATTGACGTATGCATACATTATTAAGCACTATTTGTGTAGACTAAGAAAAAAAAGATGACTTATATATGCACACAAAGACAAAGACATTTATTTACTCGAGAACAAACTTATGTACAAAATTTCCTTTACATTTATACATTAATTCTTAAAAAGAACTACTGTTGGAAGATGTATACATACACATATATATAGGAAAGACATAAATATATGTGTATCTATACAGCCCGTATGTACATATATACATCTCTGTGTGTATATATATGCCTAAGGAGTGAGAGAAGGTGATGTGTATGCATATATATGTATATTATATATAACCAGTATGTGTGTATGTATATGCATAGACATTCGGCTAGCTATGTAGTTTGACACATAATGTTCTTTTTGATTCATACCTCATTATCAGTTGTTGTCAATGTAGTCTTGTTGCCTTTATCTATTTTCATATCAATACAAAAAGGTGAGATTCAATGAAAATCTTTGACCAAATTATTTATTTTTTAACTTTTCTCTTTATTTTCTTCAATACTTAGTACACTTATTGCACTCACCTTTAGAATCCTCACAAAATTAATGAGGCTATGTAAAAGCGTATACATCATTTCTTAAAAGAAAATTAGGGTACTCGGACAATAACTGTCTGAACCTCAACTCAGCACATATAAATTGACGTATGCATACATTATTAAGCACTATTTGTGTAGACTAAGAAAAAAAAGATGACTTATATATGCACACAAAGACAAAGACATTTATTTACTCGAGAACAAACTTATGTACAAAATTTCCTTTACATTTATACATTAATTCTTAAAAAGAACTACTGTTTGGAAGATGTATACATACACATATATATAGGAAAGACATAAATATATGTGTATCTATACAGCACCCGTATGTACATATATACATCTCTGTGTGTATATATATGCCTAAGGAGTGAGAGAAGGTGATGTGTATGCATATATATGTATATATATATAACCAGTATGTGTGTATGTATATGCATAGACATTCGGCTAGCTATGTAGTTTGACACATAATGTTCTGTTTTGATTCATACCTCATTATCAGTTGTTGTCAATGTAGTCTTGTTGCCTTTATCATATTTTCAATATCAATACAAAAAGGTGAGATTCAATGAAAATCTTTGACCAAATTATTTATTTTTTAACTTTTCTCTTTATTTTCTTCAATACTTAGTACCACTTATTGCACTCACCTTTAGAATATATATATATATATATATATATTATATATATATATATAGGAGTACAAAATTAAATGAGGCTATGTAAAAGCGTATACATCATGAGAGAGGAAAATTTCTTAAAAGAAAATTAGGGTACCCTTATAATTAGATATTTAATCTAAGTGATACTTTTGTACTCCTAAGAAACTATATATATATATATATTATATATATATATATATAGTTTCTTAGGAGTACAAAATTTAATGAGGCTATGTAAAAGCATATACATCATGAGAGAGGAAAAATTCTTAAAAGAAAATTAGGGAACCCTTATAATTAGATATTTAATCTAAGTGATATTATTCTTTTTTCGATCAATTCTCATCGGAGAAATTCATTGATAGATGTTTGAACGAATGTTGGAATTGTTGTTGAAAAAGTTTTTTTTTTTTTCTTTTTTGCCCTTTTCAACAGGAAAGAGGAATTATACATACATATATATATATATATATATATATATATAATTTACACATCAAATTTGTCCTTTGAATTAAAATACAATAAATGTAATAACATTTATAATAAAATGAATTAGTATTTACTGAGAGAGGCTGGTTTTGTCCTGTCGGTAGAGAATCAGCCTTGGAACCACAAGGTTCTGGGTTAAATACCAGGTGATACCAAAAAAAGTCCACTCCACCAACTTTATTACTATACTATTTATATATATATATATTATATTATATAATATACTCACAGACAGAAGGTAGTGTGAAAAAGTTCTTGGTCTGATTAAGAATAGATGAAAGACTTAGAGCCATGAAAGCATATGTGTTATACAACAAATTCATCTCACTGTCCAATACACTTGTTTCTCAACTTCCTTTAACATTTCCCAAAAATTGCAATAACATTTTTCAAAAAGCTTTTCCCTTCTTGGTTGGTTCTAAGAAATTTCAAGCATTACCTCTTGTATGTAATATATATATATATATGCTTGTTTAGTGTAAACACAGTGAATGGCACTTGGTAACTGACTTATATGATCACGGATATAGAGCACTCTTAATTTATAAATATAGCAAACCATATAACAACATTAATAATTATACACTCGTATATATCATGTTCTGAATTAGCTATAACTAAAATTTTCACTACTCTCTAGTTTTGCTGTCTTTATTTGGCAATAGCATAATCTTACAGATCATTGTGCTCACATCTCACAATCCAAACTCCACCACCAGAACCTTCCTTGAGCCCTCAAATGACTCATCAATTCCCTGCTGAGAGATCTACAAAAGTTTGAGACGTAAATATGACATTGAAAGACTTGTCCTCATTGAAGGAGAATGAGTTGTGTATTTGTTTATACCAACTACTGTATTCAAGTACGTACATATATAATGAAGAAAGAGACAATATTGAAAACTGATGTTCTTATATAAAGCTGATATTGAATCAACAATGAAATAAAAAATAAAATACAATGATAATTATTTTTTGATATATTTTTGTTTGATGCAAAAGACCTAACCCATTTGTCTCAAGCCTACCTGCCATACATTGCAGTTAAACTATTGTACTTTTTGGCAAATTCGTTTACTCCTCTCTTTTCTCTCCTACCTCTGATCTCATTTCAATTTTTAAAGACCCTAGTGTCAAAAATACTGATTTGATACATGCCTCCATTTTATGTATTCTTTACTGTTCTTCTGTAGAGTTTTTTTAATATCTAAAGAGCCTGTATGAGCATGAAGGCCCAGGAGAGAAATTCCTTCAAATGCACTACAGCAAATTTTATATTTTCAGATTCAAAACTGATCAAATAAAAATTGAGCTCTTAAGCTTTATATATCATCATCACTTCCAAGAATTATTTTCTTTCTATCTCTGGTTCACTTAGTTTTCACTAACCTCCCTCCATTGTCCTAATGATATGCTAACATTTCTTTGTCTTCCTAACAGTTTAGTGAATGGAAGTGAAAAATTAAAGAGATAAAACAAAGCAAAAAATTCCTACATGAATAATAAAACAAGCATCTCAAAGTGAAAGCATATAATTATTCAGAAAATTTGGGCTCTATTCTCGGCAAACCTTATTTCTTTCCTATAAAAAAAAGAATTAATATAATAAACCTTTTATAGGAACTTCATCTCAAATCCAGAGCCAAACTTTCTTCAATTACAAGGATTTTTATTATGATATTTTAAATGGAGATTCATACACGTCACTCCCTTTCCAACTCTTATCCAAAGGGAGATTTAAATATGAATCAGATCTAGACAAAGTTAGTCCTTAAGGACAGATTATACATTTTTCCTATTGAAGTTCCTCATTTCAGGACAGTGTCTTTGGAAGAGAATTCATGAAGATGCAGCAAAAGCAATTCCAAAAAAATAAGAACAGATTACACATCTTCATTTTCTTTAAAACTCTTGTCTTATAAATTCAGTCTCAATGTCAGTGTGGAGGATTTCTATGATGAAAAGGTTCCATTATGAAAATATAAAAAAACTTGACGAAAAGGAGGGGAACTGTTACTGAATCATTTTCTTTATTTTTATTCATGTAAGCATAGACTATTTGGTACCATATTTACTCGTGTATAATGCTAGTTATAGGGCCGGTTAGCTCAGTCGTTAAGTAGAGTGTCCGACTAGGAACCACAAGGTTCCTAGTTCAATACCAGCCCTCACCAACTCAACGTAAGAGTAGCACAGGGATCTGGTGCACCAAAGTAAGTGAGCTGATGGGTAGTGTTAGCTAACTACCTCACACAAAAAAACTATTTTCCTTGCTAGCACTCATGTGAAAAGGGGGTAAATACATCGTCAGGCTGTCTGGGTATTTTGTAGAGCACAAATCTAAAATTTTTGGCATTTCTGTAAACATCTACTAACTTTTCTTTTTATATTGCTATGATAAAATAATCACAATCATAATACCAAAAAAAACAATTTATTTTTACTGGGTCAATAACGTACATAAATCTATTTTTCATTTATGGGATAGGAATTAAATATAAGTATAATTACTGTCCTGGGAATGAGTTAAACTTCTTTATCTGATGGGTGAGGTTCCAGTTTTGGAGTTTTGGGGAATGTGATGCACACTCCTTCATCATCATAATTTGCTCCTGTTCCCTTCATCTGACGACGGTAGTAGGTAGTACCTGTGTTAGGGTCCATCTAATGGGTCGACTAGATACCTTGATAAGTTAATAAAAAATGTAATAAATCCATAGTAAAAAAGAATTGATATTTAAAATTTGTCAAAAACTTTATCGGCATTAAAATGAACGCCACTGAGTTCGATATGCCGTGAAACAAAAAACAAACAAAATAAATATATTACTAATTTTCAGTAAAAAACTTGTAATGAACTGCTTTGCTTAGGCTTGCATTATATTTGAGATTGTATTGTACTAGAGTAAATGCAACATAGATATGTATGTATTTATCCAGCCATTCCACATGAGCCGAGTCTGGCACAAGGTCTATTTTTAAGTTTAATATTTGAATTCTGAGTTTTCCATCTCCTAGACTGGTTGCTATACCAAAATTAATGAGCCCTGTCGGCCCTTATATTTACCCACTCATGAAGAGAGAATAATTCTATTAATACCTTTCCTCAGGTTACTAGTACTATTTGAAATGAAAGCAGCTTTGTTCAGGATTTGAACTATATTTGCCATATCCATTTCTTCTGATGACAACAATTACATCAGATATGATACAATATAAATATGTAAATCAACAGTCCTTTTCTCTTACTACTTAGAAAAACATTCAGTCTATCTTTGGTCACTGTTATTGCAAGTGAATTTGTTAATAATCCAAAAAGCATATTTCCTCTTACAATTATAGATTTAAAATGGCAAGTCTGAGTTAAAATAATTTTAACTTTTAAAGGGAGAACAGAAATTTGTTTAGTTTTAAAATATTCTCTCTTTTTTTTTTTTTTCAAATCTAAATCTAAGTTTTAGAAAATTTTGAAAAAAAATTTAAAAAAAAAAAAAAAAACAGAGATAGATAGATAGATAGATAGATGAAAGAGAGAATGAATGAATGGCCCTTCCAAAAAAGATAGAAAGGATATTGCACTTATGAAAAGGGAATATATTTAACCTCACTTGTTCAGCTAGAAGCATTAAAATATTTCAGCATATTGATAAATCGCAATGAGATATTTCCAGATAATCGTTTTAGATTAATATCTTTTCCAAGATGGCTTTTAAAAAATATGAAAGGGGTTAAGATGGGCTTTTGGATGAAAATGAAGATAGCAGTCTATAAAAAGTTGCATTTCTTTTCTATAAGGACAATACAAGAACTATTTGCAGGAATGTCTTTGAATCTTGCCTCATACTTTAGTGCAGTTTGGCTTAATATTAATTCTCACAAAATTGAATTAAATGAAAATAAATAGACTGGGGCCCATTTTACCCATTTATTGATAATACTTTTAATGGAAGAATTAAAATTGTTTGTGTATTTTCTGGCTTTTTTTAGGATGTGCCATATTGAAGATTTTTATTAAACTTTGATTCAAATGATTTTTTGAAGAACTTTTCTAATGACAGGATTTACTCTATTTTTTCTGAAAATCATTTGCAGTTGCCAGAAATTTATTTGCAATTACTAGAAAATTATTTACAATTGTGAGACATTAATTTCCAATTATTAGAAAATCATTCCTTAATTGCTTCATTTAATTACTACTGTAATAATTTGTGTATAGCCTCCAACCCCTAACTTTAGACCGGAAAATTCTGGAAAAAAAATGAACCATACATAATATTTCTTTTTAGAAATTTCATGAGCTAAATTTTACCTAAATTCAGCATTGAGCAATAATTATTTTGTACTCGTTCAACATTGGGTATATAAACTAGAGAAGAGAGAGACAGACAGACAGATTAGATGATGGCTCTTAGTTGCTAATCATTGCTTACTTCGTCTATCTCAGTCGGCAGCCATGTTCTTCAGTCGATCTTCGTATATGGGTTATTCGGGTTAGGCTGGTAATTTTCTTGTTCAAACTAGTTTTCTTCTAAGCTAAATTTCAGCAACCTAGCCCGGAGCCTTGACCGAGAAAGCGTGATTACTGAAACCCTGAAAAGGTGATTACTGACTAAAAAAGAAATCATATAGGTTTAAATTACGGTCTTAAAACCCAAATTTAATTGCTTATGTGGAGGGGGTTTGGGTAAATACATTATGAAAGCTATTGTACACATATGCAGATCTTAGGGTATGTAAAAAATAATGAAATTAACTCATATTTTATTGGCAATGTGCATATATGAATTAGCCAAATTGAGTGTTACTTCAAAGATCTATTTGTTATTGATACAATAATTTAAAAATGATTTTTGCAGCTTTAAACTCTCAAAATCCTAAGTTAATTTCAAAACTTTGATGAAAAAGTATTTGATATATTAATTTTTCTTTGTTTTTTTTTTTGTTTTTTTTTTTTTACTCATACACATGAATTATGCACATATGAATTATATATATATATATATATATATATATAAATATATATAAAATAATAAAATTCGAAGGCAATACATGCATAAAAAAAAAGACAAAAAGTGTTTTATATGTCTAATCGATTTCAAAGCAAAGCTTTATCATCAGAGTTTAATTTCAGAAATTTCTGTCATTTCTGAAATTAAACTCTGATGATAAAGTTCCTTGCTTGAAATCGATTAGACATATAAAACATTATTTTTTGTCTTTATTTTTTACGCCATTGTATGCCTTCGAATTTTATTATATTTATAACATACTTAACAATGCTTCAAGCAAATTACCAATTACTTTTATATATATATAAATTATATATATATATATATATATATATATATATATATAACATAGATTGAAGCTGTATTTAACCCAAAAATAGGAAATGAACAATTAATGTAAATTTTTCATTTATTTTTTTTACTATGAATAAAGGCTGTGTTAACCAAGTATAACGAAGATTAAAGATTTTGAAAGCTGTATAGAACTAAAGTAGATAGAAATCTCGATACTTTTTTGACACACCTTATATATGATTTTCTGTGTGATCACTGTTAAATCCATTGCAGCATTCCTAAAATATCCCTATCTAAAAATGCATTTACAAGTTTTAATATAAACTTCTTTTCTCTGTCATAAAATCAAAGATAAAATATTCCAATAAGAGATCAACTGACAGAATCAGATTACAAATGATCAAAATGCACCTTGCATATTTTCAGTGGCAATCTGGCTTTTATATCTTTTATATCTTTTTCTCAAGCAACAGTCCATGCCTGACTAATGCTGTGACTTTTTCCCATTTTTTGGCAGATTAATTATTCGGATCAGATATATTATATATGTATTCATGCATATATAATTATATATTATATACCTACCTATCTCTCCTCTCTCTCTCTCATCCTATATATATACATTATATTAAAAATATATTAGGTATTTTATATTTAGCGATAGAGATATATATATATACACTACCGATAGAGATTAGATAGATATACTGCATATACTGTGTGTGAGGGGGTATATACTTTATATGCTTATATGTCAAACTTATGTAGTACCTACGTAATTAATATTATATACGTAGCTGGCATTAGATACGCCTATGACCACATCCGTCCTCCTATAACCGTGATGATTTCTCCTTTTTCATGCTCTCTATGCTCTAATATTAGATTACTGTCCATGATCTTTAGAATGAATTTTAAATATTAAATTTTAGTTCTCTAATATACATATTCTTTACTTACTCTCCTCCCCTCTCCATGTCGTCTCCTCTCTAATAATATATATATATAATATATATATATATATATATTTATACTAATATACTATACGCTCAAAATCAGTGAGGTAAAATACTCTTTTAACTCTCCCTAAACTTAGAAGAGGAGGAGGGGTATTTAACACCGTATAAACTCTTAAATTTTTGCCTTTCCCCTTCCCCTATGACACCAGAAGTAGTTTAATAACATATCTTTCTTTATAATCAAATATGGAGTAATTATGGGTTGATTGCTTGAGGGATAAACATAAATTTAACCAATGGGTCGACTTGGGTTCTCTTTAATATCCATTCCACTGGATTATGTCTATTTTTAAACGTTTATATCCGCAATTGGGAAAAACAAAATTTTCTTTAATCTTAGTTTCTTTTTTTACTATAATAAGGCAACAAAAATAGCAAAATTTTTAGGTGGGGTAGCATGTTTCTGATTTTCATCGTCACTATGGGTTTATATAAATAAACCTAGAAGACTTAATACATACCAAAGTCAGAGGAATTTGGCCGAATAGCCTTCTTTGTATCTTACTGCGAACACACTAATTAATAAATGTAATGCATAAAAAGTTTTGATAAATAATGTTTCTTCTTTTTAATAGAAGTAAATAGTTAATTAAGTATTTTATAGATTTTAGGTTAGTAAATGTGAATTTAGATTTAATTTGCTATATATATTTTCGTAGAAGAAAAAGAGTTTTCCAGTTAGAAATAAAAGCCATTTAAATGTTCCACTATTTTTTCCAAGCTGCTTTTTTATCGGTAGCAGGAAAGTCCTTCTATGTGAGTTCCAAATATAGATACATAATTTAATGACTCCGCTTACAAAAATCAACGACGCACGAATTTGTTTCGTATGGACTCTCAGTAGATCTAAATTCAAGATCATTATCTATGTTCCTCTATATGTGGGGCAGGATTTTCCATTGTTATAGGCAAAAATGTCAGGGTTTTTTTTTTTTCAACTAAATTTTCCATTACTATATAGTTTTTGTGTGGTTATATTTATCACTACTCACAGTGGTAGTGGGTCTGTCAAGGCCTACATGTTAGGACCCTACAGAACAGGCGGCCTTGAAATAAGCTAGATAGGTTAGCTGCACAAAAGAATGAACACACAGTAGACCAGTCATAATGGGTATATATCAATGTCTGTTGGTGACATAGTAAACAGACTACTGCAACTTCTCTCAAGCCAAAGGAAGAGCTGTGATAGAGTGTCCACTGGTGACTACAACCTCATTGAGGCAAAGAGATGCACCATTGTATTCCGTATAGCTGTGATGTTTAAATGGAACAATGCGCATAGTCAGGTAAAAAATTCGGTGTGGATGATGCAAAGAGACGTATTTTTTTTGTAACGTTGTAGTTTTTCCTGTGGAATGTCAAACAACAATGGTTTATGATTTATTATCGCAATCCGCCCACCTAAGGACCATAACAATTGACCAACTAAAATGGCAAGGATGCTGGCTGCCAGTAACATCAGTAGACTCCTACGCCAGGCAAATGAAAATGATAAGGGAACGGTTGGCGAGAGAATTCGATCTTTAATGGATATCATGCTGCCTGAGCGACATGATATAGATGATGAATTTTTGTTTAAGTTTCTTTTATTCTCAAATAGGAATAATCTAAATTGCTTAGCAGAGAAATTAAAAAACACTACCACAATCAATTCAAGATTTATATATTATGGAATTCTAAACGATTGAATCCCTTTCAGAATTTTTATGATTTTCACATTCCACATCTATGAGATAAATAGTAGGCACACGAGTGCAGACTGGGACTTGCTTTAGAGGTCTTTAATTATAAGATATGATTTATAATATTTTTTCTTTTGTGATTAAATTTTATTCTTACCAGTTATGAACACTCATTTTTTAATAATTGTGTGCCATTCGTAAATAACGAAATGCCTCACCAAATTTCATCAATATTTAATAAATAATAATTATTCTTCTTGTATAAAAATATAATATTATATTAAATAAAAAAGATTTATTCTAATCTCCATTTTGTATTTTTATTAAATTACAATAATATTGTTTTTCCAAATTAATTTATTTTTATTGTTTATATTTTAAATTTTCCATTCTAATTTTTTATAAAGAATTATTATAACCTAATACTATTTTAAATTTTTTGCAGATAATGTCAAATACAAATGTTGTAAATATAACTTTTATCTATAATATTTATATATTATCTTTTATGTGAAATTATCACTTATTTACCTAATATAATTATATTTCTGGTTAATTATATATATATTATATAAATATAATATAAAGATTGCTTTCATTGACAATATATATTCAGATCTAATTATATTTTATTGCTGAATGGGTACTATTTGTATTAATATTCATCTGTACTTCATAATAGATTAAGTGTATAAGTTTTCCATTAATTGGTATTATAAAATAATATTCATTTTGTGAGTACTAAATATAAATAATAGAATAATAATTAGGGTATGTTATCTTTCTTTTATATTCCCTTATTATTATTTTTTTAAAATTAGTATTTTTTCAATGTGATGCCCCTTTGGGAGTCCTTTAAATGGGCAAAAAATTTCTTGTCTTAAGATGAAAAGAACAAATTGTTTGGATTTGAGTTTATAAGGTGCAATATTTTACACCTTTATCAATAGTTCTACTTTGGGTACTGGTGTATTATTTTTGGGCACCTTTTTGTGCAAAAAAAATTAATGAAACGAATATCTAAATTTAAGTAAGTCTTTGAAAGAGAATATTATTTGTAAAAATTGGAAAAAGAAATAGATTATAGCACCAAATAATGTCATTTAAAAGGATTCCCTATCCCGTTATAAAAAAGATCCAATGAATTATGATACGTGCTCCAAACGTAAACAATCATTAATTGGGCTCAAGAGCGCTTTTTTGGTATGCCATAGCTCTCTCTGCTAGATTAGCTCTGCTCCTCGCCACTTTATCTATTGTCATGCACATTTTTCATTTTGCAATTTTTGATGTAGTATGGGCAACATGACTCTCTTGGTTGGCCTACTTCAATAATAGAGGTTATAGAACGTGGTGGTGTTGGCGTAAGGACCAGCTATCATGGTTAGGAACCAAGAAACCTTTGGTTGTATCATTCCCTAAGCCGAAAACACTACTTGAGAACTGACTTGAGCAATGAAGTACAACAATAAAATAAGGAATATCAAAATCCTGGTAGGTAACATGATATTTAGTGTAAGGGGGCTGTTTGCCCATGGTTCCTAATACGATGAACGTTTCGGTAAGTGTACTCTCTGGCCCAAAAAATTCCCAAAACACACCTCTGGGTTTCTGGGCGGTTCTAGAATAGTGGCAACAAATTAATTGGCACCCACTCCGGTTCAAAAAGGGTTACAAATCATTTAAAAAAGGGCGACTATTAAGATTGGAATACTCAAGCTGGGAATATAGTCCCATAGATAACAAGTTTTACGTTAAAACGCCTTGGCCTTAGCCCTAGTCAAAGATTGGAACAACTTTGAACCATCCCCCCGTACTACGAAATATTTTCTGAATAATTAAAGAGTGAAAAGGGCCTCAGGACGTAAGAATCAAGCATATCTTTGAGTAAGGTTGGCACCCAAAGGGGAATTATCTGGATCCGCGTGGCTGGAAAACTAAGGGGCACCATTAGTTGTCTAAGTTAGACCCGAATTTGTTTTGAGGGGTTAAATGAGCTGGAGATTTCTCTTTTCCCCAATGCAGAACCTCCCATATGGCCAATAAGTCAAAAAATAACATCAGTAAGTAGAGAAAATTGACTAATCTTGTCAGTTGATCTTTATATTACTGTTGGGAGCACTACAGGTTTTTATCAGATAGTTTGGCCAGTCACAACCTGCTAGATGATCCCTAGGAAGGGCAGACCTTTTGTCTCTGAAACGTCCCTTGTGGTTTTGGGTTTCCTCAGAGGGTGTATGGCCTAAACATGTGGGGCTGGCATGTAGGGCCTTCTTTAGTTTTTCGGGGTTAGGAGTATCAAGGATTCCCTACGAGGCCATTGTGTCACCATAGCGCCTATTTCTCCTTACACAACTAGATAACTATTTGGGAAGACTTAAGCTCAATGCCCATTCACGCATTTTTGCCATAAATAAGTGACTCCTAACAAGAATTATCAATATACGGATTATGGCTAAGCAGTGCAATACATATATGATAGTTTTTATTTACACCTCTACACATTACTATATATCAGTGTTAAGAGGTTAAGTGTGGAGAAAGAACGAAGTCAACGGGCCAACACCTCCTTGGATTGTTTCTTTAAATTTTCTTTACTTACTTCTTTCCTTCTATTCAGTCTCATCTCCTTCTCGACCGTTCTTGGATAATCTTTAAAATAACATCTTGTCGTCTGGAGGTCTGGAATCTTCTAAGGATCTGTTACTAGTGTCATTGGAAGGCACTCAATTTGTGCTATTCGGGGGTCTTGGGTTTCTACTTTCATGATGGTACATTTCGTATTATCGAAGTTGCGTTGGAGTCATTTGGTTAGTTTTTAGGGTAATAAAAAGCTCAATTGCTTTGTCTTACTTTATTTTTAAATCCATACCCACAAGACTATTGAGCAATCTTGCACACTAGGAGTAGCAGTGGCGGCGTTGTAATTGAACAATATACTCACCTCCATTACGGTGGTGTGTGTTGTCTCGCCGATCTGCTTGCATAAAATCTCTTTCTAATGCTACTAATAAACCAGAAGACGGGTCTCTCCACTGAATTCTCACGGTAATCTCACCGGAAAGGTTTAGAAACTCAATTGGGTACAAAGCTACCTTAGTCCTACTCCATCCTTCAAGGACGTGCATTTGAGGCTAACTAAACGCTGATTATAAGACATTTGATCCAATTTATTTTTAATTATCTCTAACACTAGCATCAGCAACAATAAATAACTAATTAGGTCAATCTATAATTATGTAACATTTAACTTTGCGAATATCACTTGTCTAAAATGTGAATTTTTAATAAACTTGATTGTTTTATAAATAATCTACATGATAGGTGAGCAGATAACTCTGTGTTAGATTACCCATTATAATTTACTGTTAGAAAAAAGTGCTGTTGACTTCATGTCTTTGCAATCACATACTTAATACTATTACGAGTATACATATTTCTAATTTTAAATGATAATTTGAGTCGGTAATCCATTTACTTTATAAATAATAATTATGCGCAATAGTACTCTTACTCTCCATCATATATATTATGTTATGAATGCTACTAAACATAAATGAACACAAGAATCCAGAAAACCAAAATATTGTGTTTTTTGATGGGTGGTCATTCCTGGTATTAATATTGACTGTATATAACCTATGATTTAGCAGTTACCCGTACGCTATAATTTTTTTCTCTTTATGAAAACACCTAAATTTGTTTTGTTTTTCTTTTTATTTTTGTATTTTTTTTTTTTGGGGGGGGGGTAATCAATAGCCGCTTGCTCCATTTAAGTGCTCGTCCTTCTCCGCCGTTTCTTGGCAAATTTAATCCTCTCCAAAGTTCAAAAACTTAGTTTCTTATACTTAATTAATTAAGATATACTATTTCCATGGAGATTTTATATAATAACTGGACTGAATTTAACTCCGATTTGAGAATAGGGAAAATTTATGAATGTAATAAAAAAATTTACCGCACCATATGAAATATGACGTTCCTTCTGTGAACAAGTAAACATATCCTTCCATATTTTATGCCAATAGTAACAAAACACATTTAGTATGAATAAAGATATGTATATCATATAATAGGCAGACACACTTTGAATGCACACATATCCAACTCACCTTAATAAAACTTAATCTGCCCAAGAAGCTGTTTGTTCCATTTTAACATACCGTTTAAAGAACTGAACACTTTTCTAGGCTTCAGCTTTTACTATATCATAAACTTTCTTATGGCATGCACAACCTTTCACAATAGTTTTACTCAACGTTGTAATTTCAAGTAAAGAGTTGTTGAAAGATTAATTGTGGAAAATAAAGATACGTTTGGATATATATATATAATGGAATTACTAGTGGGTTATTTTGGAGCGTAGTACGGGACACCATTTTCTTTCCCGTTTTCATAAAGTGAAAATTAACATTGAAATTCTAAATGATTTGTGAACAAAATATATATCCACGTAAAATTGAATTTTGAAAAATTTTTGAACTTTACTCTTAAGTTTTTTCCCGAGCTCATTATTTGACTGGTTTCCATCCCATCGTTGAGAGAAATTCTGGGAAAAGTTCTCCTGATCAATTGAAATTAACTTCTGGCCTACACAGCTTTACGCGTTTGCTAACCCCAATTTAATATTCCTTTCGCCACTACCTTGGCTTCAGCCAGATAAAAAAAAAAGTAAAATGAAATGTAGATATAAAATTATCATCTGATGTTGGTCGTATCAGCTGAGAGTAAGCTTCATTCAAACTGTTGCTTGGATAATACAGTAAGTTTAATTTTTTATAGGGCCTCTAAATAAAAATAATAGCATATACTTCTTGCTTCGCTCAGTCAGAGTGTTCAGCAGGATTTTTTGAGAGGCCCAAAATTAATATAATTGGATTCTCAAAATGTTGATGTATAATCACTGACTTAAAGCTCGTCTCGCCACTGTGATAGGTTTTTAAATCGCATAAAATCAACACTTTTACCCCTCATTTGTGCATTGCTCTAGAGCAAAGGCATATCATCTGCTTAGGAATTAAGGCTCATCAGTGCTGTGAAATCACACACAAATCATCTTGTCCCATGTACAACCGTTTTAGTACAATATAACTTCTGTCATCGTGGGGAATTAAAAGAAATATCAAGCTATCATTAAATACAATATGATTATGAATACACAACAATCATACTAAAGTCTCAGCAGCATTGATTACCTTACAATACCCCCCCTAATTGCTTGCTCTCATTAAAATGTCAACCTTTCTTACCTATAAGATGCAAATTTCGCACCACCAATTATTAGTTTTGAGGAAAAAGTTTGTAATTTTGCCAAATGGGTAAGCAATAACTGTAAGTTGTTTTAATCCCATTTGCCTTTTGTGCGAGACTTATTTTAGCGGTTTGCACAAAAAGATGAAGAAAAGTGCATCGGATATTTCAAAGTTCAGATTGTAAAAATTCCCAAATAATATTTTGGAAAATGATTTAGAAAGTTCGACCCTGATGAATACTTCAACAATATCAGTAAATGTGAGGGAATCGAACAACAAAATGATTTTTACTTTTAATCTGGTTGTAAAAATTTATAAGATCGGTTCTTCTGGGCATGTGTTCTGTTGCAATAAATATAAAAGTCTGCGTGATGCAAATACTCAAAAAGTGAAAAAAAAAAGATTTGACAGTTATTCTCACTAAAAAATCAGTAAATGAATGTAACATTTTTTTTTTCTTTTGAGTGTTTGGTTTCTAATTTGTGTGACTATGAGGTCAACGTCCACAATGTATTTTCGTATTAATTTGTGTAATATTCAGGAGATAAATATTGCTACATTCAAAATTAAAGTTTTCAATGCATTATTCTTATCTCTTGAACATAAATAAATGGTGGGGATTTTGTTTTCAGGGTTGCATTTTCTAAGGTAATACTAGTGAATCAATTAATCAAAGAACTAGTAGAAGTTAAACAGTCAAAAAAGGCATTCAACTAACTAATGGTGTTAGTACATTCCAAAGTGAAAGTAATTTAGTTTCTATATATTTGCTGCTCAATTTAATGTTGTGTCATTTTGTTAATTTGAATGTTCAAATATAATTGATTTTCTCTAGGAAAATGGGATATATTAGCAGAAACGTTTTTAATTATCTATATTTAGCTGGTGCGCTGCAACATAAATATAGCAACAAGAACTAAATTTTTTTTAGTATTAAAAGTATTTAATGATGGTTAACTTATTTACACAGTCAGTTTGACTCCTCTAAATCTGCTGCGTGTGTGATATGTGATAGAAATATTGCTGACTTTCTCCTTGTATTATTGGCATGATGGGGCTTTATATAACTTCATTCTTATTATGTACCTGATTTACTTTTCACTGTGTGCATCCGTATATACCACAAAAGGGTGTGGCCTGGGTATGAAAGGCTAAAGCTTGATTATAGAGGCTACTTAGCTTTATGATAAGAGATTGGGGTTGGTTGAGTACCGCCTTTACACTTCTACTTGCATTATTTGTCTCATAAAGAATCACTCTTGTACTTATGACCTGGTGAATCAGGTTAGTAAATTTTAGGATCCTAACATCTATGTGCGCTCATATGACGCTTTTTTAAAAAAAAAAAATCATTTTATTTGATAGGACATTTTAATTTAAAGATATATCTAAGCAATATATAACACTAACTGCAAACAAAACATATAATCCAAAGTAGCAGTTAATTGTGTTGATTCTCTTAATCTTTAGAAGCATAAAAAAAACTCTAACATGCTATTCGTGAATAGACTATGTAAAAATAAAACCACTTATCCTCCTAAAAGTTCTGCTGTTTGAAAAAACAAGTTTGGTTGTGTGATGGGAGGCAGATAAAATTAAAATGAGTAGATGTTCTCTTTCTCAACAGCAATGTCCTGCCTATGAATACAAGATTTAACTTTAGCATTGAAAACAATCTCATTGTAGTCAGAGTGGTCTTAATGGGTATAAAATGGGGTGTGGTTGGTAGTAATTAACTCGCCCAAGCTACTATTTAAATTCAGGAATGCTAGAAATAGAGTAATAAGATATTATACTTAAATCTTATCAAGTTAGAATGGAGCTTGAGCCTGAATAATGTACTGATAAGTTAAATTGGTCATCTTTAAATTAGTATACTGTTTGAATATCAGTAGTATTAAATAAAGTTAAAGTGTAATATACTAGTGGTTATAATTACACCTCATTTTAATCTAATTCTGTTTTGGGATTAGCCACACTTGGAAGATATGTAGATGTTGTAATAAGGAAGTTTAGGTTTTCAGAATTTTGCACAAACATATAGTATGCTGCTTATAAATTCAGCTTCTTACAAACTGTTCTTCAACAAAGAATATGATAAAAAACTAGATCCTGAAACTGACAAAAACAAATTTTAAACCGATCTATTTTTCTACAAAGAATGATTAATCTATCTCTACTTCTGTCTGCATTAAATGACCCACTGACGTTGATGTGACATAAAAAATCAAGCATAAATAGAAACTATTCACACAATAGCCTGAAAGTGAGAAACAGATTTGAGACTACTTTATATAAAGATGCTTTCTGTTTGGGCAGAACAAGTAACAATTCTATCCCAGCAGTAGTAACTCCTCTGCCATTGCAACAAAAACGAAGTGTTGGCATAGCCTGATACCTACATAACAGTGGTTGGTAATCCCTCATTAAAAAAGACCACATGTTGCATTCTACAACCAATGGGATGTAGTTAAATAGATTTTCTTTACCTGGCCTTCAGGCTGTGTGTAACGTGTAGTATTTATTGTTCTCTCTAAAACCATATTCTTATTTAAAGACAAGATAGAACAAAGCTGAAGGTGAGCCGGGTCTCTGAGGTTTTCTGTGGAAGCACCTCCTCTATTGCACTAAAGTAGATGGATAAATGTAGTCTGATGTAGTGGTCATCAGAATTTGATCTTGCCAATATGTACACGGCTCCTACCCCAACTATGGTTAGCAGAATGAGAACAGGATACCCCTGTGGACTGAATAGGCTTAGGTTCAAAGTTCTGCGATGGCTCCCGATTATGACAAGAAGGTTCCCGAGTTCAAAAAGAAAGTTCTCGAGTCCGACAAGAAATACCTGAAGAAGGCTGGAGGGCATATCGGCCGAAACGTTTTACAGATAACAATGAAGATGAGGACAATAGTCTGAATAATGCAGATAATACTAATCATCAAGCCTCATCTCAAACATTCAGAGAAATAATATGTACACACTTTCTTAAAAAGAGAAAGTCCCCATGATGTAGTGACTAATTTCGTACTAATACCCTTCGGAAAAGTATAAAATCACTCTTCCTTCCAACTATTAAATAGTATGACTACTGTTCAATACGTTTTTCAAGTAAAAATATGTAGTAATCATTTCTTAAGTTTTTTTTCTGTTTCTTTGTTTAATGGCATATCAAACTTCATTGAATATGTAATACTAAATACATCCTTGCAGAATAGCTGTAGTGGTACTCTCTAATTCATATCTGGTGTATGAGGAGGTTCATACCTTTCCCAATGGTATTAGTCTGAAAGTGAATGTAATTGTGCAAATTGAGTTCAAACACGCTTACTATGTGCACGTTAAGCTCAACAAGAAGAAGAAGACAATAGTTTATTTTCACACATTACACAAAATAAATAATGTCACACAAAACAGAAAATGTAATGTTGGTTGTTGTAGTAATGTTTGCTGGATGATCACTAATAAGGACAGAGCCAATTCTGGTAGTGACCATCACAGTTGTTGTTGTTTTATTTTCTGAGGGTTATTTGTTATTTTGGGGGGGCTTCCACATTTTAAGCCTGATTGAGGTACATTAGATAGAATTTCCAGATTGTCGATAGGTTATGGAAAGTCATGATTTGACAACAACGTTTTTAGATTTAAAAAGTTTGTTGCAACACAAAGTTCAACTTGTGTTACAAACAGAAGAAACATTAGAAATATTATATTGTTTAATAAGAAGCATGATCTTCATCATGATCTGTTTATATCTGTCTCTTAATGATCTGTTTATATCATCAACTGACCTGCTGGGGGTGTTGCTGGCACTAACAACCGTTATGTCTTAACAGGTCACAATTATGTAAAGCCAAATAAGTTCCATCAATGAAAAAGAAAAAATTGCTAATGTAATATAGTTAATTGAATAATTCATGAAACATGGCACTAATTGGTTTTCCATCCTTTGGTCAGTTGGTCCCTGAAGGTTTGAATGGGGGCAGTGTGTCTGTAAAAGCAGATTCTCTTTCTTTTATTTAATTTGTATGAAAACTCAAGAGACATGCATATGCACTCGATTTGATACACAAGTATATTTATATAGTTATTTATTAAGCATAGGTTAGTGTGAAGTATTCAGTGAGGATTGACTTGAATATGGCAGTACTCATCTGCAAGACAAGTTGCCTTCTACTAACTTCTTACTGAGATAGATAATTAGTTTGACACAAGGCTATATGTGCTGAGCACCCAATAAGGATCAAACTCAGAACTGTAACAAATGTTAACTGTCTAATTAGCTAACTGCAACTCCACAGGGAATTGCAATTGCAAATATTACCAGATTAGTTAGCTAATCACTACACGATAACTAAATTTACTAGACTAGTTAGCTAATCACTGTCTTAATCCCCCCCTTCTCTCTCTCTATCTATCTATCTATCTATATATATATATATATATATATATATATATCTCAATAAAGGAAGGAAGAACTCAACACCGTAATTCCATAATAAATTTAATTCGACCAAAGTTGGAGCCTCTGATGAGACGGAATTTTGGGGAGCTATATTAAATCAACTTAGATTTATATAGGCCCCAACTTTGGTCGAAATAAATTTATTATGGAATTACGGTGTTGAGTTCTTCCTTCCCTTATTGATAAATATTGCTCTGTATATAATCTAAAAAGTTTATTATACATTGAGCTCTCTTCAGTGTTTTAAAGATTCGCTGTATTTATACATACTGGATCATCAATATTAATACAGTGTATCTTAGAAATCACATATAGAATCATCCCTTACTACCAAGTTTTGGATAAATCTCTTATATATAAAAGCAATTGGTAATTTGCTTGAAGCATTGTTAAGTATGTTATAATATATTAATAATTTGAAGGCCAATACAATGTGTATGAAAAATAAAAACAAAAAGATGTTATTTTTGTCTTATCGATTTTGAAGCATAAACTTCATCATCAGAGTTTTGTATCATCAGAGTTTTCTGATACGAAACTCTGATGATAATGTTTATGCTTCGAAATCGATAAGACAAAAATAACATCTTTTTGTTTTTATTTTTCATACGCATTGTATTGGCCTTCAAATTATTAATATATTATATATTCGTGTACTTAACCTTACCACATGAATATATTTCCTACTATAAGTACAATTGATTAGTCACTTTTTTCATGTTTCCATTTGAGAGTTGTGCACACCACATGAATCTTTAATAAACAGACTTGTAGTGTTCATTATTATAATATTTGTTGGATTTTATACCTGCTACCTGCTCTGTCATAACAGAATCAAGCAACTTTTTATGCAAAAGCTATTCTTATTTGCATTTATGTTATATATCTATTAATAATGGAGAATCGCTTCCGGTTTTTGTCTGTAACAAAAACTATGTCACTGCTTACGTCACACTACCTAAAATCGTCATAACAGAATAAATACACTCAAAATTTGAGCATGCAATGTTAGACAGTCCTCATTGTTTTTTTAAACAAGTTTTAATAAATATATACCTGGTATTATCTATCTATATATAGTTTGTTTTATTTTAATATATATTTAGAGTTATCAGAACTAAGTTTCCATTTCAAATGTTTTTATTTTTTACTCCTTTAATAAATTTATCTTATTTTTTACTCCTTTAATAAATTTGATTTTTTTACTCTACTTATGATACAAACTCTGATATTAAATTTTTAACTCCCATCCCCTCAGGCAATATTTATTTTACGTCACCCAGAGGGTGTTTTTCATTTTGCTAGTATATATATATCTCTTATATATGTATATATATATATAATAAAAGAAAGGAAATGAATCCGACAGTATGAGTATGAAAAAGATGGAATGAAAACACCACACAATGCTGTTAAAGATGTTATATTATGTTATAAATTGTTTTCTCTTTAACAGCATTGTGTGGTGTTTTCATTCCATCTTTTTCACATATATATATATATAAAATTCTTTCATCTGATTGTGTGTTTTTTGTAGTTTTTTTACCTCTCATCTTTTTTCCTTCACACTTTTTTATCCCTCCCTCCTCTTCTTTCTTTCCTACTTTTTCCTATTCAATATTATTATTATGTCAGAAGCTTATTTCTGCTCAGAAGATCCAGGTTTTGAAAAGATACTACACTCTCATTTTAGGTAGAAAAGTATATAAAACTTGTATGTAAAAACAAGCAGAATAATAGAGGTAAATAAAAGTGAAATAAATAATTAATGATAGCAAGAATTCTGAGGAATAAAGTATATTTACTTGGCATCACTCTTTAGAGAAGCTTTGCAATCCTTGATATGATTGGATCGTTTCATTTGAAATTCCTGTCCAAATATATTTTGCCCAATGTTCTTGGTATGTTCAGACTTATTCTCTTGGAGAGAGAGAGTACACCCTCGATTCGATGCCAACTTCATTGATGTATGTGAACTGAGGGCACTTGATATTGACAAAGATAGCACTTTTGATACACACTCTAGTGCCTCTTCATTTCTCCTTTTCTCTCTTCTACATCCTCTTCAGCAGCAGCTCTCCTGCTGGCACTTAGAGAATACGTTGACCCAAATGAAAGTTTGACAGTTGTTTAATATCTAAGCATGATTATTATACACAAGGTTGTTATTCTGAAAAATCATTATTTACCTCAAATTATGGAGTAATATTTTTTTTTTTTGGCTTTCTGTAAGTATGATTTTAAATATATTTTTTCACTGTTATCTCTGCACAGTAAGTTTTCTATTTATTTATAACTTGGATGTAAGTACCTGTTTTTTCTTATAATGGCCAATTAATATATACTTACATCACATGATTATATAAGAAGCTGCAAGAGTCATAATATAAGAAACTATAGTAATTATAAATAGGATTTAATTTTTGTATATAAAAAACAAGTGTTATATAATAGTGTTATACAATAATAAAAATTTATAATTAATACTATATTTAATACTGATTATATACTTTGATATATTTATAAGTTAAGAATGCTCAATATCTTTGATAGAGTATATATATATATATATATATATATATATATCTTGGTTTGAAGATTGCATAAGTGAGAAACTGACTGTTACCAAGCACTATTTATTTATAACTTAGATGTGAGTACCTGTTTTTTCTTATAAGGCCGATTAATATATAATTACATAAGGTGATTATATAAGAAGCTGCAAGTGTCATAATATAAGAAACTATAGTAATTATATAAAAAATCTAATTTTTGTATATAAAAAAAACAAGCTTTAAGTAGTGTTATATAATAAAAATCTATAAATAAAAATAATATACTAATACTGATAATATAGTTTGAGATATTTATAAGTTAAGAGTGCTCAATATCATTAATAGAACATATATATCTCTTGGTTTGAAGATGGCAAAGTGAGCAACTGACTGTTACCAAGCACTGTAGACATTATTTCTACACTACCTTAATTAGAGAAATGATACTATAAAAAAGTTATTTAAAGTTTCTATGAAGTATGAGATGACTATAATATAATACACATTTGAATATTATATAAGAATCTATAATAATTTGAATTATAAACTTATTAAATAATATGCAATAGGAATTATACTAAAATCTATATAACAAGCTTTAAGTATAATACAACATGTCATGATTACTTTACAAGAAACAGGTATTTGTTTTGTATTCTTAATATGAAATTGTTTAATAATTGCAGATAGTTTGTTTATTATTTATGCTTGCTTTTCCTTTTTTTTCTGTTTGACTCAATTTCTCATTTAAAGTTAATAAGTTAATGCAAAATAATCAAATTTTAATGATGATCTTAAAAATTCATTTTAATCTAATTCACATGAAAAATTTTTCTTGTTTTTTTTTTCTTTATTTAAATAATCTATGCTATTTATTTTTTTGAGAAAGGTGAAAACATCAACTTAGTATTAACATGCACTCAGGAAAATATGAATCATTAATTAAACTAATGTTATATAAAAGAAAATAAATGATCATTTGAAACTATGTGCTTAATTAATAAATAATTACTAATTATAAGTAATAAAGAAATATCAAATAAGTGAAGGTAAATTTAACAAGAAAACTTGAATTAGAAATTATATTGCTTAAAAGCAACAAATTTGATTATAATAATTCAAAATAGATTATTTTAATAATCTACCATTCAGACATGTTACGCTCACAACTAAGAGATGGCATCATTCGAAAGATATTGACAGTTTGGAAAAAGCAATTGCTGAGGCAGCAGCATATCCAGAATTTACTCAAGGCCCGGGATACCTTGGAAATCAATGGAGGGGGTTTGGAAATTTCATAGATCAGTTAATCCCAAACCTTTTTAGAACTAGTATCTTTTTTGGAAATAGTTTATTTTTTCATAGACCAGTGATTACAATCGATTTTCAGACAAATAGATTTTGGAAATCTAGTAGAAAACTAAATATAAATTGTTATATATAATAATATATATAATATATAGATATATTCAAATCAGCTTATCCAAATGAAAAGTGATGAAAATTGTCCCATATGAAAAAACTGAAGAAAACTTAAAAACTATCTGATTAAACATCTGGTTGCAATTCAGATGATATGCAGGTTTCATAGTTAGAAAGTTTAATTATTCCAGGTCAGAAAAGTCAGTTTGGGTAGATAATACAATTTATTGGTCCACCCTTATCTTGTAGATAAGGGTAGACTAATAAATCCATAGCTTGACATAGAGATATTAGTTGAATTTTGATCTTAAATTCACACACACACACACACACACACACACACACACACATTAATATAAATATATATATATATATATATATTCATATATATATATATATATATATTTACATATGTGTATATATATATATACACAATGAAATATATGTGCGTGTGTGTGTATGTTTAATGATAAAAAGGAATTATTTTACTCAACAAATATTAATTTTTAACATAATCTCCTTCCTTATTTTGAATATAAATTACATAGGGAAAATATTATACAATGAAAATTTCAGGTAAATATTCATCCAATAACTTTGTGTCAGTCTATAGATTTATGTCCTTACTATCTCACACACATACACACACACACACACACACACACACACACATCTATATATATATATATATATATATATATATATATATATATATGTAGATGGGTTACCAGGTAAGTTGATATTCGGATGATTCAAAGTTGGTCATTTCTTTCAACGGTGGAATGTTAAAGTAGTTCAGGTCCATTTTGAGAGCTTGATATGCAATATAATTGAACAGAGCAATATAACTGGTAAATATATATATATATATATATATATATATATATATATATCTTTGGCAGACATTGTTTATGAATCCTTTTTTTCTTTGTCACCTAATATATATTATATATATATATATATAATGATGAACGAAAGTGATACAACAAAAAGCAATATTTCCTTTGTGTTATTTTTTTTTCTCAACTAGTTTCAATTTTTGGTTATATCTAAACAAACACACACATATGATCTTTTTTTTAAAAATTACAAATAATCTAATAGTATTCACATATACCTAGACTTTTTTTTTAAAGAAATATCCACAAATTTCAATATTTTCAATATCATTCCCTAGCCATTGCATAAATCTTATTAAATAAGATATTGTCATAGATCTAACATGATGGTTATAGTGTATTTGTATCATATCACTTCTGTCAGAATAATCACATGGCTCTGAATTAAAATTTTCTAAGTCTCATTCCTTTCAGATCATATTGCAGATTTTATCAGAGAAAAATAATTTCTGTTATAACCTAAGAGGAAGTAAAAGCAAATTCAGTTAATCTTTTTTAAAGAGAAAAGAAAATATTTTTTCTTTTTGAAAATTCACAGGTATATATTTATAAGTTAAGAATGCTCAATATCTTTGATAGAGTATATATATATATATATATATATATAATATATATATATATCTTGGTTTGAAGATTGCATAAGTGAGAAACTGACTGTTACCAAGCACTATTTATTTATAACTTAGATGTGAGTACCTGTTCTTTCTTATAAGGTCAATTAATATATAATTACATAAGGTGATTATATAAGAAGCTACAAGTGTCATAATATAAGAAACTATAGTAATTATATAAAAAATCTAATTTTTGTATATAACAAAAACAAGCTTTAAGTAGTGTTATATAATAAAAATCTATAAATAAAACTATATATTAATACTGATAATATAGTTTGATATATTTATAAGTTAAGAGTGCTCAATATCATTAATAGAACATATATATTTCTTGGTTTGAAGGTGGTAAAGTGAACAACTGACTGTTACCAAGCACTGTAGACATTATTTCTACACTACCTTAATTAGAGAAATAATACTATAAAAAAGTTATTAAAAGTTTATATCAAGTATGAGATAACTATAATATAATACACATTTGAATAAAATCATGCACATCAAAATTTTTAATTATTTCAAAGTGAGATATTTTTTTTATTAAAGTAATGCATTAAAAATGCTCAAAAAGAATAATGCAATTTTCAGTTCAGTTTGATGTAGTTGAATCTTTGTTTTAACCATTTAAATTTTTAAGATAACTAGACAAATTAGAATCCTTGATTCTTTTTTAAATAGAAACATTGAAACTATCAGGGGTCACAATTACAATGGAAACCTGTTTGGTTCCCAGTTGTCTAGTTAGACATGGATGAAAAGAAAAGAAAGAAAAAAGGTTTTTTTCTTTGCCAAAGAAAGATATTGTGTAAGAAACACTTACAGAATCTTGTAACATATCTTTTTTTTTACCTACATGGACTCTCTTTACACATATACGAAAAAGGTTAAAAAAAACAAAAAACAAACAAATAAAAGAAACCCATGACATCTTGAAGCAGTGATATTCTCCTTCACTCAATATCTGTTTTGCAGGAGGTATGAAATGATGGATATCCATCTAATTTATTTTCCATCAGTAATACTGCCAGCGATAAAATAATCTCTGCCAGAATCCATTGCTAATACAACACCCACCAGGCAGGTGTCTTCTAGATAAATGATACTGCAGTGCAAAGATGAAGGAAAAGATTAAAAAGGCTACGATACCCTGAGAACCTGCTATCATACCTGACTATCTGCTTCAGTGGGACTGTAACTTGGAGGGTAGTAGGGTGGCTTCTTATCTTACTGGAATCAGCTATCACCTACAGTTACAAATATAATTTTTAAAGTCTTCATATTCTTTTATTTTCTCTTTTACTTATTGTTTCTTATGGTATACTTGTGTTAGAATCACAGGTGGTATCTTCTGCATCTTTGATTTGGATATCTAAAAATGTTTGGGCTTTCTTTTTTTCTTCTTCATATTTTCTGAGCTGAAGAGAGACTGAACAAAGTCCTATTGAGACAGCTTCTTCAGAAAATGGGTTGAGCATGAAGTGTGGGGAGTTTGACATGATAAGGTTGCCACAGATAAGAGATAATTTTCATTTTTTATTTTTTTCATCAAATTTTGAATTTTTTTAGTATATTCTTTTGAACATATTTTGGTCTTTTCTTTTACTTTTTTTTTTAACTCTTTCGAATGTCAAGCTTAAATGCATATATATATTAATATATATATATATATATGTCCATACACTTATACATACATACACACATATATATATATATATATATATATATATATGTACACGTATATGTACATATATATATATATATATGTACACGTATATGTACATATATATATATATATATGTACACGTATATGTACATATATATATATATATGTACACGTATATGTATATATATGTATATATATACGTATATATATATATATATATATATATATATACATATACGTACACGTATATGTATATATATATATATATATATGTATATATATATATACGTACACGTATGTATATATATATATATATACATACATGTATATGTATATAATATATATATATATAATATATATATATATACGTACATGTATGTATATATTATATATGTACACATATGTATGTATGTATATACGTACATGTATATATATATATATATATGTACACATATGTATGTATATGTATGTATATACATACACATATGTATGTATGTATATGTATGTATATATATATGTATATATATATATATATATATACGTACATGTATGTATATATATATGTACATGTATGTATGTATATGTATGTATATACGTACACATATGTATATATATATATATATGTATGTATATACGTACACATATGTATATATATATATATACGTACACATATGTATGTATGTATATATATATATATATACGTACACATATGTATGTATATATATATATATATATATATATACGTACACATATGTATGTATATATATATATATATATATATATAAAAGGATTCCTTGGTGTAGATATAAATTAATTTCAGCATTTCCTTGCCTCTTCAGTCTGATCTTTACTTATTCAAAGACCTCAGTCTCACTGGTAGTATTTTCACATTTCACTCATTTTTGTTTTCTTTAACTTTTTTTTCAAATTTCTCCTTTCACATTTGTAAATATGCCTGCTCATCGGCACACAACCACACTAATCTATTAATTATGTAGATTCGCTTCTGGTTTTTGTCTGTAACAAAAATTACGTCACTGCTTACATTACATTTCCCAAAATTTGTGCGGTAAAGTGAGGAGCTGATGGTAGGTGTGGTGCTCCCCCTCAGATGCTAAAATTATCTCTTTGGTCTATTGCTAATGAAAAGGGGATAGACTCATTTGCTGTCTGGCTGATACCAACATTAGGCTGTCCCGACGACTTTACTTTTACTTGTATATATATATGTATATATATGTGCACATATATATATATGTGCACATTTATACACACACATATATATACATATGTCCACATATATACGTGCACATTTATACACACACATATATACACATATATATATATGTGCACATATATATACACACACACACACACATATATATATATGCATATATATATGCACATATATACACAAACATATATATATATATATAGAGAGAGAGAGAGAGAGATAATAATATGCATGTATGGATTAGCTGCAAGAGGTTGTCTGGCAGCCAAATGGAGCTACTGTGATTCTACTCTTTTGTTCTTATTCTGAAGTTTGCATTGGCAAGCAAAATTGTTAAGTAGACCTTATGTCGCCATGTCTCTCTGTTGGCATTCTCTATTGCTTCACTGAGATTAGTTGATTCCATAGGAGATGAGAATCGTTTTTTCATAAGAAGTCAATGTATCTTTTTTATGGTCTCCTTCTCTCCTGGCCAGATAATAGTTCTCTGAACAGAAGCCTCTTTGAAAGAAAATTATCTTTCATTCCAATCAAATGAAATCTTTTTTCTCCATAATTTCCGTTCTCTCTCGATATATATATGTGTGTGTGTTTGTGTGAGGTGGAACTGTTAATATCTTAGGAAATAGACAGAATGACTTGAGTTAAAATTCTGTACACAACAGCAGCATTTTTATTTAACGTCAACCCTAAATACATTTAGGAAAAGGTTGAATTATCTCTTCTTTCCTCAGTTTGCATAAATAGTGGGAAGACTTGGCTCTTTAGTCTTGGTTAGGGCAACCAGTCTAGGAAAAGCAAAACAGTGTCCTGAATGTTGTGTTTATACAGATTTATGGAAATTTGGCCAAATACAAAAAATTTATGTAAATATGGAAAGTGAACTCGTCAACTCTGAGTTCAATTCTTTGGACAAAAGCTGTTTTGCATTTCACATGTCCACTAATACCCTTGAAAAAAGGTATGAATCTAATTCTCTCTCCATCTATGGGCTAATAGCAGGGCAGACTAGGCTCTTTAACCAATGGCTAGGGTAACCAGACTAGGAGAAAGAAACTCTGAATTCAAACCTGTTAAGCTCCGCTTAGAAATTGACCTTAGGTCACATCCTGCTCATGGAGAGTGGTTGGTAAATACATATAAATTAATATTAATAAATGTAGTTTCCTCTGTTTATGAATAAAGAGGGCCCGATATCAGTGGTAGATATGTAAGTTAAGGATAGTGTGAGACACAGAGTCAACAGCATTTTTTGTAACTGTTCCATTATTTCATCTTCCGCCCAATGGCATATTATGTTATAATTAGCTGTTGGGATGTGCAAAATTATCTCAGAATGACCACCAACATATTTAATAACAGAATCGAGAATTAATTTCTTCGCCTATGATTCATGAGTTTGCTTGATATTTAATGCTAAATTTAACATCAGCAGGAATTTTTAATTTATCAGAATAACCTCTTTGATGTCTTTTCCTGTCCCTCTCTCGTTATACATACATACCATCTCTCTCTCCTCTCTCTCCTCTATATTATAATATATATATATATATATATATATATATAGTCCATGTGTAAAAAACAGTCAACATTTTCAAATCATTTGTCATCATAAATGGTTTCCCTCAATGCAAATTAATTGCCTGTGAATGAAGAAAAAATGCTTATCAGCCTGTGTAAATATCATTCTAGAAAAAAAAGAGAAATTTGATTGCTTCCATTAAGGAACAATTAGTTTTGGATTTTTCCTCCTTTTCTTCTCTTTTGTTTGTTTGTTTGGTAATGCATTGAAAATTCTGTTTCTTAAAAGCCACCTACAGAATTGTCACTTTTATTTTTTTTTCTAAATTTAATTTTAAAAAAGAGTTGATGTTTTTGTATCTTTGTTTTCATTATTAAATCCTAATGATTCATCTTAAATCTTTTCTTTCTTAAAAATCTTTTTAGACTTTCTTTGTTTATCTTCTTTTGAGAATATTTGGTTAAAGAAAAATAACTCTCCCCAAATAAGAAAAGAGAATTTTGGCATTTCTTTTGAAAAAAACATCAAATTAATTTTTCTTGCATATTTAGATTTTTTAACTTAAAACGTAGAGATTTATTGAGTATTTTTTTATGCAGACATCCAGTTGATGCTCTCATAAATGTTTAGGCTTAGTGATACCTTTTGACAAAAATAAAATAATTTTTTGAAAATAATTAAATGAAATAATTTGTCATTTTAATGTATTATCATGAAAATTTTTCACACCTGCTGTAGACAGTGGATTTACTGGATGCTGAAGTGGATAACAAGTCTCCTGCAGGTGTACAGAGATTTATGAATTTCCTTGCTGATGCTTAAGTAGTGCCCTGTAGTTTTGTATGGTCTTTGATTCTTTCTCACCTGATTTTTCAATTCACCCAAGATTCTTTTGGACCGTTCCAAAATGACACCAATTACAAATTGGTAAATGACTTCAACTTCATATTCCATCAGTTTTTCTCAGTTTCAAATGATATATATATATATACATTATATATATATATAGCCTGCACACAACGCACACATACACACATCACTGCATGAACATTATAGTCATAAATAGACTCAGTAACTCGAGTTCAAATGCCCTGGACAATGGCTGATTTTGTAATTTTGACTTTATGCTAAATGACCTTGAAAAAGACCTGAATCCATCAGTTCTAGCCCCACCCCTCTACACCACACCACTCAGCTCTGGGTAAATAGTAGTGCAGACTGGGATTCTTTAGTCTTGGTTAGCAATAAACCAAAAGCGAAATGCAAATAGCCTCATCAAAGGATTTGAAACTCAGGTCCGACTAATTTCCATTTCCCACAACAGTAACTGTTGTGGAAGTGCACCACCAAAATAACTAAAGTAGCTGAGACCAGGTACAAAATATATATGTACACAAAAGCGACATTTGCATAAACGTATAACACCTGACTATGCACAAAGAAAATGATAAGCATACTTCCCCTAGTTTCAAGATCAACTGTCAAAGAAGCTAAAAGAAGAGGAAACAATATGCCAAGTGGCCCGTATGCAAGTACACATGAATGCATGCTATGTAAAACATATAAACACCTACAAATACAAACAAGCAAACTCGTGCACCTATTCATTTTAAAGTGCTTTAATACTCTAAGATAAGTAATACACACACTGTTTAATATATATATGCAATGCAATAAGAGAGAGCACTAAAATATCCATTGTGTTTGCTTGGTTAACCATAAGAAGACGTGTAACGACTTAATTATTCAAACGCAGCAGGTGGTTTAGTTATTAAGAAACGAAGAAGAAAGTGGAATTAATAATTGGGCTTGCTGCACTTGGAACTGATTGCCAATGAGCCAGTTCCTTCTGGACAGTGCAGAACAATGGATGGACAGCTGGGCAGTCGTCATGGGCTTCGAACCAATCTCTTTCAGTAAATATTGGATACCAGCCAGCCAGTCCTACATAATATGAGGCAGATGATTGAGTCCTCTATCACTTCAGATAGTGTCGATATTTATCTCAAACAAAAAGAAATAGTGTTTTTCTTTCATAAGGGTTAAGTATAGATCTAAAATTGTAGATAAATTAACCTAAGAAGTTTGGGGGCACTTCTGAATCAAGATTGGTCCCATCTTAAAAGGAAAAAAAAATTCCATTACTCAGGGAAATTTGTCAAAAAATTGGATTTTTTAATATTTGTAGACAAATGATAAAAATCAAAATATCAAAATGTCCCTGTCTTCAATTAAATTTTAATATTATCCATTTTGGATCCCAACTTATATATAGTATATATATATATAAATTTTAAGGTAGCATGGGACATGGAGCGTAGTTACTTACAGTTTCCTTACCAGTAATGTAAATCTTCAGAACTGAAGTTATAAAATGAATTGCCTATAACTAGACTGCCTTCAGTTCCATGGATCTTTGGAAATTCCCTAGACGAAGCTGTTGCATTTCACATAGCGCTATTCTTGAAAAGGTATGAATCCATAATATTCTCGCCTCCAGCTACTGGGGTAAATAAGTAGGCAGACTGGGCCTCTTCAGCCTTGGGTTAGGTAAGCCAGTCTAGAGAGTGAATAAATCTGAATTCAAAAATACACTGAGGTCGGTCGTTGATTGGGTTTTGTGGCAACCCTTGATGCACGAAGTTCTTCCTAATCGACTGTGCCCAGAAGTGTGGATGGTCCAACACAAGCCTCACCACTATAACAAATCCCTGTGTGGATGTCATTTGTGTGTATGAACCCTCATATATCTAAAAATTGATGGGAGATGTCCATTTTTATATATATATATATATATATCTATATAATATTTATTATATATATATCATTTGTCCTTTTTATTGTTAAATGTTATAATGTGCAATGAATGCTTTTTGAGTGTGAATGAGACACCTATTATGTCCTGCATCTTTGTCTGATTGATACTCAAAAGCATTCATTGCAGCCATTGAAGGACAATTTAATCAATTAAAAGGACAAAGTGATATATATATAATATAGGCATCTATATATAGGTAGTATCAGAGCTATATATACATATACAGTACTTATAGATCGTGTGGACTCTCCATACAATTTTGTCTGAGAGATGTAGTGGAGGGTTCATCACACAAAATGAACATCCACACAGGGATATTGTTTATAGTGGTGAGGCCTTGTTGGCCATCCACACTTTTGGGCACAGTCGATAGGGAAGAATTCGGCATAAGGGTTGCCGGACAAACCCAATCAACGACCGACCTCAGGTATTTTGGATTCGAGCTTATTCCTCTCCTAGACTGGTACCTACCCAAGGCTGAAGGAGCCAGTCACTGCCCTAACATTTTACCCCATAGCTGGAGGGAGAATAATGGATTATAGCTTTCCAGAATATTAGCGTATGGATTGAAAATGCACAGCTTCGTCTAGGAAATTTTCCAAGATCACTGGAATGAAAGCAGTCTAGTTTGGCAATTTCTTTTTAAACTTAGTCTGAAAGAGTATTACATGGTAAGAAACTGTAAAGTAGACTACGCTCCATGTCCATGCTACCTTAAATTATATATATAGTAATATATATAATAAGTTGTGATCAAAAATGGATAATTTTAAAAAATTTAATTGAACGACAGATCAGTTTTGATTAATTTGTGTTTTTTATCATTTGTCTACAAATATTAAAAAATCCATCTTATTTGACAGAATTTCCCTGAGTAAATGGAATTTTTTTGTTTCCTTTATGAGTAGATGATTCCACGATCGTGATTCAGAGTGCTCCCCACACTTCCTTAGGGTAATTCTCTACAATTTAGATCTAGTACTGTAACCCTTTAGTGAAAGGAAAACACTATTTCTTTGTTTGAGATAAAGATATACGAACACATCTGAATGTGAATATAGTCAATCATCTCACATATTATGAGGACTGGCGCTGGGCCATGGTATCCAAAAATATTACTTGAGAAGAGTTGGTTCGAAGGCCCATGACCGACTGCCAGCATGCTGTCCATCCATTGTCTGACTGTTCACAGAAGGAACTGGCTCATGGCAGATCAGTTCCAAAGTGCAGCAAGCCGCAATTAATTAAATTCCAGTCTTTTCCTTCTTCGTTCTTAATAACTAAACCACTGCTGCGTGAAATAAGTGTTACCACGTCTTAATTATGGTTAACGCAAGCATAACACAATGGTGATAATCTCTAAGTGCTCTTCTGCTTATGGCAGTCACATATCAATGAGTACTAATAAACGTAGTGGGTGGATGGTAGTATACTTTCTAGGTATTAAAGCACTTAAATGAATAGGTGCACGAGTTTTTCTTGGTGTTGTATTGTAGGTGTTTTATACGTTTACATATGCATGCAATCATGTGTTACTGCAATACGGGCCACATGCAATACTTGTTTCCTCTTCTTTAGCTCTTTGGAAGGTGATCTGAACTAGGGAAGTATGCTTATGCAATTTTTTGTGCATAGTCAGGTGTATACGTTTATGCAAATGTGCCTTTTGTGTACTAATATTTTGTACCTGTCCTCAGCTACCTTTAAAGTTATTCTTGGTGGTGCACTTTCCCCACAACAGTTACTGTGTGGGAACATGAATATTAGTCGAACTCTGAAGTTTCAACTCCTTGATGAGGCTATTTGCACATGTCGCTTTTGGTTATTATGCTAACTCAAGATAAAGAATCCAGTCTGCACTACCTATTTCCAGAGCTGAGTGTGTGTGGTGTGTAGAGGGGTGGGGCCGTGAGAACTGATGGATTCAGAGTTCTCATTTTCAAGGTCAATTAGCATAAAGTCAAATAACAAACAGCATGCTGTCCAGGCTTTGAAACTCGAGTTACTGAGTAACTGAATTATGACTATAAATGTTATGCGCAAGGTGTGTCTGTTGTATGTGTGCGTTTCGTGTGCAGGTATAGTCTATACTATATATTGTAAGTAGTATAAGGTAACACGTATTAGTTCATTGAACTGAGAAAACTGTGGAATATGAAGATGTGAAAGTCATACAATTGTAATTGGTGTCATTGGAACGGTCCCGAAAAAGAATTTGGGTGGAATTGAAAATCAGAGAAAGAATCAAGACATACAAACTACAGCACTATTAGAAATCAGCAGATATTCATAAAATCTCTGTACACCTGAGGAGCTTGTTTAATCACTCAGCCTCAGTAAATCACTGTCCTACAGCAGGTGTGAAAAAATTCATGATAAATAATAATGACAAATATTTCAATTTAATTATTCAAAAAAATATATTTTTGTCAAGTATCCACTAAGCCTAAGACATTTATGAGAGCATCAAACTGGATGTTCTGCATAAAAAAATATCAAATAAATCTCCTACGTTAAGTTAAAAATATTAAATATGCAGAAAAAATTTAATTGAATGTATTTTCAAAGAAATGCAAAATTTTCCTCAATTTTCTATTTTGGGGAGAGTTTATTTTTCCTTTAACCAAATATTCCTCAAAAAAGAAGATAAACAAAGAAAGTCTAAAAAAGATTTTTAAGAAAAGAAAGATTAAGATGAATCATTAGGTTTTACATAATGAAAACAAAGATAAAAACATCAACTCTTTTAAAATTAAATTTAGAAAAAAGAAATAAAAGTACATATTCTGTAGTGAGCTTTTAAGAAAACAGAATTTGTCAATGCATTACACAAACAAACAAAAAAAGAAAAAAAGAGGAAAATCAAAAAACTAATTGTTTCCCTTAATGGAGCAATCAAAATTTCTCTTTTTTCTAGAAATGGATATTTACACAGGCTGATAAGCATTTGTTCTTCATTCACAGGCAAAAATTTGCCATGAGGGAAACCAATTGTATGATGAAAATGATTCTGAAAAATGTTGACTGTTTTTTTACACCATGGAACTAATAATATATAATATATATACTATATATAATATATATATATATAGAGAGAGAGAGAGAGATGAGATGTATGTATGGTCATAACGAGAGACGGGACAGAAAGACATCAACAGAGGTGTAATTCTGAATAAATTAAAAATTCTGCTGATGTAAATTTAGGCATAAATATCAAGCAAACTCATGAATTCATAGGGAAAGAAATTAATTCTCGATTCTGTTATTAAATAGTCTTGGTGGTCATTCTGAGATAATTTTGCACATCCCAACAGCTAATTATAACATAATATGCCATTGGGCGGAAGATGAAATAATGGAACAGTTACAAAAAACATTGCTGTTTTTGAACTTCTGTGTCTACACTATCCTAACTACAGTATCTACCACTGATATCGGGCCCTCTTTATTCATAAACAGAGAAACTACATTATTAGATATTAATTTATATGTATTTAAACCAACCCACTCTCCATGAGCAGCGAATGTGACACAAGGTTCAATTTCTTAAGCGGAAGTTTACAGGTTTGAATTCAGAGTTTTCCTTCTCCTAGTCTGGTTTACCCTAGCCATGGTTAAAGAGGCCTAGTCCCCTGCCCTGCTAATTAGCCGCAATAGAGGAGAGAGAATTTCAGATTCATACCTTTTTCAAGGGTATTAGTGACATGTGAAATGCAAACAGCTTTGTCCAAGAAATTGAACTCGGTTGAGAGTTCCAATTTCCTATTAACATAAACTTTTTTGTATTGGCCAATTTCCATAAATCTGTATAAACACAAACATTCAGGACAGCTGTTTTGCCTTTCCTAGACTGGGTTGCCTAAACCAAGACTAAAGAGCCAAGTCTTCCCTACTATTTATGCAGGAACTGAGGGAAGAAGAGAGGCATTCAACCTTTGCCATTAAGAAGTGTATTAGGGATGACGTTAAATAAAATGCTGTGTACAGACATTTTAACTCAAAGTCATTCTGTCCTGAATTTCCTAAGATATTACAGTTCCACCTCACACAACACACACATCATATACTATATATCGAGAGAGAAAACGGAAATGATGAGAAAAAGATTCATTTGATTGGAATGAAAGAATAATTTCTTTGCAAAGAGGCTTCTGTTCAGAGAACTATTATCTGGCCAGGAGAGAAGGAGACCTAAAAAAGAATATTGACTTCATTATGAACAAAACATTCTCAATCTCCTATGGAATCAACTAATCTCAGTGAGCAATAGAGAATCAACAGAGAGACATGGCGACATAAGGTCTACTTAACAATTTTGCTTGCCAATGCAAACTTCAGAAATAAGAACAAAGAGTAAGACATCACCCGTAAGCTCATTTGGCGTGCCAAGACAACCTCTTGCAGCGTAAATCCCATACAATGCAATATTATTATCGATCCTCTCGTCTCTTCTCTCTCTCTCTATATATTATATATATATATATGTTTGTGTATATATGTGGCAATTATATATGCATATATATATTGTGTGTGTGTGTAGGTATATATATGTGCACATTATATATGTGGTATTATGTGTGTGTATAAATGTGCACGATATATGTGGACATATGTATATTATGTGTGTGTATAAATGTGCACATATATATATATGTTGCACGATATATACATATAGTATATACAAGTAAAAGTAAAGTCGTCGGACAGCCTAATGTTGGTATCAGCCAGACAGCAAATGAGTCTATCCCTTTTCATTAGCATAGACCAAAAGAGATAATTTTAGCATCTGAGGGGGAGCACCACACCCACCATCAGCTCCTCACTTTACCGCACAAATTTTGGGAAATGTAATGTAAGCAGTGACGTAATTTTTGTTACAGACAAAAACCAGAAGCGAATCTACATAATTAATAATTAGTGTGGTTGTGTGCCGATGAGCAGGCATATTTACAAATGTGAAAGGAGAAATTTGAAAAAAAAGTTAAAGAAAACAAAAATGAGTGAAATGTGAAAATACTCCAGTGAGACTGAGGTCTTTGAATAAGTAAAGATCAGACTGAGAGGCAAGGAAATGCTGAAATTAATTTATATCTACACCAAGGAATCCTTTTTATATATATAAATATATATATATATACATACATATGTGTACGTATAATATATATATAATATATATATAACATATATGTGTACGTATATATATATATATATATACATACATATGTGTACGTATATATATATATATATATATACGTATACATACATATATAATTATATATATACATATGTGTACGTATATACATACATATACATACATACATGTACATATATATATACATACATGTACGTAATATATATATATATATATATATACATATATATATATACATACATATACATACATACATATGTGTATGTATATACATACATATACATACATATACATATATAATATATATAATACATGTACGTATATACATACATTACATATGTGTACATATAATATATATACCATACATACGTATAATATATAATATATATATATATATATATAATATACATATACATGTATGTATATATAATATATATTATACATACGTGTACGTATATATAATATACTATATACGTACGATATAATATATAATACATAATACGTGTCGTATTGTAATATATATATATTATATACTACATATACGTGTACGTATATATATATATATGTACATATACGTGTACATATAATATATATATATGTACATATACGTGTACATATAATATATATAGTATATGTACATATACGTATATATATAATATATAATGTACATATACGGTGTACATATATACATATATATATATTATATATATGCTGTGTATTGTATGTATAAGTGTATGGACTAATATATATATATATAAATATATAATGCATTTAAGCTTGACTTCGAAAGAGTTAAAAAAGTAAAAGAAAAGACCAAAATATGTTCAAAGAATATACTAAAAAATTCAAAATTTGATGAAAAAAATAAAAAAAATGAAAAATTACCTCTTATCTGTGGCAACTTATCATGTCAAAACTCCCCACACTTCATGCTCACCCCATTTTCTGAAGAGCTGTCTCAATAGGACTTTGTTCAGTCTCTCTTCAGCTCAGAAAATATGAAGAAGAAAAAAAGAAAGCCCAAACATTTTTAGATATCCAAATCAAAGATGAGAAGATACCACTGTGATTCTAACACAAGTATACCATAAGAAACAATAAGTAAAGAGAAAATAAAAGAATATGAAGACTTTAAAAATTATATTTGTAACTGTAGGTGATAGCTGATTCCAGTAAGATAAGAAGCCACCCTACTACCCTCCAAGTTACAGTCCCCACTGAAGCAGATAGTCAGGTATGATAGCAGTTTCTCAGGGTATCGTAGCCTTTTTAATCTTTTTCCTTCATCTTGCACTGCAGTATCATTTATCTAGAAGACACCTGCCTGGTGGGTGTTGTATTAGCAATGGGATTCTGGCAGAGATTATTTTTCGCTGGCAGTATTACTGATGGAAAATAAATTAGATGGATATCCATCATTTCATACCTCCTGCAAAACAGATATTGAGTGAAGGAGAATATCACTGCTTCAAGATGTCATGGGTTTCTTTTATTTGTTTGTTATTTTATTGTTTTTGTTTTTTTTTTTAACCTTTTCGTATAGTGTAAAGAGAGTCCATGTAGGTAAAAAAAGATATGTAACAAGATTTTGTAAGTTTTTCTTACACAATATCTTTCTTTGGAAAAAAAAACCTTTTTTCTTTCTTTTCTTTTCATTCATGTCTAACTAGACAACTGGGAACCAAAACAGGTTTCCCATTGTAATTGTGACCCCTGATAGTTTCAATGCTTCTATTCAAAAAAGAATCAAGGATTCTAATTTGTCTAGTTATCTTTAAAAATTTAAATGTTAAAAAGTATGATTAACAAAGATTCAACTACCATCAAACTGAACTGAAAATTGCATTATTCCTCTTGAGCATTTTAATGCAATTACTTTAATAAAAAAAATATCTCACTTTTGAATAATTTAAAATTTTATGTGTAATGATTTACCGTGTGAATGTGTTCAAAGAGAAAATATTTCTTTCTATTTAAAAAGAGATTACCTGAATTGCTTTTACTTCCTCTTTAGTTATAGACAAAATTAGTTTTTCTTGACTGATAAAATACCTGTTATATGAACCTCCTAGAAAGGGAATGAGACTAGAAAATCGTCCAGTAGCAAGCATTCTCGTGTATTAATTCCTGAAAGAAGTGATATGATCTGAATAACTTTAACGCATCCTGTAGATCTATGAGAAATATCTTATTTAATAAGAATTTAATGAATGGTCTAGGGAAATGATATTGAAAAATATTGAAAATTTGTGATATTTTCTTTTTAAAAAAAAAGTCTAGTATATGTGAATACTATTAGATTATTTGTAAAAATTTTAAAAAAAAAAGATCCATGTGTGTGTGTGTGTTGTGTTGTTTCGTATAACCAAAAATGAAACTAGTTGAGAAAAAAAAATAACACAAGGAAAATATTGCTTTTTGTTGTAATCACTTTCGTTCATCAATTATATATATATATATATATATATATATAACTATATATAATATATATAGGTGACAAAGAAAAAAGATTCATAACAATGTCTGCCAAAAGATTATAATATATAATTTATATATAATTATATATATCTATATAAACAAAGTTATACGTTGCTCTGATTCAATTTTTTATACATTGCATATCTAAGCCTTCAACTTGGACCCGAACTACTTTAACATTTTCCCACCGTTGAAAGAAAATTAACCAACTTTGATCATCCGAATATCAAATTACCTGGTAACCCCATCTACATATATATATATATAATAATACTTATTGATAATGATATATGTACATATATATGTTATGTGTGTGTTGTGTGGTGTGTGATAGTAAGGAAATAAATCTATAGACTGAACAAAGTTTATTAGATGAATATTTACCTGAAATTTCATTGTATAATATTTTCCCGTATGTAAATTTATATTCAAAATTGGAAAAGTATATTACAGTGAATAAGGAAGGAGATTAAATGTAAAATTAATATTTGATTTGAGCTAAAATAATTCCTTTTATCAATTAAACATCACACAACACACACACATTATATATTTCATTGTGTATATATATAGTATAGTACACATATGTAAATATACACACATACAGTATATGAATATTATATATTATATATATATATATGTATATGTGGTGTGTGTGGTGTGTGTGTGTGTGTGTGTGTGAATTTAAGGAATCAAATTCGACACTAATATCTCTATGTCAAGGCTATGGATTTATTAGTCTACCCTTAATCTACAAGATAAGGGTTGGACCAATAATTGTATTCTCTACCCAATACTGACTTTTCTGACCTGGAATAACTTAACTTTTCTACCATATGAAACCTGTCATATCATCTGATTGCCAAACCAGATGTTTTAATCAGATAGTTTTTAAGTTTTCTTCAGTTTTTTCATATGGGACAATTTTCATCACTTTGTCTATAGTTGTAGCTGTGATTATTTAATTTATTTTAATTAGCTATATATATACTTTTTTGTTTTCTCATGGACGTATCTCTCAAAAATCTATTCTAGTCTGATGTCGTTGGTTTCACTGTCTATGAAAAATAAATAGTTTCGCAAAAAAGATCTTTCTACAAAGGTTTGGGATTACTGATCTATGAAATTTCCAAACCCTTCTCACTAAGATTTCCCAAGGTATCCCGGGCCTTGAGTAATTCTGGATATGCTGCTGCCTCAAGCAATGCTTTTTCCAACATGTCCAAATATCATTTTGAACTGATGCCCATCTCTTAGTTGTGAGCGTAACATGTTCTGAAATGGTAGAATTATATAAAATAATCTATTTTTAAAATATTTAATCATTTGTTGCTTTTAAGCAATATAGTGATTCCCTAATTCAAGTTTTCCTGTTAAATTTACCTTCACTTATTTGATACTTCTCTTTATAATATTAATTAATTGTAATTATTATTTGAAATTAAGCACATAGTTTCAAATGATCATTTGATCTTTCTTTTATTATAACATGTTTATTAAGATCATATTCCTGGGTTGCACTGTTAATACTAAGTTGTGATGTTTCACCCTTCTCAAAAAAAATAAATAGCATAGATTATTTAAATAAGAAAAAAAAACAAGAAAAATTTTTCAGATGTGGAATTGAGGTTAAAATGAATTTTTAAAGATCATCAATTGAAAATTTGATTATTTTGCATTAATTATTAACTAATGAG
>CM042143.1:24486389-24568889 GCA_023376005.1 Doryteuthis pealeii
CAATAATAATATGATGAATTCAAATATAATTATGAATGACAGGGTATGTGCCAGTAGTGCGTCTCATATTTTACATTACTTCAATTCTAGCACTTCAGTAACATACCTGATAGTAATGGAATTTTTAGCTCATCAACTGAACTATGCTTTACTATCAATTAACATGATTAATCAAGTGAGTTTGGAGACATATGTGAAAGGCAGTGGTCATGATGATATATGATTCTTATATTTAGGAAGAAGTGTAAGTATTGCTAATTAGTATTTTGGGTGCATTGTTATAAAAGAGTGTGGACTACGTAAAAAATGCTGTTGCATAATTGAACATGATGAGTGCACAAAATTATCATTTTCAGGCAGCAAATTGATTGGAAAATGTGCTTTTATTCGTCTAAGGATATTTATAAGGCTGTTGGCACGCTATTATATGTATTTTAGCTTGGGGTTAGTATATATATAATAGTAGTATTATATTATATAAGTATTAGCGTAATTGAGACAAGAAAATACTTTGAGAAAATATAACAATCCAAGATGGTGTAAAATCAGGAAACAAGTTTTAGTGTCGGTAATACTAAGTTATAGGTTGGATATTGGTTATAATCTTCAGTGACAGCTTGTTAGGTGAGGAACAATAAAGATGTTAAGTGTAACCAGCATCAGTATTACACACACATATAACGCTGTAACAATCTTTCGTATTGTCGGTATTAATTTCTCATCGTATTTCCCACATATATATATATAGTAGTATACTATTAGATATATATATTATTATTTTATTATTTATTATGATATGTTATTATTTTATACTAAAGTTGATTGAATCAATGATTGTTTTGTAAAAGGTTTTTTTCCTATTTAGTTATCACATCACTAAAAAATACATGTCAAAATATTCCTCATTTCTGGGATTAATTTGTGTTATAAAAAAATTCCATTTCAATTGGTTCTAATTAGTTGTAAATTGCAATAAAGTTGAAAATTGACCCATCTCATACTTCAAATTCTGCCTGTTACTTTCTCCCTCACTCTATAGATCTTGATCAACTACTTCATATGTTTAGTTTCTCAGTGAGTGTAAAGAGAGCATGAGAGAGAGATCAAATTTCCCACTTTAGCAGACAGAAGCTATGGGCTGGTTTAATATAATATATACAAATAGCAAAATGATTTTATTGTTTGTTTTGTTTTTTTTTTTTGTTTTTTTTATTCTCCGGACATATTTATCTAATTTAATTTGCTTTGCAAACTCACTTATTTCTTGATTCCAATTATCTACCCAGAACTCAATTGATGACCCAATGGGTCAGGGGTTTTTTCTAGTATGTATATATATCTTGGAGAAGCAAGGCTGAGCTCCTAATAGTTGTTCTCCTATGGGCAAACTACACATGAACCACCAGTGTGTGTCAGCCAACACATACTTACATCCATCAGCTTTGCACAGATACTGTGATGATGATCTGCCAGGAGAGATGGCCGATAGAGATGGGTAATGAGGAAGAGTCAGGGAGATCCTTGCTGTCAACTTAACTTGATGATATTATATATATATATATATATATATATATATATATATATATATATTTTACCAACCCCTCTGCACGAGCAGGATGTGACACAAGGTCAATTTCTTAAGCAGAGTTTAACAGGTTTTAATTCAGAGTTTTCCTTCTCCTAGACCAGTTGCTAACCAAGGTTAAAGAGCCCATTCTGCCCTACTATTTATCCATAGGTGGAGGGGAGAGTAAGATTCATACCTTTCCCAGGGTTTGAGCAGAAAGTGAAATGCAATTACACATTCAGGATTTGAACTCAGGGTGACGAGTCCATTTCCCATGACTTTAATAACCATGACACCACATGCTTCCTATATATATATATATTATATATATATAATTATATATGTGTGTGTGTGTTGTGTGATATTAAAAGTAAAGTAAAGTCGACGGGGCGGCTAAAGTCGGTATCAGCCAGTCAGCGAGGGAGTCTATCCCTTTTCAATAGCGCTAGACCAAGAGATTGTTTTAGCATCTGAGGTGGGGGCCACACACCTACCATCAGCTCCTTACTTTACCGCACAGATCCTGTGCTACTCATAACGCCGAGTTGGCGGGGACCGGTATCGAACTAGAAACCTTGTGGTTTCTAGCCGAACGCTCTACGACTGAGCTAACCCGGCCCCTTTATGTGTGTATATATAATATTATGTAAAATGATACAATGTTACTAATTCAAAGATATCCAATGTTAAACATATGCTGTTTATAGAAAAAGAAATTTGAAATTTGTATAAATGCCAATATACTGACTAGTTGACATTTTCAGAGCAGACAATGCTTATCTTTGTATAAATATTTTTTTATGTATACCAAATGGGAATATATTAAAATAGTTGATTCTTGGCATTATATCCAATTAAAGCATGTATTAATTTTAACCAAGACTTTTCTTTCAAAGACCATTTGGGTCAGTGAACTTCAAACAAGCAATGAAAATGTCAGTCACTTCTTATCCAGTCCAAGAGTTCTCATTATTTTAAAAAAATTATAGGTCAAAGGTCTTCAGTCACAATTATCAATTTGAAACTGTGAAGAATTATTCTCCAGTAAAGTTAAGTGATCTGAAAAAATTAGAAAGTTTTGAAATAAATAACTGATGCATTATAAAATTAATTCATTAATAAATGAACACTGAAAATTTCATTAAATTCAGATAATTCCCTGATTTTTGGTAAATTATTTTTTAAATCGGGAGGGTTAAATTCATTTTGTAAACACTGATTTTACGCCATCTTTAGACAGTGTTTCAGCCATATTAGTGCAAAATTGACCGAAAATAGTGTTAAATGTATTAAAATAAATTACATGTGTAATATTATTTTGCTTTCGTTTTTTTTGTTTTTTTTTTACTGATGCTCATTATGTTACTACTTTTTGTCTTATATATTTTCTACCATTCAATGTTGGATGGTGTGGTGTATTGGTTAGAGTCAAAGGAAATGGACTCTTCGACCTGAGTTCAAATTCTGGATGAAACTGTTTGCATTTCACATAGCGCTAATACCCTTGGGGAAAGCTATGAATTGAACTACTCTCCTCCAGCAATGGGAAAATAGTAGGGCGGATTAGGCTCTTTAACCATGGCTAGGTAACCATTCTTGGAGAAGTAAACTCTGATTTCAATCCTGTAAACGCTTAAGAAATTGACCTTGTGTCTCATCTTGCTTGTGCGGAGGAGTTGGTAATATATTTCTGACATTCCACAAGAGTTCTTGGGAAGATCAGTTGATGCGATTCCCAAGCGGCTTGAGAGTCTGGAGGCAAATGCAGGTGCTCATATAGAATTTTAGATGAAATCCCATGTTATGCATGTTCTTCTCATATTATTAATCTTTTTTAAAATAATGATTCAGAAATAGATAAGATTTTTTTAAAATGGAATTACTTTACAATCACCCTGTATATTTGACTTCTTTAAAATATGATTTGATTTACGGCTGAGAAGAAGTGAGATCCAGGTTAGAAGTATACAAAAGAGCAAAAGGTAAATAGTAAATTGAAAAAAAACTTTTCATTAAAAAAGAGAACTAGAAACTACATTTGAAGATTTCTCGATACCCAAACCTGATTTAGCATTATAACCAGAATATCCCATAAAGGATATATTACACATGAGCTGTGAGCAGACTAGGGTCATGAGTTTGATTCTCTCTGGGTGCCTCATGGTACCTGGCTTTGAGCCACAATTAAAGTTAGCTTAGCAAATAATTATTCAAAATGAGTTCCAAAATTGAGCAGAACACTCAAAAGGAATGGAATTGACTGAGACAGTAAATCTTTGATAACAACCTTCAATAAAAACTCAGCATGCTGGAAAGTCAATTTGATACTTATTCTAATTAGAAAAAAATGCTAAATTAGTTTCATTTATCAAACCTGATCCAGAATTTCCCAATATAATAAACATCATATGAAAATCTAGATATTTGCTCCAAATTTAGCAAGTTTAATTTTTTCCCCTGCTAGGTTCAGGTACGCGATATAAATTGGATAGCTGAATGAAGACTACTCTCACTGCTACTATGATGTCACTCCTGCGTCTGTGAGAGCGAGGTATATTGTCAACAAGTGAGTGGCATCAAGTGCTTTCAATTTAGTGAGTTAAGTCAAAGTCAGAATGGGAGACAAGTGTTAGAGTATCAATCAGACAAAGATGCAGGACATAATTGGTGTCTCATTCACACTCAAAAGCATTTCATTGCACATTATAACATTTAACAATTAAAAGGACAAATGATATATATATTATATATAATATATATATATATATATATATAAAATGGACTCTCCCATCAATTTTAGATGTATGAGGGTTCATACACACAATGAACATCCACACAGGGATTTGTTTATAGTGGTGAAGGCTTGTGTTGGACCATCCACACTTTTGGGCACAGTCGATAGGGAAGAATTCGTGCATCAAGGGTTGCCACAAACCCAATCAACGACCGACCTCAGGTATTTTGAATTCAGAGTTATTCCTTTCTAGACTGGTTACCTACCCAAGGCTGAAGAGCCCAGTCTGCCCTACTATTTACCCCATAGCTGGAGGGAGAATATATGGATTCATACCTTTTCCAAGGATATTAGCGCTATGTGAAATGCCAACAGCTTCGTCTAGGAATTTCCAAAGATCACTGGAACTGAAGCAGTCTAGTTATGGCATTTCTTTTTAAACTTAGTCTGAAGATTACATAGGTAAGAACTGTAAGTAACTACGCTCCATGTCCATGCTACCTTAAATTATATATATATATATATATATATAAGTTGTGATCAAAATGGATAATTTAAAAATTTAATTGAAGACAGACATTTTGATATTTTGTTTTTATCATTTGTCTACAAATATTAAAAAATCCAATTTTTTTGACAAATTTCCCTGAGTAATGGAATTTTTTTTTCCTTTTATAGATGGACCAATCTGATTCAGAAGTGCCCCAAACTTCTTAGGTTAATTTTCTACATTTAGATCTATACTTAACCCTTTATGAAAAGGAAACACTATTTCTTTTGTTTGAGATAAATATCGACACTATCTGAATGTGATAGAGACCTCAATCATCTGCTCATATTATGTAGGACTGGCTGGCTGGTATCCAAAATTACTGAGAAGAGATTGGTTCGAAGCCATGACGATGCCACAGCTGTCCATCCATTGTCTGACTGTCACAGAAGGAACTGGCTCATGGCAATCAGTTCCAAGTGCAGCAAGCCCAATTATTAATTCCATCTTTTTCTTCTTCGTTCTTAATAACTAAACACTGCTGCGTGAAAATAAGTGTTACACGTCTTCATTATGGTTAACCAAGCAAACACAATGGGATATCTTAAGTGCTCTCTGCTTATGCATGCATATATATATATAAAAGTGTGTGTATACTTATCTTAGGTATTAAGCACTTAAATGAATAGGTGCACGAGTTTGCTTGTTTGTATTTGTAGGTGTTTATATGTTTACATATGCATGCAATCATGTGTACTGCATACGGGCCACATGCATACTTGTTCCTCTTCTTTAGCTCTTTGAAGTGATCTTGAACTAGGGGAAGTATGCTTATCATTTCTTGTGCATAGTCAGGTGTATACGTTTATGCAAATGTCCTTTTGTGTACATATATATTTTGTACCTGTCTCAGCTACTTTAGTTATTCTTGGTGGTGCACTTTCCACAACAGTTACTGTTGTGGGAAATGAAATTAGTCGACCTGAGTTCAAATCCTTGATGAGGCTATTTGCATTTCGCTTTTGGTTATTGCTAACAAGACTAAAGAATCCAGTCTGCACTACTATTTACCCAGAGCTGAGTGGTGTGTGTGTAGAGGGGTGGGGCTAGAACTGATGGATTCAGGTCTTTTTCAAGGTCATTAGCATAAAGTCAAATACAAACAGCATTGTCCAGGATTTGAACTCGAGTTACTGAGTCTATTATGACTATAAATGTTATGCCAAGTGTGTGTGTATGTGTGCGTTTGGTGTGCAGGTATATATATTATATGTATATATATATATATTTGAACTGAGAAAACTGTGGAATATGAAGATGAAGGTCATACAATTGTAATTGGTGTCATTGGAACGGTCCCAAAAAGAATTTTGGGTGAATTGAAAATCAGAGAAAGAATCAAGACCATACAAACTACAGCACTATTAGATCAGCAAGAATATTCATAAAATCTCTGTACACCTGAGGAGACTTGTTATCACTCAGCCTCCAGTAATCACTGTCTACAGCAGGTGTGAAAAATTCATGATAATAATAATAATGACAAATTATTTCATTTAATTATTTTCAAAAAATATATTTTTGTCAAGTATCACTAAGCCTAAGACATTTATGAGAGCATCAACTGGATGTTCTGCATAAAAAATACTCAATAAATCTCTACGTTTAAGTTAAAATATCTAAATATGCAAGAAAAATTAATTGAATGTATTTTCAAAGAAATGCAAATTTTCTCATTTTCTATTTGGGGAGAGTTATTTTTTTTAACCAAATATTCTCAAAAGAAGATAAACAAAGAAAGTCTAAAAAGATTTTTAAGAAAAAAAGATTAAGATGAATCATTAGGTTTACATAATGAAAACAAAGATACAAACATCAACTCTTTTAAATTAAATTTAGAAAAAAAATAAAAGTGACAATTCTGTAGGTGGCTTTTTAAGAAACAGAATTTGTCAATGCATTACAAACAAACAAACAAAAAAAGAAAGAAAAGGAGGAAAATCAAAAACTAATTGTTCCTTAATGGAAGCAATCAAAATTTCTCTTTTTTCTAGAATGATATTTACACAGGCTGATAAGCATTTTTCTTCATTCACAGGCAATAATTTGCATTGAGGGAAACCATTTATGACAAATGATTTGAAAATGTTGACTGTTTTTTACACATGGACTATATATATATATATATATATATATATATATATTATATATGAGAGAGAGAGAGAGAGAGATGTATGTATGTATAACGAGAGAGGGACAGGAAAAGACATCAAAGAGGTGTATTCTGATAAATTAAAAATTCCTGCTGATGTTAAATTTAGCATAAATATCAAGCAAACTCATGAATCATAGGGAAGAAATTAATTCTCGATTCTGTTATTAAATATCTTGGTGGTCATTCTGAGATAATTTTGCACATCCCAAAGCTAATTATAACATAATATGCCATTGGGCGGAAGATGAAATAATGGAACAGTTACAAAAAATGCTGTTGACTCTGTGTCTACACTATCCTAACTTACATATCTACCACTGATATCGGGCCCTCTTTATTCATAAACAGAGGAAACTACATTATTAATATTAATTTATATGTATTTACCAACCACTCTCCATGAGCAGGATGTGACACAAGGTCAATTTCTTTAAGCGGAGTTTAACAGGTTTGAATTCAGAGTTTTCTTTTCTCTAGTCTGGTTACCTAGCCATGGTTAAAGAGCCTAGTCTGCCCTGCTATTAGCCCATAGATGGAGAGAGAATTAGATTCATACCTTTTTCAAGGTATTAGTGACATGTGAAATGCAAACAGCTTTGTCCAAGAATTGAACTCAGGTTGACGAGTTCATTTCCTATTACATAAATTTTTGTATTTTGGCCAATTTCCATAAATCTGTATAAACACAACATTCAGGACACTGTTTGCTTTTCCTAGACTGGTTGCCTAACCAAGACTAAAGAGCCAAGTCTTCCCTACTATTTATGCATAACTGAGGGAAGAAGAGATGAATTCAACCTTTTCCTAAATGTATTAGGGTGACGTTAAATAAAAAATGCTGTGTACAGAATTTTAACTCAAGTCATTCTGTCTATTTCCTAAGATATTAACAGTTCCACCTCACACAAACACACACACATATATATATATCGAGAGAGAAACGGAAATTATGGAGAAAAAGATTCATTTGATTGGAATGAAAGATAATTTTCTTTCAAAGAGGCTTCTGTTCAGAGAACTATTATCTGGCCAGGAGAGAAGGAGACCCATAAAAAAGATACATTGACTTCTTATGAAAAAACGATTCTCATCTCCTATGGAATCAACTAATCTCAGTGAGCAATAGAGAATGCCAACAGAGAGACATGGCGACATAAGGTCTACTTAACAATTTTGCTTGCCAATGCAAACTTCAGAATAAGAACAAAAGAGTAGAATCACAGTAGCTCCATTTGGCTGCCAGACAACCTCTTGCAGCTAATCCATACATGCATATTATTATCTCTCTCTCTCTCTCTCTCTCTCTCTATATATATATATATATATATGTTGTATATATGTGCATTATATATGCATATATATATATGTGTGTGGTGTGTGTATATATATGTGCATTATATATATGTGTATATGTGTGTATAAATGTGCACGTATATATGTGGACATATGTATATATATGTGTGTGTATAAATGTGCACATATATATATATGTGCACATATATATACATATATATATATACAAGTAAAAGTAAGTCGTCGGGACAGCCTAATGTTGGTATCAGCCAGACAGCAAATGAGTCTATCCCCTTTTCATTAGCAATAGACCAAAGAGATAATTTTAGCATCTGAGGGGGAGCACCACACCTACCATCAGCTCCTCACTTTACCGCACAAATTTTGGAAATGTAATGTAAGCAGTGACGTAATTTTTGTTACAGACAAAAACCAGAAGCGAATCTACATAATTAATAGATTAGTGTGGTTGTGTGCCGATGAGCAGGCATATTTACAAATGTGAAAGGAGAAATTTGAAAAAAAAGTTAAAGAAAACAAAAATGAGTGAAATGTGAAAATACTACCAGTGAGACTGAGGTCTTTGAATAAGTAAAGATCAGACTGAAGAGGCAAGGAAATGCTGAAATTAATTTATATCTACACCAAGGAATCCTTTTTATATATATATATATATATATATACATACATATGTGTACGTATATATATATATATATATATATATCATACATATGTGTACGTATATATATATATATATATACATACATACATATGTGTACGTATATATATATATATATATATACGTATATACATATATATATATATATACATATGTGTACGTATATACATACTATAACATACATACATGTACATATATATATATAATACTGTACGTATATATATATTATATATAATATACATATATACATATATACATACGTACATATGTACATATAACATACATATGTGTACATATATATATATATATATGTACGTATATACATACATATGTGTAATATATATATATACATACATGTACGTAATATATATATATATATATATATATATATATACATTACGTGTGTATATATATATATATATATAGTACGTATATATAATATATATACATATACGTGTACGTATTATATATATATACATATACGTGTATATATATATATATATATATATACATATACGTGTACGTATATATATACATATATATGTACATATACGTGTACATATATATATATATGTAATATACGTGTACATAATATTATATATATAGTACATATACGTGTACATATATATATATATATAATGTACATATACGTGTACATATATATATATATATATATATATATATATGTGTGTATGTATGTATAAGTGTATGGACATATATATATATATATATTAATATATATATGCATTTAAGCTTGACATTCGAAAGAGTTAAAAAAAAAAGTAAAAGAAAAGACCAAATATGTTCAAAAGAATATACTAAAAAATTCAAATTTGATGAAAAAATAAAAAATGAAAATTATCTCTTATCTGTGGCAACCTTATCATGTCAAACTCCCCACACTTCATGCTCAACCCATTTTCTGAAGAAGCTGTCTCAATAGGACTTTGTTCAGTCTCTCTTCAGCTCAGAAAATATGAAGAAGAAAAAAGAAAGCCCAAACATTTTTAGATATCCAAATCAAAGATGCAGAAGATACACCCTGTGATTCTAACACAAGTATACCATAAGAAACAATAAGTAAAAGAGAAATAAAAGAATATGAAGACTTTAAAAATTATATTTGTAACTGTAGGTGATAGCTGATTCCAGTAAGATAAGAAGCCACCTACTACCCTCCAAGTTACAGTCCCACTGAAGCAGATAGTCAGGTATGATAGCAGGTTCTCAGGGTATCGTAGCCTTTTTAATCTTTTTCCTTCATCTTTGCACTGCAGTATCATTTATCTAGAAGACACCTGCCTGGTGGGTGTTGTATTAGCAATGGATTCTGGCAGAGATTATTTTATCGCTGGCAGTATTACTGATGGAAAATAAATTAGATGGATATCCATCATTTCATACCTCCTGCAAAACAGATATTGAGTGAAGGAGAATATCACTGCTTCAAGATGTCATGGGTTTCTTTTATTTGTTTGTTATTTTATTGTTTTTGTTTTTTTTTTAACCTTTTTCGTATATGTGTAAAGAGAGTCCATGTAGGTAAAAAAAAGATATGTAACAAGATTTTGTAAGTGTTTCTTACACAATATCTTTCTTTGGCAAAAAAAACCTTTTTTCTTTCTTTTCTTTTCATTCATGTCTAACTAGACAACTGGGAACCAAACAGGTTTCCATTGTAATTGTGACCCCTGATAGTTTCAATGCTTCTATATCAAAAAGAATCAAGGATTCTAATTTGTCTAGTTATCTTAAAAATTTAAATGGTTAAAAAGTATGATTAACAAAGATTCAACTACATCAAACTGAACTGAAAATTGCATTATTCTCTTTGAGCATTTTTAATGCATTACTTTAATAAAAAAATATCTCACTTTGAAATAATTTAAAATTTTTGATGTGTATGATTTTACCTGTGAATTTTCAAAAAGAAAAAATATTTTCTTTCTATTTAAAAAAATTAACTGAATTTGCTTTTACTTCCCTCTTAGGTTATAACAGAAATTATTTTTTTCTCTGATAAAATCTGTTATATGATCTGAAAGGAATGAGACTTAGAAAATTTTAGTTCAGAGCCATGTGATTATTCTGACAGAAGTGATATGATCTGAATACACTTTAACCATCCTGTTAGATCTATGAGAAATCTTATTTAATAAGATTTATGCAATGTCTAGGGAATGATATTGAAAATATTGAAATTTGTGGATATTTCTTTTAAAAAAAAGTCTAGGTATATGTGAATACTATTAGATTATTTGTAATTTTTAAAAAAAGATCATGTGTGTGTGTGTGTGTGTTTTGTTTCGATATAACCAAAAATTGAAACTAGTTGAGAAAAAAAAAACAAAAGGAAATATTGCTTTTTGTTGTATCACTTTCGTTCATCATTATATATATATATATATATATATATATATATATATAATATAGTGAAAAGAAAAAAAGGATTCATAAACAATGTCTGCCAAAGATTATATATATATATATATATATATATAATATATATATAATATAACAGTTATATTGCTCTGTTCAATTATATTGCATATCAAGCTCTCAACTTGGACCCGAACTACTTTAACATTCCACCGTTGAAAGAAATTACCAACTTTGAATCATCCGAATATCAACTTACCTGGTAACCCATCTACATATATATATATAATATATATATATATATATATATATGTACATATATATGTATGTGTGTGTGTGTGTGTGTGATAGTAAGGAAATAAATCTATAGACTGACACAAAGTTATTAGATGAATATTTACCTGAAATTTTCATTGTATAATATTTTCCCTATGTAATTTATATTCAAAATTGAAGTATATACAGTGATAAGGAAGGAGATTATGTTAAAAATTAATATTTGTTGAGTAAAATAATTCCTTTTTATCATTAAACATACACACACACACACACATATATATTTCATTGTGTATATATATATATATACACATATGTAAATATACACACATACATATATGAATATATATATATATATATATATATATATATATATGTGTGTGTGTGTGTGTGTGTGTGTGTGTGTGTGTGAATTTAAGATCAAAATTCAACTAATATCTCTATGTCAAGCTATGGATTTATTAGTCTACCCTTATCTACAAGATAAGGGTGGACCAATAAATTGTATTCTCTACCCAAACTGACTTTTCTGACCTGGAATAATTAAACTTTCTGACTATGAAACCTGCATATCATCTGAATTGCAACCAGATGTTTAATCAGATAGTTTTTAAGTTTTCTTCAGTTTTTTCATATGGGACAATTTTCATCACTTTTCATTTGGATAAGCTGATTTGAATTATATATATATATATATATATATATTATATATATATATATATACAATTTATATTTAGTTTTCTACTAGATTTCCAAAATCTATTTGTCTGAAAATCGATTGGTAATCACTGGTCTATGAAAAAATAAACTATTTCCAAAAAAGATACTAGTTCTAAAAAGGTTTGGGATTAACTGATCTATGAAATTTCCAAACCCCCTCCATAGATTTCCAAGGTATCCCGGGCCTTGAGTAAATTCTGGATATGCTGCTGCCTCAGCAATTGCTTTTTCCAAACTGTCAATATCTTTCGAACTGATGCCATCTCTTAGTTGTGAGCGTAACATGTCTGAATGGTAGATTATTAAAATAATCTATTTTAAATTATTATAATCAAATTTGTTGCTTTTAAGCAATATAATTTCTAATTCAAGTTTTCTTGTTAAATTTACCTTCACTTATTTGATATTTCTTTATTACTTATAATTAGTAATTATTTATTAATTAAGCACATAGTTTCAAATGATCATTTATTTCTTTTTATATAACATTAGTTTAATTAATGATTCATATTTTCCTGGGTGCATGTTAATACTAAGTTGATGTTTTCACCTTTCTCAAAAAATAAATAGCATAGATTATTTAAATAAAAAAAAAAACAAGAAAAATTTTTCATGTGAATTAGATTAAAATGAATTTTTAAGATCATCATTAAAATTTGATTATTTTGCATTAACTTATTAACTTTAAATGAGAAATTGAGTCAAACAGAAAAAAAAGGAAAAGCAAGCATAAATAATAAACAAACTATCTGCAATTATTAAACAATTTCATATTAAGAATACAAAACAAATACCTGTTTCTTGTAAAGTAATCATGACATATTATATTATACTTAAAGCTTGTTATATAGATTTTAGTATAATTCCTATTGCATATTATGTAATAAGTTTATAATTCAAATTATTATAGATTCTTATATAATATTCAAATGTGTATTATATTATAGTTATCTCATACTTCATATAAACTTTTAATAACTTTTTTATAGTATTATTTCTCTAATTAAGGTAGTGTAGAAATAATGTCCACAGTTCTTGGTAACAGTCAGTTGCTCACTTTGCCATCTTCAAACCAAGAGATATATATGTTCTATTAATGATATTGAGCACTCTTAACTTATAAATATCTCAAACTATATTATCAGTATTAATATATAGTTTTATTTATAGATTTTTATTATATAACACTACTTAAAGCTTGTTTTTTTTATATACAAAAATTAGATTTTTCATATAATTACTATAGTTATGTAATTATATATTAATTGGCCTTATAAGAAAGAACAGGTACTCACATCTAAGTTATAAATAAATAGTGCTTGGTAACAGTCAGTTTCTCACTTATGCAATCTTCAAACCAAGATATATATATATATATATATATATATATATATATATATATACTCTATCAAGGATATTGAGCATTTTTAACTTATAAATATATCAAACTATATAATCAGTATTAAATATAGTATTACTTATACATTTTTATTATTGTATAACACTAATATATAACGCTTGTTTTTTATATACAAAAATTAAATCTTATTTATAATTACTATAGTTTCTTATATTATGACTCTTGCAGCTTCTTATATAATCATGTGATGTAATATATATTAATTGGCCATTATAAGAAAAAACAGGTACTTACATCCAAGTTATAAATAAATAGAAAACTTACTGTGCAGAGATAACAGTGAAAAAATATATTTAAAATCATACTTACAGAAAGCCAAAAAAATATTTACTCCATAATTTGAGGTAAATAATGATTTTTCAGAATAACAACCTTGTGTATAATAATCATGCTTAGATATTAAACAACTGTCAAACTTTCATTTGGGGTCAACGTATTCTCTAAGTGCCAGCAGGAGAGCTGCTGCTGAAGAGGATGTAGAAGAGAGAAAAGGAGAAATGAAGAGGCACTAGAGTGTGTATCAAAAGTGCTATCTTTGTCAATATCAAGTGCCCTCAGTTCACATACATCAATGAAGTTGGCATCGAATCGAGGGTGTACTCTCTCTCTCCAAGAGAATAAGTCTGAACATACCAAGAACATTGGGCAAAATATATTTGGACAGGAATTTCAAATGAAACGATCCAATCATATCAAGGATTGCAAAGCTTCTCTAAAGAGTGATGCCAAGTAAATATAGTTTATTCCTCAGAATTCTTGCTATCATTAATTATTTATTTCACTTTATATTTACCTCTATTATTCTGCTTGTTTTTACATACAAGTTTTATATACTTTTCTACATAAAATGAGAGTGTAGTATCTTTTCAAAACCTGGATCTTCTGGGCAGAAATAAGCTTTTGACATAATAATAATATTGAATAGGAAAAAGTAGGAAAGAAAGAAGAGGAGGGAGGGATAAAAAAGTGTGAAGGAAAAAAAGAGAAGGTAAGAAAACTACAAAAAACACACAATCAGATGAAAGAATTTTATATATATATATATGTGAAAAAGATGGAATGAAAACACACACAATGCTGTTAAAGAGAAACAATTTATAAAATAATATAACATCTTTAACAGCATTGTGTGGTGTTTTCATTCCATCTTTTTCATACTCATACTGTGGATTCATTTCCTTTCTTTTATTATATATATATATATATTTATATATATACTAGCAAAATAAAAAACGCCCTCTGGGTGACGTAAAATAAATATTGCCTGAGGGGATGGGAGTTAAAAATTTAATATCAGAGTTTGTATCATAAGTAGAGTAAAATCATCAAATTTATTAAAGGAGTAAAAAATAAGATAAATTTATTAAAGGAGTAAAAAATAAAAAAATTGAAATGGAAACTTAGTTCTGATAACTTTAAATATATATTAAAATAAAACAAAATATATATAGATAGATAATACCAGGTATGTATTTATTAAAACTTGTTTAAAAAACCAATGAGGACTGACTCACATTGCATGCTCAAATTTTGAGTGAATTTATTCTGTTATGACGATATTAGGTAGTGTGATGTAAGTAGTGACATAGTTTTTGTTACAGACAAAAACCGGAAGCGAATCTCCATTATTAATAGATATATAACATAAATGCAAATAAGAATAGCTTTTGCATAAAAAGTTGCTTGATTCTATTATGACAGAGCAGGTAGCAGGTATAAAATCCAACAAATATTATAATAATGAACACTACAAGTCTGTTTATTAAAGATTCATGTGGTGTGCACAACTCTCAAATGGAAACATGAAAAAAGTGACTAATCAATTGTACTTATAGTAGAAAATATATTCATGTGGTAAGGTTAAGTACACATGAAGATCATTATATATATATATATATATATATATATATTATTAATGTGTATGGTTGGTATTAGGATACTAGAAAAGGTAATAGTAATCCAACGTACAGTGTTATTAGAAGAGTGCTCACTATCTGTGATAGAGCGTTGATAGTTGAATGAAGTGACAAATAAAAGTTTTAACTTTTATTCATTTATTTGGGAACGATATTACTACCAATGGTTTCCTGCTAAAAGCATTCATCAGGTAGACGAAATTGTTTTTTAGCAGGAAACCATTGGTAGTAATATCGTTCCCAAATAAATGAATAAAAGCTAAAACTTTTTATTTGTCATTCATTCAACTATATATACTAGCAAATATATGCACCCTCCGGGTGCAAGTATTTCAGTTTTTAATGTAATAAAATTGTATTAAAATTAGAAAGGCTAATGAAACTAAATAAGAATACAGATAAAAGATTTGAACAGAGGGGGTATAATAAAAGATTTGAAACAGAGGGAGTATAATAATAGAACAACTGAAACTTACTCTCCATCACTCTCGTCTTTCATTGTTATTTTTTCTAATTTAAGTATTTAGTTATAAGAGGAAGTAAAGAATAAAAATGACAGTTTATTTTTATCTTGTTAATGGATTTCATTTAAGATTTATTGAAGAGATTTTTTCTTATATTCATTAAAAAATAAAACCAAACAGTTAGAAATCAATAATACTAAGCACATATTTATTAATTCGATTTTTAATATTAATATGCAAATTAGCCTTCCCGTTCACACTGTAAACTGCTTATTTTGTTGTATATATAAATATAATTGCATGTTGTCAGTATGTAGACATAGTTAACAGTATTAATAATGTAAGACATTTTATTAATAATTGAGGTTAGAAAAAATAAAATATGGAGAATGTGATGTCAATACTAAGAGAATTGTGACTTGAGTAGGAATATAGTTTCGGTTACAGACAAAAAACACACAATCTCATTATAATAAGATATATATATAATAATATAATATATTATTTAGAGAGAGAGAGAGAGAGAGAGAGGAGAGAAGGAGGGGGATTAGGACAGTGATTAGCTAACTAGTCTAGTAAATTTAGTTATAGTGTAGTGATTAGTTAAACTAATCTGGTAAATTTGCAATGCATTTCCCTGTAGAGTTGCAGTTAGCTAATAGACAGTTAACATTTGTTACAGTTCTGTTTGATCATTATTGGGTGCTCATCACATATAGCCTTGTGTCAAACTAATTATTATCTCAGTAAGGTTAGTAGTAGGCAACTTGTCTTGCAGATGAGTACTGCCATATCAAGTCAATCCTCCCCTGAATCTTCACACTTGTGGGTATTTGTCTCATAACCCCACCTGTATGGACTGGGCATCAAAGCTCTTTTTTAACGTGGGCCACCCCCAAGCGAAGTAGTTCCTAAGTGAGGATTGACTTGAATTGGACAAGTACTCAGTCTGCGAAGACAAAGTTTGCCTACTACTAACTTCTTACTGAGATAGATAATTATTGACACAAGGCTATATGTGATGAGCACTCAATAATGATACTAAGAACTGTAAAAAGATGTTAACTGTCTAATTAGGCTAACTGCAACTCTACAGGAAAATGCAATTGCAAATATTAACAGGATTAGTTAACTAACACTACACTCTAATAAATTACTAGACTATTTATAATACTGTCTAATCCCCTTCCTCCTCTCTCTCTCATCTCTTCTCTCTCGCTCTTCACTATATATATATACATATATGATATATATATATATATCTTTTATAGTAGATTGTTGTGTTTTTTTTGTCTGTAACGCGAAACTATATTCCTACTCAAGTCCAATTCTCTTAGTTAATGACATCACATTCTCCATGATTTTTATTTTTTTCTAAACCTCAATTATTATAAAAATGTCTTACATTTTAATAGCGTAACTATGTCTACTATCTGACAACAATGCAATTATAATTTATATATACAACAAAATAGCATTTACAGTGTGAACGGAAGGCTAATGATATTAAATATTAAAATCGATTTAATAAATATTGCTTAGTATTATTGATTTATCTACTGTTTGGTTTTATTTAATTGAATATTAAGAAAAAATTCTCTTCAATAAATTTAAATAAATCCATTAACAAATAAAATAACTGTCATTTTATTCTTTACTTCCTCTATAACTAAATACTAAATTAGAAAAAATACACTGAAAGACGAGAGTGATGGAAGGTAAGTTTCAGTTGTTCTATTTTTTATTTATATCCCTTGTTTCAAATCTTTTATTATACCCCCTCTGTTTCAAATCTTTTATCTGTATTCTTTTTTAGTTCTTCCATTAGCCTTTCCTAATTTAATAATATTTTAATTACATTAGAAAGCTGAAATACTTGCACGCCGAGGGTGCATAATTTGCTAGTAGTATACTGGTAGTTGAATGAGTGACAATATAAAAGTTTAGCTTTTATTCATTTAAATTTTGGAACGATTATACTACCAATGGTTTTCTGCTAAAAAACATTTCGTCTACCTGATTGAATGCTTTTAGGCAGGAAAACCATTGGTAGTAATATCGTTCCCAAATACATGAATAAAGTTAAAACTTTTATTTGTCACTTTTTCATAACTACAACGCTCTATCAACAGAAGTGAGACTTATCTAATAAACTGTAGTTGGGATTTACTATTTAACCTTTTTTTATCCTAATACCAACCATAACATTAATATATATATATATATATATATATATATAATGATTTCATGTGTACTAACTACCACATGAATATATTTCTACTATTAAGTACTAATTATTAGTCACTTTTTTTTCATGTTTCCATTTGAGAGTTGGTGCACACCAACATAATCTTTAAGTAAACAGACTTGTAGTGTTCATATTAAAAAAAAGAAAAAAAAAAAAAAAAAAAAAAAAAAAAACAAAAAAAAAAAAAAAAAAAAAAAAAAAAAAAAAAAAAAAAAAAAAAAAAAAAAAAAAAAAAAAAAAAAAATAATTTTGTTGATTTTAACCTGCTACCTGCTCTGTCATAATAGAATCAAGCAACTTTTTATGCAAAAGCTATTCTTATTTGCATTTATGTTATATATCTATTAATGAATGGAATCGCTTCCGGTTTTTGTCTGTAACAAAAACTATGTCATTACTTAATCACACTACCTAATATCGTTCATAACAGAAATAAATTCCACTCAAAATTTGAGCAGGCAATGTGGAGTCAGTCCTCATTGGTTTTTTTAACAAGTTTAATAATACATACCTGGTATTATATTATATATATATTTTGTTTTATTTTAATATATATTAAACGTTATCAGAACTAAGTTTCCATTTCAATTTTTTTATTTTTTACTCCTTTAATAATTTATCTTTTTTTTACTTCCTTTTAATAATTGATGATTTTTCTCCTACTTAGAATACAAACTCTGATATTAAATTTTTAACTCCATCCCCTCAGGCAATATTTATTTTAGTCACCCAGAGGGCGTTTTTTATTTTGCTAGTATATATATATATATTATATATATATATATAATAAAAGAAAGGAAATGAATCCGACAGTATGAGTATGAAAAGATGGAATGAAAACCACACAATGCTGTTAAAGATTGTATATTATGTTATAAATTGTTTTTCTCTTAACAGCATTGTGTGGTGTTTTCATTCCATCTTTTCACATATATATATAAAAATTCTTTCATCTGATTGTTGTGTTTTTTGTAGTTTTTCTTACCTCTCATTTTTTTCCCTTCACCTTTTTTATCCCTCCTCTCTTCTTTTCTTTCCTACTTTTTCCTATTCAGTATTATTATTATGTCAAAAGCTTATTTCTGCCCAGAAGATCCAGTTTTGAAAAGATACTACACTCTCATTTTAGTGTAGAAAAGTATTATAAAACTTGTATGTAAAAACAAGCAGAATAAAATAGAGGTAAATATAAAGTGGAATATAATAATTTGATGCAGAATTCTGAGGAATAAACTATTTCTTGGCATCAACTCTTTAGAGAAGCTTTGCAATCCTTGATACTGATTGGGATCGTTTCATTTGAAATTCCTGTCCAAATATATTGCCCAGTGTTTCTTGGTATGTTCAGACTTATTCTCTTGGAGAGAGAGAGTACACCTCGATTCGATGCCAACTTCATTGATGTATGTGAACTGAGGGCACTTGATATTGACAAAGATAGCCTTTTGATACACACTCTAGTGTCTCTTCATTTCTCCTTTTCTCTCTTCTACATCCTCTTTCAGCAGCAGCTCTCCTGCTGGCACTTAGAGAATACGTTGACCCAAATGAAAGTTTGGACAGTTGTTTTAATATCTAAGATATTATACACAAGGTTGTTATTCTGAAAATCATTATTTCCTCCAAATTATGGAGTAAATATTTTTTTGGCTTTCTTGTAAGTATATTTTTAAATATATTTTTCACTGTTAATCTCTGCACAGTAAGTTTTCTATTTATTTATAACTTGGATGTAAGACCTGTTTTTCTTTATAATGGCCAATAATATTAAATTACATCACATGATTATATAAGAAGCTGCAGAGTCATAATATAAGAAACTATAGTAATTATAAATAAGATTTAATTTTTGTATATAAAACAAGCGTTATATATTAGTGTTATACAATAATAAAAATGTATAAGTATACTATATTTAATACTGATTATATGTTGATATATTTATAAGTTAAAAAGTGTCAATATCTTAGATAGAGTATATATATATAATATATATATATATAATATATATATATATCTTGGTTTGAAAGATTGCATAAGTGAGAAACTGACTGTACCAAGCACTATTTATTGTATAACTTAGATGTGAGTGACTGTTCTTTTTGATAAGGCCAATTAATATATAAATTACATAACTATAGTAATTATATGAAAAATCTAATTTTTGTATATAAAAAAAAACAAGCTTTAAGTAGTGTTATAATAATAAAATCTATAAATAAAAACATATATTATACTGATAATATAGTTTGAGAATATTTATAAGTTAAGAGTGCTCAATATCATTAATAGAACATATATATCTCTTGGTTTGAAGATGGCAAAAGTGACGCAAGATGACTGTTACCAAGAACTGTGGACATTATTTCTACACTACCTTAATTAGAGAAATAAATACTATAAAAAAGTTATTAAAAAGTTTATATGAAGTATGAGATAACTTAATATAATACACATTTGAAGTAATTATATAAGAATCTATAATATTTGAAAATATAAAGAAACTTATTATAATATGCAATAGGATTTATACTAAAATCTATATACAAGCTTTAAGTATAAATATAATATGTCATGATTATTTACAAGAAACAGGTATTGTGTTTTGTATTCTTAATATGAAATTGTTTATAATTGCAGATAGTTTGTTTATTATTTATGCTTGCTTTTCCTTTTTTTTCTGTTTGACTCAATTCTCATTTAAAGTTAATACGGTTAATCAAATAATCAACCAAAATTTTAATGATATCTTAAAAATTCATTTTTAATCTAATTCAACATGAAAAATTTTCTTGTTTTTTTTTTTCTTTATTTAAATAATATGCTATTTATTTTTTGAGAAAAGGTGAGAACATCAACTTAGTATTAACATGCACCCAGGAAAATATGAATCATAAATTAAACTAATGTTTATAAAAGAAATAAATGATCATTGAAAACTATGTGCTTAATTAATAAATAATTATAATTATAAGTATAAAGAAATATCAAATAAGTGAAGTAAATTAAAGAAAACTAAAAGAAATTATATTGCTTAAAAGCAACAAATTTGATTATAAATATTTAAAATAGATTATTTTAATAATCTACCATTCAGACATGTTACGCTCACAACTAAGAGATGGCATCAGTTCGAAAGATATTGACAGTTTGGAAAAAGCAATTGCTGATGAGGCAGCAGCATATCCAGAATTTACTCAAGGCCCGGGATACCTTGGAAATATATGGAGGTAGGGTTGGTGGAAATTTCATAAGATCAGTTAATCCCAAACCTTTTTAGAACTAGTATCTTTTTTTGGAAATAGTTTATTTTTCATAGACCAGTGATTACCAATCGTATTTCAGACAAATAGATTTTGAAATCTAGTAGAAACTAAATAATAAATTATATATATATATTATATATAATATTATATATATATATATATATATTCAAATCAGCTTATCCAAATGAAAAGTGATGAAAATTGTCCCATATGAAAAAACTGAAGAAAACTTAAAAACTATCTGATTAAACATCTGGTTGCAATTCAGATGATATGCAGGTTTCATAGTCAGAAAGTTTAATTATTCCAGGTCAGAAAAGTCAGTTTGGGTAGAGAATAAAATTTATTGGTCCACCCTTATCTTGTAGATAAGGGTAGACTAATAAATCCATAGCTTGACATAGAGATATTAGTTGAATTTTGATCTTAAATTCACACACACACACACACACACACACACACACACACACAATATATATATTATATATTATATATATATATATTCATATATGTATGTGTGTATATTTACATATGTGTATATATATATATATACACAATGATATATATGTGTGTGTGTGTGTGTATGTTTAATGATAAAAAGGAATTATTTTACTCAACAAATATTAATTTTTAACATAATCTCCTTCCTTATCACTGTATATACTTCAATTTTGAATATAAAATTACATAGGGAAAATATTATACAATGAAAATTTCAGGTAAATATTCATCTAATAACTTTTGTGTCAGTCTATAGATTTATTTCCTTACTATCACACACACACACACACACATACATATATATCACATATATATATATATATATATATATATATATATATAGATGGGTTACCAGGTAAGTTGATATTCGGATGATTCAAAGTTGGGTAATTTCTTTCAACGGTGGAATGTTAAAGTAGTTCGGGTCCAAGTTGAGAGCTTGATATGCAATATAATTGAACAGAGCAATATAACTGTTATATATATATATATATTATATATATATATATATATATATATAATCTTTGGCAGACATTGTTTATGAATCCTTTTTTTCTTTGTCACCTATATATATTATATATATATATATATATATATATATATATAAATGATGAACGAAAGTGATACAACAAAAAGCAATATTTCCTTTGTGTTATTTTTTTTCTCAACTAGTTTCAATTTTTGGTTATATCGAAACAAACACACACACACACACACATGATCTTTTTTTTAAAAATTACAAATAATCTAATAGTATTCACATATACCTAGACTTTTTTTTAAAAGAAATATCCACAAATTTCAATATTTTCAATATCATTCCCTAGACATTGCATAAATCTTATTAAATAAGATATTCTCATAGATCTAACAGGATGGTTAAAGTGTATTCAGATCATATCACTTCTGTCAGAATAATCACATGGCTCTGAACTAAAATTTTCTAAGTCTCATTCCTTTCAGATCATATAACAGATTTTATCAGAGAAAAATAATTTCTGTTATAACCTAAGAGGAAGTAAAAGCAAATTCAGTTAATCTTTTTTAAATAGAAAAGAAAATATTTTTTCTTTTTGAAAATTCACAGGTAAAATCATACACATCAAAATTTTAAATTATTTCAAAGTGAGATATTTTTTTATTAAAGTAATGCATTAAAAATGCTCAAAGAGAATAATGCAATTTTCAGTTCAGTTTGATGTAGTTGAATCTTTGTTAATCATACTTTTTAACCATTTAAATTTTTAAGATAACTAGACAAATTAGAATCCTTGATTCTTTTTGATATAGAAGCATTGAAACTATCAGGGGTCACAATTACAATGGAAACCTGTTTGGTTCCCAGTTGTCTAGTTAGACATGAATGAAAAGAAAAGAAAGAAAAAAGGTTTTTTTTTGCCAAAGAAAGATATTGTGTAAGAAACACTTACAAAATCTTGTTACATATCTTTTTTTCCTACATGGACTCTCTTTACACATATACGAAAAAGGTTAAAAAAAAAACAAACAATAAAATAACAAACAAATAAAAGAAACCCATGACATCTTGAAGCAGTGATATTCTCCTTCACTCAATATCTGTTTTGCAGGAGGTATGAAATGATGGATATCCATCTAATTTATTTTCCATCAGTAATACTGCCAGCGATAAAATAATCTCTGCCAGAATCCATTGCTAATACAACACACCCACCAGGGCAGGTGTCTTCTAGATAAATGATACTGCAGTGCAAAGATGAAGGAAAAGATTAAAAAGGCTACGATACCCTGAGAACCTGCTATCATACCTGACTATCTGCTTCAGTGGGACTGTAACTTGGAGGGTAGTAGGGTGGCTTCTTATCTTACTGGAATCAGCTATCACCTACAGTTACAAATATAATTTTTAAAGTCTTCATATTCTTTTATTTTCTCTTTTACTTATTGTTTCTTATGGTATACTTGTGTTAGAATCACAGGTGGTATCTTCTGCATCTTTGATTTGGATATCTAAAAATGTTTGGGCTTTCTTTTTTTCTTCTTCATATTTTCTGAGCTGAAGAGAGACTGAACAAAGTCCTATTGAGACAGCTTCTTCAGAAAATGGGTTGAGCATGAAGTGTGGGGAGTTTGACATGATAAGGTTGCCACAGATAAGAGATAATTTTCATTTTTTATTTTTTTCATCAAATTTTGAATTTTTTAGTATATTCTTTTGAACATATTTTGGTCTTTTCTTTTACTTTTTTTTTTAACTCTTTCGAATGTCAAGCTTAAATGCATATATATATAATATAATATATATATATATATGTCCATACACTTATACATACATACACACATATATATATATATATATATATATATATATATATGTACACGTATATGTACATATATATATATATATATGTACACGTATATGTACATATATATATATATATATGTACAGTATATGTACATATAATATATATATATATATACATATACGTACACGTATATGTATATATATATATATATATATATATAATACGTATATGTATATGTTATATATATATATATATTATATATATATATATATATATGTATATGTATATATATATATATATATATATATATATATATATACGTACATGTATGTATATATATATATATGTACACATATGTATGTATGTATATACGTACATGTATATATATATATATATGTACACATATGTATGTATATGTATGTATATACATACACATATGTATGTATGTATATGTATGTATATATATATGTATATATATATATATATATATATACGTACATGTATGTATATATATATGTACATGTATGTGTATATGTTGTATATAATATGTATGTATATATATAATATATATATACGTACACATATGTATATATATATATATATATATGTATGTATATATATGTATATATATATATATATATATACGTACACATATGTATATATATATATATATATATATATATAAAATTCCTTGGTGTAGATATAAATTAATTTCAGCATTTCCTTGCCTCTTCAGTCTGATCTTTACTTATTCAAAGACCTCAGTCTCACTGGTAGTATTTTCACATTTCACTCATTTTTGTTTTCTTTAACTTTTTTTTTCAAATTTCTCCTTTCACATTTGTAAATATGCCTGCTCATCGGCACACAACCACACTAATCTATTAATTATGTAGATTCGCTTCTGGTTTTTGTCTGTAACAAAAATTACGTCACTGCTTACATTACATTTCCCAAAAATTTGTGCGGTAAAGTGAGGAGCTGATGGTAGGTGTGGTGCTCCCCCTCAGATGCTAAAATTATCTCTTTGGTCTATTGCTAATGAAAAGGGGATAGACTCATTTGCTGTCTGGCTGATACCAACATTAGGCTGTCCCGACGACTTTACTTTACTTGTATATATATGTATATATATGTGCACATATATATATATGTGCACATTTATACACACACATATATATACATATGTCCACATATATACGTGCACATATATACACATATATACACATATATTATATGTGCACATATATATACACACACACACACACATATATATATATGCATATATATATGCACATATATACACAAACATATATATATATATATATATATAGAGAGAGAGAGAGAGAGAGAGAGAGATAATATAATATGCATGTATGGATTAGCTGCAAGAGGTTGTCTGGCAGCCAAATGGAGCTACTGTGATTCTACTCTTTTGTTCTTATTCTGAAGTTTGCATTGGCAAGCAAAATTGTTAAGTAGACCTTATGTCGCCATGTCTCTCTGTTGGCATTCTCTATTGCTCACTGAGATTAGTTGATTCCATAGGAGATGAGAATCGTTTTTTTCATAAGAAGTCAATGTATCTTTTTTATGGGTCTCCTTCTCTCCTGGCCAGATAATAGTTCTCTGAACAGAAGCCTCTTTGAAAGAAAATTATCTTTCATTCCAATCAAATGAATCTTTTTCTCCATAATTTCCGTTTCTCTCTCGATATATATATATGTGTGTGTGTTTGTGTGAGGTGGAACTGTTAATATCTTAGGAAATAGACAGAATGACTTGAGTTAAAATTCTGTACACAGCATTTTTTATTTAACGTCACCCTAATACATTTAGGAAAAGGTTGAATTCATCTCTTCTTCCCTCAGTTATGCATAAATAGTAGGGAAGACTTGGCTCTTTAGTCTTGGTTAGGCAACCAGTCTAGGAAAAGCAAAACAGTGTCCTGAATGTTGTGTTTATACAGATTTATGGAAATTGGCCAAAATACAAAAAATTTATGTAATAGGAAATGAACTCGTCAACCTGAGTTCAATTCTTGGACAAAGCTGTTTGCATTTCACATGTCACTAATACCCTTGAAAAAGGTATGAATCTAATTCTCTCTCCATCTATGGGCTAATAGCAGGGCAGACTAGGCTCTTTAACCATGGCTAGGTAACCAGACTAGGAGAAAGAAAACTCTGAATTCAAACCTGTTAAACTCCGCTTAAGAAATTGACCTTGTGTCACATCCTGCTCATGGAGAGTGGTTGGTAAATACATATAAATTAATATTAATAATGTAGTTTCCTCTGTTTATGAATAAAGAGGGCCCGATATCAGTGGTAGATATGTAAGTTAGGATAGTGTAGACACAGAGTCAACAGCATTTTTTGTAACTGTTCCATTATTTCATCTTCCGCCCAATGGCATATTATGTTATAATTAGCTGTTGGGATGTGCAAAATTATCTCAGAATGACCACCAAGATATTTAATAACAGAATCGAGAATTAATTTCTTCCCTATGATTCATGAGTTTGCTTGATATTTATGCTAAATTTAACATCAGCAGGAATTTTTAATTTATCAGAATACACCTCTTTGATGTCTTTTCCTGTCCCTCTCTCGTTATACATACATACATCTCTCTCTCTCTCTCTCTATATATATATATATATATAATATATATAATTATATATAGTCCATGTGTAAAAAACAGTCAACATTTTCAAATCATTTGTCATCATAAATGGTTTCCCTCAATGCAAATTATTGCCTGTGAATGAAGAAAAATGCTTATCAGCCTGTGTAAATATCATTCTAGAAAAAAAGAGAAATTTTGATTGCTTCCATTAAGGAACAATTAGTTTTTGATTTTCCTCCTTTTCTTTCTTTTTTTGTTTGTTTGTTTGTAATGCATTGACAAATTCTGTTTCTTAAAAGCCACCTACAGAATTGTCACTTTTATTTCTTTTTCTAAATTTAATTTTAAAAGAGTTGATGTTTTTGTATCTTTGTTTTCATTATGTAAACCTAATGATTCATCTTAATCTTTTCTTTCTTAAAAATCTTTTTAGACTTTCTTTGTTTATCTTCTTTTGAGAATATTTGGTTAAAGAAAAATAACTCTCCCCAAATAGAAAATGAGAAAATTTTGCATTTCTTTGAAAATACATTCAATTAATTTTTTCTTGCATATTTAGATATTTTTAACTTAAACGTAGAGATTTATTGAGTATTTTTTTATGCAGAACATCCAGTTGATGCTCTCATAAATGTCTTAGGCTTAGTGATACTTGACAAAAATATATTTTTTGAAAATAATTAAATGAAATAATTTGTCATTATTATTATTATCATGAATTTTTCACACCTGCTGTAGACAGTGATTTACTGGAGGCTGAGTGATAACAAGTCTCCTCAGGTGTACAGAGATTTTATGAATATTCTTGCTGATCTTAATAGTGCTGTAGTTTGTATGGTCTTGATTCTTTCTCTGATTTTCAATTCACCCAAATTCTTTTTGGGACCGTTCCAATGACACCAATTACAATTGGTATGACCTTCATCTTCATATTCCACAGTTTTCTCAGTTCAATGATATATATATATATACATATATATATATATACCTGCACACAAACGCACACATACACACACACTTGGCATAACATTTATAGTCATAATAGACTCAGTAACTCGAGTTCAAATCCTGGACAATGCTGTTTGTATTTGACTTTATGCTAATGACCTTGAAAAAGACCTGAATCCATCAGTTCTAGCCCCACCCCTCTACACACACACACACTCAGCTCTGGGTAAATAGTAGTGCAGACTGGATTCTTTAGTCTTGGTTAGCAATAACCAAAAGCGAAATGCAAATAGCCTCATCAAGGATTTGAACTCAGGTCGACTAATTCATTTCCCACAACAGTAACTGTTGTGGAAAGTGCACCACCAAGAATAACTAAAGTAGCTGAGACAGGTACAAAATATATATGTACACAAAAGGACATTTGCATAAACGTATACACCTGACTATGCACAAAGAAATGATAAGCATACTTCCCCTAGTTCAAGATCACTTCAAAGAGCTAAAGAAGAGGAACAAGTATGCATGTGGCCCGTATGCAGTACACATGATTGCATGCATATGTAAACATATAAACACCTACAAATACAAACAAGCAAACTCGTGCACCTATTCATTTAAGTGCTTTAATACCTAAGATAAGTATACACACACTTTTATATATATATATGCATGCATAAGCAGAGAGCACTTAAGATATCCCATTGTGTTTGCTTGGTTAACCATAATGAAGACGTGTAACACTTATTTTCACGCAGCAGTGGTTTAGTTATTAAGAACGAAGAAGAAAAGATGGAATTAATAATTGGGCTTGCTGCACTTGGAACTGATTGCCATGAGCCAGTTCCTTCTGTGACAGTCAGACAATGGATGGACAGCTGTGGCAGTCGTCATGGGCTTCGAACCAATCTCTTCTCAAGTAATATTTGGATACCAGCCAGCCAGTCCTACATAATATGAGCAGATGATTGAGGTCTCTATCACATTCAGATAGTGTCGATATTTATCTCAAACAAAAGAAATAGTGTTTTCCTTTCATAAAGGGTTAAGTATAGATCTAAATGTAGAAAATTAACCTAAGGAAGTTTGGGGGCACTTCTGAATCAGATTGGTCCATCTATAAAAGGAAAAAAAAATTCCATTACTCAGGGAAATTTGTCAAAAAATTGGATTTTTTAATATTTGTAGACAAATGATAAAAACAAAATATCAAAATGTCTGTCTTCAATTAAATTTTAAATTATCCATTTTGATCACAACTTATATATATATATATATAATTTAAGGTAGCATGGACATGGAGCGTAGTTACTTACAGTTTCTTACCTATGTAATCTTCAGACTAAGTTTAAAAAGAAATGCCATAACTAGACTGCTTCAGTTCCAGTGATCTTTGGAAATTCCTAGACGAAGCTGTTGGCATTTCACATAGCGCTAATATCCTTGGAAAAGGTATGAATCCATATATTCTCCCTCCAGCTATGGGGTAAATAGTAGGGCAGACTGGGCTCTTCAGCCTTGGGTAGGTAACCAGTCTAGGAGAGGAATAACTCTGAATTCAAAATACCTGAGGTCGGTCGTTGATTGGGTTTGTGGCAACCTTGATGCACGAATTCTTCCTATCGACTGTGCCAAAAGTGTGGATGGTCAACACAAGCCTTCACCACTATAAACAAATCCCTGTGTGGATGTTCATTGTGTGTATGAACCCTCATACATCTAAAAATTGATGGGAGAGTCCATTTTATATATATATATATATATTATATATATATATATATATATATATCATTTGTCCTTTTAATTGTTAAATGTTATAATGTGCAATGAATGCTTTTGAGTGTGAATGAGACACCAATTATGTCCTGCATCTTTGTCTGATTGATACTCTAACACTTGTCTCCCATTCTGACTTTGACTTAACTCACTAAATTGAAAGCACTTGATGCCACTCACTTGTTGACAATATACCTCGGCTCTCACAGACGCAGGAGGTGACATCATAGTAGCAGTGAGAGTAGTCTTCATTCAGCTATCCAATTTTATATCGCGTACCTGAACCTAGCAGGGGAAAAGAATTAAACTTGCTAAATTTGGAGCAAATATCTAGATTTTCATATGATGTTGATTATATTGGGAAATTCTGGATCAGGTTTGATAAATGAAACTAATTTAGCATTTTTTTCTAATTAGAATAAGTATCAAATTGACTTTCCAGCATGCTGAGTTTTATTTGAAGGTTGTTATCAAAGATTTACTGTCTCAGTCAATTCCATTCCTTTTGAGTGTTCTGCTCAATTTTGGAACTCATTTTGAATAATTATTTGCTAAGCTAACTTTAATTGTGGCTCAAAGCCAGGTACCATGAGGCACCCAGAGAGAATCAAACTCATGACCCTAGTCTGCTCACAGCTCATGTGTAATATATCCTTTATGGGATATTCTGGTTATAATGCTAAATCAGGTTTGGGTATCGAGAAATCTTCAAATGTAGTTTCTAGTTCTCTTTTTTAATGAAAAGTTTTTTTTCAATTTACTATTTACCTTTTGCTCTTTGTATACTTCTAACCTGGATCTCACTTCTTCTCAGCCGTAAATCAAATCATATTTTAAAGAAGTCAAATATTGTAAAGTAATCCATTTTAAAAAAATCTTATCTATTTCTGAATCATTATTTTAAAAAAGATTAATAATATGAGAAGAACATGCATAACATGGGATTTCATCTAAAATTCTATATGAGCACCTGCATTTGCCTCCAGACTCTCAAGCCGCTTGGGAATCGCATCAACTGATCTTCCCAAGAACTCTTGTGGAATGTCAGAAATATATTTACCAACTCCTCCGCACAAGCAAGATGAGACACAAGGTCAATTTCTTAAGCGTTTAACAGGATTGAAATCAGAGTTTTACTTCTCCAAGAATGGTTACCTAGCCATGGTTAAAGAGCCTAATCCGCCCTACTATTTTCCCATTGCTGGAGGGAGAGTAGTTCAATTCATAGCTTTCCCCAAGGGTATTAGCGCTATGTGAAATGCAAACAGTTTCATCCAGAATTTGAACTCAGGTCGAAGAGTCCATTTCCTTTGACTCTAACCAATACACCACACACATCCAACATTGAATGGTAGAAATATATAAGACAAAAAGTAGTAACATAATGAGCATCAGTAAAAAAAAAAAAAAAAACGAAAGCAAAATAATATTACACATGTAATTTATTTTTAATACATTTAACACTATTTTCGGTCAATTTTGCACTAATATGGCTGTAAACACTGTCTAAAGATGGCGTAAAATCAGTGTTTACAAAATGAATTTAACCCTCCCGATTTAAAAATAATTTACCAAAAATCAGGGAATTATCTGAATTTAATGAAATTTTCAGTGTTCATTTATTAATGAATTAATTTTATAATGCATCAGTTATTTTATTTCAAAACTTTCTAATTTTTTCAGATCACTTAACTTTACTGGAGAATAATTCTTCACATGTTTCAAATTGATAATTGTGACTGAAGACCTTTGACCTATAATTTTTTTAAAATAATGAGAACTCTTGGACTGGATAAGAAGTGACTGACATTTTCATTGCTTGTTTGAAGTTCACTGACCCAAAATGGTCTTTGAAAGAAAAGTCTTGGTTAAAATTAGATAACATGCTTTAATTGGATATAATGCCAAGAATCAACTATTTTAATATATTCCCATTTGGTATACATAAAAAATATTTATACAAAAGATAAGCATTGTCTGCTCTGAAAATGTCAACTAGTCAGTATATTTGGCATTTATACAAATTTCAAATTTCTTTTTTCTATAAACAGCATATGTTTAACATTGGATATCTTTGAATTAGTAACATTGTCATATTTACATATATATATATATATACACACATAAAGGGGCCGGGTTAGCTCAGTCGGTAGAGCGTTCGGCTAGAAACCACAAGGTTTCTAGTTCGATACCGGTCCCCGCCAACTCAGCGTTATGAGTAGCACAGGGATCTGTGCGGTAAAGTAAGGAGCTGATGGTAGGTGTGGCGCCCCACCTCAGATGCTAAAACAATCTCCTTGGTCTAGCGCTATTGAAAAGGGGATAGACTCCCTCGCTGACTGGCTGATACCGACTTTAGGCCGCCCCGTCGACTTTACTTTACTTTTATATACACACACACACACATATATATATATATATATATATATATATATATATATATATATATAGGAAGCATGTGGTGTCATGGTTATTAAAGTCATGGGAAATGGACTCGTCACCCTGAGTTCAAATCCTGAATGTGGTAATTGCATTTCACTTTCTGCTCAAACCCTTGGGAAAGGTATGAATCTTACTCTCCCTCCACCTATGGATAAATAGTAGGGCAGAATGGGCTCTTTAACCTTGGTTAGGCAACTGGTCTAGGAGAAGGAAAACTCTGAATTAAAACCTGTTAAACTCTGCTTAAGAAATTGACCTTGTGTCACATCCTGCTCGTGCAGAGGGGTTGGTAAATATATATATATATATATATATATATATATATATATATATATATATATATCATCAAGTTAAGTTGACAGCAAGGATCTCCCTGACTCTTCCTCATTACCCATCTCTATCGGCCATCTCTCCTGGCAGATCATCATCACAGTATCTGTGCAAAGCTGATGGATGTAAGTATGTGTTGGCTGACACACACTGGTGGTTTCATGTGTAGTTGCCCATAGGAGAACAACTATTAGGAGCTCAGCCTTGCTTCTCCAAGATATATATACATACTAGAAAAAACCCTGACCCATTGGGTCATCAATTGAGTTCTGGGTAGATAATTGGAATCAAGAAATAAGTGAGTTTGCAAAGCAAATTAAATTAGATAAATATGTCCGGAGAATAAAAAAAACAAAAAAAAAAACAAAACAAAACAATAAAATCATTTTGCTATTTGTATATTATATATAAACCAGCCCATAGCTTCTGTCTGCTAAAGTGGGAAATTTGATCTCTCTCTCATGCTCTCTTTACACTCACTGAGAAACTAACATATGAGGAGTAGTTGATCAAGATCTATAGAGTGAGGGAGAAAGTAACAGGCAGAATTTGAAGTATGAGATGGGTCAATTTTCAACTTTATTGCAATTTACAACTAATTAGAACCAATTGAAATGGAATTTTTTTATAACACAAATTAATCCCAGAAATGAGGAATATTTTGACATGTATTTTGTGTGATTAAACTAAATAGGAAAAAAAACCTTTACAAAACAATCATTGATTCAATCAACTTTAGTATAAAATAATAACAATAATAATAATAATAATAATAAATATATATATATATATATATATATATATATATATATGTGGAAATACGATGAGGAAATTAATCCGACAATATGAAAGATGTTAAGTGTATAGTGGTTGTGTGAATCTGATGCTGTTAACTTAACATCTTTCATTTTGTTCCTCACCTAACAGTGTCCTGAAGATGGTATAAAATACCGAAATACTTAAGTATTGACACTAAAAATTGTTTCCTGATCGTAACATCCTGTGTTTGTTATATTTTTTAAATATTTTCTTTTCATATATATATATATATATATATATATATATATATATATAACCCAGTAAAAATGACATATAATAGGAAAGCCTTTATAAAAATACTCTTAGAGAATAAAGCAATTTCCAATCAAATTTGCTGCTGAAATGATAATTTTGTGACTGTCATTGTTCATGATGAACAGCATTTTTTACGTATCCACCTTCTTTATAAAATGCACCCAGAAATACTAATTAGAATACTACACTTCTTCCTAAATAGAAGAATCAATATCATCATGGAACACTGTTACAGTAGGTTCCCAATAGCTCACTTAGTTAACATGTTAATTTTGAAGTAAGGCATAGTGTCAGTTATGAGTAAAAATCCATTACATATGCAGTATGTTACTAATGCAGAATGAAGTAATGTAAAATATGAGACAGTACTGGATGACTGTCCATTCATAATTAATATTTTAATACATTTCAGTATTATATATTATTATTATTATTATCATTACTATTATTATTATTATTATTATATTATTATTATTTATAATAATAATAATTTCTCTTTTTTTTGTTGCTTTTTTATCATAACTCACTCAAGTCATCATTTCTATGACATCAAAGAACCGTGCATATCAGAGACAAAGGATAACTTCTCTGTGGGACTGGAACTCATTTCACCTTTTGCCTTAGGGAAGCCTAGTTTTCTATATTAGCTGCTTTACTAACCTAACTACAAGAGCCAGAAGTTTGAATCACAATTAGAATTCATCCTATGCAGCTGTCTGTTATTTCATATACCAAATTTTATAATAGCTGTTGTTGAAATATATGATTTTTACAACAAAAAAAAAGCAACTGAAATGAGTCATGATAACTACTGATATAGCTTCATCTTAAGATAGAAATAAATAAAAACTGCTGTTACTTGTATATCGTCTTATCAGTGGGATATGATCTCTGATAAGATAAATGAAAATTTCTTCCAAGCTGAGGCTGTGTCAGTGCTACTGTATCTAAAAAATGATAAATATAAGTAAAATTTGAATTTCTTACAGTAATACACAGTATTAGCATTGGTTGAAAAATCTCATGCTACTAAAATATATTTAAATGAATAATAAGTAGTCACTAACTGAATAAAACTATTTGAAAGAACAAATAAAAATCCATTAATATTTCTCTGTTTGTGGCTCTTTCTTTGGTCATCTTTATAATTTCTATCTTTGATAATCATTTTTTACTCTCATCCTGATCTTTCTTTTGTGCATGATGTATTTAGCCCCAAATTGTTTTTATACTCTAATAAGATGCATCTTGAAAACCATTTCAGCAGCTACCTTCCAAAATGCAATTTGGGTAAAAGCCTACACCTTTCTCTTCACTCCTTCTAGCTTTCCTAACTTTCATTCTTTTTTTTTTTTCTTTTTTATCTTCTCCATCCCTCCTTGTTTTACGCACTTTTTATTTTCAGTTTTTTTTTTTTGGTATTTTTAGTGATTTGTCTGCACTTCTTGTTACTCTCAACGTTCACACAAGAGTTACTTAAAGTCAGAAATTGTATAATAATCTTAACATTCACTGAACTGCACAAAAGTTCAGAATTGATTAAAATCAACCCAAAGCAGTTAACACTGTCTCAGCTGATCTTAACTTTTAATAGTAATACTAACATTAATGGCAATAATGATTTTTAGTAAGAAGAATGAAACATGATATCTTATAATAGTATTTTTTTTTCATGGTAGTTAAAATATTGAGCATATATATCTCTGGTCTCCAGGTGATAATTAATTTTTTGATACACTGTGTTAAAAAAAAGACAGAATTGTTTTCAAAATATTACACTTGGCATTCAACACACTTATTGAAAAGATATTTAAAAATCAAAAGCCATGTTTATATTAAACTGTTAATAGCCAAGTTGATACTTTCTTTATCAGAAGGATATATGTGACAGAGAACACGAGGTGAGTGGCGAACGTCAGGGCCTGCCGTATTCTCGAAGGAAGCGGGCTAGGCTTTGCCTGACATGTCGGACTGTAGAATCGAACCCACTTCTTCAGAATGCAAACATTGTCACTGAAGTCTAGAAGCTACAGTCCCAGATGTAAGCGCCAGGTGCCCGGATGATGGCTATGATGATTCCGCGGTCGGGTTTGGCTCAAGAATCTCGTGCGTGGGGTGCAGACACCCGGATGTTGAAAGAAAAATTGTATAAGTAGAAGTGGGGTGACGACAGCAGTAGTTGCGATTTTTCAGCTGCTGAAGATGTTTGAGTTGGTGGTTTTGCGACGACGACAGATTTTGTGACGGCGACGACATTGTTGACCCCCCCCCCTCTCTTCAACAAGTCGAATTTATTTTTCCACTCTATTTTCTTTTCTTTTTCATACTAGAATATAATACCTATTTTTATTTTTTGAACAAACAATAATTATAAACTTACATGAGAAAATGACTATCTAAACCAGCAAGCCACATATATCTGGAAAATAAAGATGAGTTTCCCATGTTTAATATTTGAAAAAAAAAACAAGCTATACACGAAAAAAATAAGAAAATTAATGTGGAATTATCTTAGTTATTAAAATGGCCCTGAAAAGAGAAGATAATTTTTTCTAGCCGTGATAGTTATTATTTAGGACATCAAAAACCACTAAACCAAACGAAATGTCATGCAGCTTCAGAAATGTCTCCTGAAAATTATAATATGTATTTAATGTAAATTATTCTTTTGAAATTGGAAAGAGAAATCTAAACTAACCCCCATAGCCATAATGGCCCATAAATGCTTCATCTTTTTACAGAGATGGAATCCCACTATGATTCATTTATATGGCTTTATTCAGTCAATAATGCATACATTAATTGCTGACTATTATCAATTTCCTCAAGATTTGCAATGCATTTATCAAATAAATTCCTTACCAGTGAGTTTATTTGTTATATATTATATATATATATATATATATATATATATATATATATATAGCATTAATTTCTGGCCAATAACAGTGTCTTTCTTTGTGAATTCCAATCCATTTTATGATAGAATCATTTGCAATGTGTTTATATTATACATATAATTGTCTTATTCCGTTAATACTTGCATTAATTTATGATCACTGACAGTTTGTTTCTTCCTTATTTTCAATGTATTTATGATGCATACATCAACTTTATTCTTTCAATAAAGCTCGCTTTAATACTTGATCACTTACAATCATATCTTTCCTGATTTGCATTACACAATATGCCTTCACACAAGAATACAAGAAAAGTTGATCATTCATCAAATAGTATTTGTATAAATGTAGATGCTTTTCTATATAATACATATAATCAAATAATTCTGTCAATAATACTTACTGTAATTCCTGACTCTTTACAATCTATTTTTTGTTGTGATTTTCAGTTCTCAGTATGTAATTACCCAACCCCTCCACCATAGAATATCACACAAGATCAAATCCTGGACTAGGCTGTGTTTTTTTCATTTTACACTAATGCTCTTGAGAAAGGCATGAATCCATCTGTTCTCCTCCCAGCTATAAGTAAATATTAGGGCAATTAGATTCTTTATGCTTGATTAGACAACAAGTCCAGGAGAAGGAAAACCTCAGCTTTATTCAGCTTAAAATTTGATTTTGTGTCATCCTGCAGATGGGTAGGGTAAATATATATGTATATTGCATTGAATACTGTGCATGTATTACATTGCATCCCACTTTTCTTGCTTAACCTATATTGTTGAGACTGTATCTTTGCCTACCAAATTTTCCCCCATGGCTGTACTAAATATTCTTGGTATTTTTTACCTATATGAGAGGATATTTTGAAGTTCACTATCTATTCACTTAATTCAATTCAAATAAAGTTATCACATAGTGATTTTTTACTATAAGCAAGTGACATGTGCAAGAGCCACTGCCAGCTTTTTACTGTAGGATTACAGAGTTGGGAGAGCCGCTGTGAGTGGCAAAGAGTTAAAAGTTAACATTGTTCAGTTTTTTTCCCACTTTTCCTGAGATTTTGCCCTTAACTTTTACAAAGGTAGAGAGATGATTGTTAGACATCAAGAAATTAGCTCACTATAAAATTTATCATTCATATATAAACTTTTTAGTAAGTAATTAATATATACATATGCATATCATTAATTGATTCTATCATGTAATACACACACTACACATATATTGCATTGTAAATTGTTAAAACCTACTGTTGTATTATAGTGTATTGGTTTAACTTTTTTGTATGTTAAATATGGTTAGAGTATTGAAAGATAAGATTGCAGGGAATTGTTAATAGAGTTCAGAGTTTTCTCCACTGTTGCTGGGGTTTTTCCCCTAACATCGGGAATTGTGAATAAATGACTGTTGTGTTTAGAAAACTGGCTCTCTATAAAAATGTATTATTCATATATAACCTTTACTTGTATTTAGGAACCAATCATAAGTGAAAGAGTCAAACTGACTATCTGTGTTTCTTTGAAGTATAAATAATCTATTATAAGAAAATGCAATGTCCTTTCCATTTATAATTTTTAATTAAATTTGACTTGTTTAAGAGCATCTCTCATAATAAGACAAAAAAATGGGGTCAAAATATATAAAAGCCGAAGGAAATTTTTCTTTTCTTTTCTAAAAATCTTCTTTTTTTTTAATCATTTTTCATTTTCATTTTCTGTTGTTTACAATGACTATTTTCAGACCTGCCATCATGTAGAGTACAGAATAGACTTTTGTTGAATCTTTGCAATCATTCGGGGCCACAGTGTATCTTTTTATGATCTTCATTTGTATTCTTAGCAGTTTTACATTATGGCTTTTGCTTATCTGAAATTATGTATAAAGTATTGTTGATAGTCTAACCTTTTAACACTTACTGTTTACAATATAACAGAAAGAAAGCAGTGTCTTAGATCTGCTTTCAAGTTAGAATAACACTTTTTTATCCACACACACACACACACACAACAAAAATAGTGTATATGTGTGTGTTTTCAATGGCATATAAACATCTTTACATGCTCATATACACACACACATACACCCATGTATACATATATATATATATATATATATAGAGAGAGAGAGAGAGAGAGAGTTTGTATATTCATAAGTAAACAGTGCTCAACATCATTGATGGAGCATGTATATCTTAGGATAGCCTATGCAATTTTCAAAACAAGTTTTCAAAACAAGTTTATATATATATATATAGATTATAGAGTTTGTATATTCATAAGTAAACAGTGCTCAACATCATTGATGGAGCATGTATATCGTAAGATAGCATATGCAATTTTCAAAACATGTTTCCTAGCCAAAAACATATCTTGCTGAGCACTATTCAATTTCTATATTCAATTGTGTAAGTCTATTTTTAGCAGTGATGGTGTCTTGAAGTTATTTCAATTTCTTAAACAACTGAGAGTTTAGTGAGAACTCCTGTATTTTTTCAAATATTGAGCACTGTGCACATTTTGAATTATAAAAAAGCTATAAAAAGTGTTATATATATATATATATATATTTCTCACCTCTTCATGTCAGTCTCATAACTAGAAGTTATAGTTATGAGACTGACATGCTGTGTTATCCCATTTTTTATCTGAGGTTTGTATTTTTTTCAATTACATGAAACTTATATTTATGAGATTGACATGAGGAGGTGAGAAAGCAATTTATTCTAGGTGGTATCCTGCTCTACTAGATGGTATTTGAGCACTTTTCTGATTTCTCTCTCTCTCTCTCTCTCTCTCTCTCTCTCTCTCTCTCTTTATATATATATATATATATATATATATATATATATATATAACTTCGGCAGCATTTTTTCTTTTAGACAAGTTCTGTTAAACGCCACAGACAATTCAAGTCTGAGGAGTTTTTTTATGGTCCTTTCAATTTTCTAGCGATCTTTTATATATATATATATATATATATATATATATAGGAGGCATGTGGTGTAATGGTTCTTTGTATTTCATAAAGCACTAATGTGTTTGGGAAAAGTATGAATCAAACGATTCTTCCTTTCAACTATGGGTAAATAAAAAAGTGGAATAAGCTGTTTAACCTTGGTTAGGCAACCAGTCAAGGAGAAGGAAAACTCTGAAACAACTCTGTTAAACTATGGTTAAGAATTTGACCTTGTGTCACATCCTGATTGTGTGGAAGGATTTGTAAATATATATATGAAATACAAAATTATATCTGTATATATATATATATATATATATATATATATATGAAATAAATTCATTTTGAAAACAAAATTCAAACCCTTTTGCAGACCATCTTTATAATAAAATATTTACTTTTCTCTCATTGGATCTACAATAATCTTATATATTTTATGTTTGTTTGTTTATGTACATATCACCAGAACAATGATCATATATTATTCAAATTTGTGCCTGTCTGCTGAACATTTTTGAAACGTTACCAATTTTATAAATATAGAATTACTTTGATTTGCTAAAAACTTCCCTTTAGATTTGCTTTTACTTTTCAAAGACGAATCAAACTTACAGGGACTCAGGGCCAGTACAAGATGATTTAGTGCCCTAGGCAAGCCTTTAGATACACGCCCCTTTGAAAGTTTTGATAAACTAATGTAGGCACAGCAACTTATTACTTCTTTCTATTATTTTATTTTTCTAACTCTCAAAACACCAGTGATAATATAATTTTCATATTGTGGCTTTATTACTTCATTCATACAAATAACCAATTATTGTTATTACATTAAGTCAATATCAATGAACCAGTGTTCACCAAAGTTTTCCCCTCATTTTTTTTATTTCATCCAAGTTTGCCCTGAATTTGTAGTGCCCCCAGATGTTGGTACCATTTTGTGATTGCCTAATTCATTTAAAGGGTAATGCCAGCCCTGCAGAGACCTAGTGTCAGTAAATTTACTTTTAACTCCTCGCTATCAGTTCTTCTTTCTACTGTTTAAACCACTAAGTTTCCACCAGATATTTATAAACATGTACTTATGGTATACAAAATAGTTAAAATAGTAAATACTGAAGACTTTTATTGAAGTGTTCTTAGGACATAGAAAATAGATAAAGTACTGAAGTGTTCTTAGGATATATAAAATAGTCAAAATACTGAAGATTTCTATTGAAGTGTTCTTAGAACATAGAAAATAGATAAAATACTGAAGTGTTCTTAGGATATATAAAGGATATATAAAATAGTCAAAATACTGAAGTGTTCTTAGGATATATAAAATAGTCAAAAATACTGAAGTGTTCTTAGGATATATAAAATAGTCAAAATACTGAAGTGTTCTTAGGATATATAAAATAGTCAAAATACTGAAGTGTTCTTAGGATTATATAAAATACTGAAGTGTTCTTAGGATATATAAAATAGTCAAAATACTGAAGTGTCATTATGAACAATTCTTTTTCTCCTTTTTTTTTTCTTTCTAACATTCCGTGTCTTTTTTCAATTGATGAAAAAATAAAAAACTATTTCCACTTCCAAACCAAGAGTAAAATAAATTTCTAAACCTCACTCCTCACTGAGTGATATATGAAAGAGATGTACAGTGGGAGAATAAAAAATAAACAAGGTTAATAAAATATCAATCACAAAATTGGTATAATTTAGTAAGCCATCCGAACAAAGACATATCAAGTAATCAGGAGTTTAATTCAAAAAGCAGACAAGAAAATGGTCAATTGTCAAAGATTCAACTCCTCAAACTGTTTGGGATTTTTTTTAAAAATCCAGTTTGATCAGCTATCATTACATCCCATAGAAAATAAGATAACTAATCTTTATCTGTGGTTAGTGAGCTAACAAAATCAATATTTTGGAATTATATGAAGCAACCATCTTTACAAATTAGTGTCTTTTCCTCTTTCTTTATAAGGATGGTCGGGGTGGGGTGGGGGTCCCTATGGTGTAGTAGCTAATGAGCTCAACGGTGATATCATTGTATGTGAGTACGAACTCCAGTCCCGCTATTAGGTTCACTTTCAACAAATACCATTGGGGAGGGTATGAAACCCCTCATCCTCCAAGCTATGGGTTAAATAGTACTACTACTATTTGTCTGCATGGATAACTTTGGGTTTAAATAGCCCACAGAGGTTGATATGCCAATAAAACAAAGAAACCAAACTTTCTTTATATTTAATCAAGGTACTCTTAACCTTTTCTAACTAAAGCACCTTCCTCTAACTAAACACAGTGCGCGTGTGCAAGTGAGCCCCAGCTAAGGCAGATAGGCCTTATCTGCCTGACGTCCAAGCTGAAACTTCCCCCAACCAGGTCCCACATGACTTCATGTATTTCGCTGGCTTTCTGTAATATTCCATGGAAAGTCCCACCCGTGATATGAAAAGGGGCCATCCTTTCAGAAATACAGGGGGTTGACAATAATCTATCCAACCGCATAGATTATGCAACATATATCTTATTATAATGGAGATTGTGTGCTTTTATGTCTGTAACCAAAACTATATTACTATTCAAGTCATAATTTCCTTATGTATTTACGTCACATTCTCCATGATATTGTTTTTATTTAAACTTCAATTATTAATAAAATTGTTTTATATGATTAATACTGTTGGCCTTATCTACATCATAATATATACAATTGTATTATATATAAAAACAAATGGTGGTTTATGTGAACGGGAAGGCTAATTTGCATATTGATATTAAAAATGTTATTTAATAAATATGTGCTTAGTATTATTGATTTGGTAATTGTTTGGTTTTATCTTAATGTATATGAGCAAATTTTCAGGGATAGATCATAAAAGAAATCGATTAATAAGAACAAATAGCTGTAATTATATTCTTACTTCCTATTTTAACTAAATGGTTAAATTAGGAAAATTTAGCAATGAAAGATGGGAGTGATGGAAGAGTAAGTTTCAGTTGTTCTATTTTTCAATAATACTCCCCTCTGTTTCAAATCTTTTTATCTTAATTCTTATTTAATTTCATTAGCCTTTCTAATTTAATATAATATTATATTATATTAAAACAAACACTTGCACCCGGAGGGTGCATATATTTGCTAGTATATATAAAGACAAAAAATGGTAACATTTCTTTGAGAGGTCCTTCATAATATCATGATTCTAGTGTCTCCAAATTGTGTATTTGTAGTGCCACCAGATGTTGTTGCAACTTGTGATTGCCTAATTCATATAAATGGTAATGCCTAGTGTCAATATCCCTGTCAACACATTATTGGAATCTTTGGAACATATCCCTGATTGTCTCTATAATGTTACATAATTATTGGATCCCTAATGCTTTTATAAGGTATTGTAGAAATCATAATGGCGATTAGTATAGCTGATGGCCTTGAGAGTGAGTGACAGCGTTTGACCTCACTCTGACCTTGATTTCTGGGGATAGACCGTGAGAACCGGAACCCCCATAGAAAGCCCTCTTCCGGTTTAAGGATACTAAGTAAGTAAGAGAGTTAGAACTTAGAAGCCGACCTAGCAACATGTAAGCCTCATCTGCGCAGATTGTCTGGGTTGGGAATTTGGAATAAAGTAACATCAACGTGAATCGAAGTCTTGTGTTTATTACCTAAAAACTAACAATGACACAGGGCTTCTGATAACGAGAGATCCCCAACAGAAACCAGACCCGGAATCCCAAGAAGTCCAGACCTTAGAAGATATACCAGAACAAGATAGATGATAGACAATCAGAAGCAAAGCCGGCCAGAAGAATAGACGACCAGAGTAAGAAGTAAGAAAGGTATATAACGTTATATAGATTTGGTAATGGGAAAAGCCAGTATATAACAATAAGATCAGATCTGCTTTTTTAATAAAAACACTTCCATAGAAATATCAACATTTTCCCTGTAGGAAATTCTACTAATATGTTAAAATGGTAAGTGAATATGTGGAGACTGTTTGAAATTATATCATAAAGACACTCTCATAAGGGTGTTAACATTTTTTTTGATCAGCCTGTATTTACAACTAAGTACACACAGATTTATGTACTCACATGCTTGAATCAAAATGCCTTTCATCTGTAACATGCTAGGCATCTTATGTTAATTAAAGACAAAGTTTTTTTTTCTTGTGAGGTTCTATCAGCTTACATCGACATCAATCTGAATATTACTTTCATTTTAAAGCTTCAAACCCATTGTGCAGACCATCTTTATAATAAAATATTTACTTTTCTCTCATTGGATCTACAATAATCTTATATATTTTATGTTTGTTTGTTTATGTACATATCAACAGAACAATGATCATATATTATTCAATTTTGTGCCTGTCTGCTGAACATTTTGAAACGTTACCAATTTTATAATATAGAATTACTTTGATTTGCTAAAAACTTCCCTTTAGATTTGCTTTTAACTTTTCAAAGACGAATCAAACTTACAGGGACTCAGGGCCAGTACAAGATGATTTAGTGCCCTAGGCAATGCCTTTAGATACACGCCCTTTAAAATTTTTGATAAACTAATGTAGGCACAGCAACTTATTACTTCTTTCTATTATTTTATTTTCTAACTCTCAAAACACCAGTGATAATATATTTTCATAGTGTGGCTTATTACTTCATTCATACAAATAACCAATTATTGTTATTACATTAAGTCAATATCAATGAACCAGTGTTCACCAAAGTTTTCCCCTCATTTTTTTTATTTCATCCAAGTTTGCCCTGAATTTGTAGTGCCCGAGATGTTGGTACCATTTTGTGATTGCCTAATTCATTTAAAGGGTAATGCCAGCCCTGCAGAGACCTAGTGTCAGTAATTGACTTTTAACTCCTCGCTCTCAGTTCTTCTTTCTACTGTTTAAACCACTAAGTTTCCACAGATATTTATAAACATGTACTTATGGTATACAAAATAGTTAAAATAGTAAATACTGAAGACTTTTATTGAAGTGTTCTTAGGACATAGAAAATACATAAAGTACTGAAGTGTTCTTAGGATTATATAAATAGTCAAAATACTGAAGATTTCTATTGAGTGTTTTAAACATAGAAAATAAATACTGAGTGTTCTTAGGATATATAAAATACTGAAGTGTTCTTAGGATATAAAATAGTCAAAATACTGAAGTTTCTTAGGATATAAAAATAAATATAAAATAGTCAAAATACTGAAGTGTTCTTAGGATATATAAATAGTCAAATACTGAAGTCAAAATACTGAAGTGTTCTTAGGATATATAAAATAGTCAAAATACTGAAATGTTCTTAGGATATATAAAATAGTCAAAATACTGAAATGTTCTTAGGATATATAAAATACTGAAGGGTTCTTAGGATATACAAAATAGTCAAAATACTGAAGACTTCTATTGAAGTCTTCTTAGGACATAGAAAATAGACAAAATACTGAAGTGTTCTTAGGATATATAAAATACTGAAGTGTTCTTAGGATATATAAAATAGTCAAAATACTGAAGTGTCATTATGAACAATTCTTTTTCTCCTTTTTTTTTCTCTTCTAACATTCAGTGTCTTTTTTTTTTATCAATTGATGAAAAAATAAAAAAACTATTTCCACTTCCAAACCAAGAGTAAAATAAATTTCTAAACCTCACTCCTCACTGAGTGATATATGAAAGAGACGTACAGTGGGAGAATAAAAAATAAACAAGGTTAATAAAATATCAATCACAAAATTGGTATAATTTAGTAAGCCATCCGAACAAAGACGTATCAAGTAATCAGGAGTTTAATTCAAAAAGCAGACAAGAAAATGGTCAATTGTCAAAGATTCAACTCCTCAAACTGTTTGGGATTTTTTTTAAAAATCCAGTTTGATCAGCTATCATTACATCCCATAGAAAATAAGATAACTAATCTTTATCTGTGGTTAGTGAGCTAACAAAATCAATATTTTGGAATTATATGAAGCAACCATCTTTACAAATTAGTGTCTTTTCCTCTTTCTTTATAAGGATGGTCGGGGGGGGGGGGGCCCTATGGTGTAGTAGGTAATGAGCTCAACGGTGATATCATTGTATGTGAGTACGAACTCCAGTCACACTATTAGGTTCACTTTCAACAAATACCATTGGGGAGGGTATGAAACCCCTCATCCTCCAAGCTATGGGTTAAGTAGTACCACTACTGTTCGTCTGCAAGGATAACTTTGGGTTTAAATAGCCCAGAGAGGTTGATATGCCAATACATCAAAGAAACCAAACTTTCTTTATATTCAATCAAGGTACTCTCATATGACTTTAACCTTTTCAAGTTTGATATACAGGGCATTTAAAAAATGGTAACATTTCTATGAGAGGTCCTTCATAATATCATGATTTTAGTGTCTCCAAATTCTGTATTTGTAGTGCCACCAGATGTTGGTGCAACTTGTCATTGCCTAATTCATATAAAGGTTAATGCCATCTCTGCAGAGACCTAGTGTCAATATCCCTGTCAACACATTATTGGAATCTTTGGAACATATCCCTGATTGTCTCTATAATGTTACATAATTATTGGATCCCTAATGCTTTTATAAGGTATTGTAGAAATCATAATGGCGATTAGTATAGCTGATGGCCTTGAGAGTGAGTGACAGCGTTTGACCTCACTCTGACCTTGCTTTCTGGGGATAGACCGTGAGAACCGGAACCCCCATAGAAAGCCCTCTTCCGGTTTAAGGATACTAAGTAAGTAAGAGAGTTAGAACTTAGAAGCCGAGCTAGCAACATGTAAGCCTCATCTGCGGAGATTGTCTGGGTTGGGAATTTGGAATAAAGTAACATCAACATGAATCAAAGTCTTGTGTTTATTACCTAAAAACTAACAATGACACAGGGCTTCTGATAACGAGAGATCCCCAACAGAAACCAGACCCGGAATCCCAAGAAGACCAGACTTTAGAAGATATACCAGACCAAGATAGATGATAGACAATCAGAAGCAAAGCCGGCCAGAAGAATAGACGACCAGAGTAAGAAGTAAGAAAGGTATATAAAATTATATAGATTTGGTAATGGGAAAAGCCAGTATATAACAATAAGATCAGATCTGCTTTTTTAATAAAAACACTTCCATAGAAATATCAACATTTCTTTAATCCCCTGTAGGAAATTCTAAGAATGTGTTAAAAGGGTAAGTGAATATGTGGAGACTGTTTGAAATTATATCATAAAGACACTCTCATAAGGGTGTTAACATTTTTTTTGATCAGCCTGTATTTACAACTAAGTACACACAGATTTATGTACTCACATGCTTGAATCAAAATGCCTTTCATCTGTAACATGCTAGGCATCTTATGTTAATTAAAGACAAAGTTTTTTTTTCTGTGAGGTTCTATCAGCTTACATCGACATCAATCTGAATATTACTTTCATTTTAAAAATAATGACACTTGATACTAAATGATTATTTTTTTTTGTTTCTTGTTTTTGTAATATATAATATATATATATATATATATTTTTTCAGAAGAGAAATGAAACTACTTGGTCTACTAATGTAAACTCTTTCTGACAATTCTTTTCATGGGGATAACATTAAGAAATGTTGTTAGAAAAATTGAAAGAAAAAAAAAGAAAAAGCTCCAAAACAATAATAAGGATTCCATTATTTCTAACTAAATTTGTTTGAATGAAAAATGCTGCCCAACTGTACCTATTTTATATATACTAGCAAATATATGCACCCTCCGGGTGCAAGTATTTAAGTTTTAATGTAATAGAATATTGTATTAAATTAGAAAAGCTAATGAAACTGAATAAGAATTCAGATAAAAATATTTGGAACAGAGGGGTTATGATTGAAAAATAGAACAACTTTGAAACTAACTCTTCCATCATTTTCCATTACTCCCGTCTTTCATTGGTAAATTTTCCTAATTTAACTATTTAGTTAAAATAGGAAGTAAAGAATAAAATGACAGTTATTTCTTCTTGTTAATGGATTTCTTTTAAGATTTATCACCGAGATTTTTGCTCATATTCATTAATATAAAACCGAACAATTAGAAATAAATAATACTAAGCATATATTTATTAAAATCAAATATTTAAGATTAAAATGCAAATTAGCCTTCCAATTCACACTGTAAACCGCTCTTTTGTTGTATATTTAAATACAATTGCATGTTATTAGTATGTAGATATGGTCAACAGTCTTAATGATGTAAAATAATTTTATTAATAATTGAGGTTTAAATAAAAATAAAATCATGGAGAATGTGATGTAAATAACAAAGGGAATTGTGACTTGAATAGTAATATAGTTTCTGTTACAGACATACAAACCCACAATCTCCATTATAATAAGATGTATATATAAAGTTCAAGGGAAACTGATAGTGACATATTTACACATGTAAATCAAAATATTTATCTGCAACCAAACCTCTGTTCAATTTGGTACCTCAAAACAAATATTTTTGTAAGATTAAGATAATTTTTGCTAAAAACCAATTCGAAACAAAAAAAGTTTACATGAGAAAATAATGGGAAAAAATTCTGAAAAAATAGAATCCAGTTATTTAATGAATATATATATATAGTGTGTGTATATATATATATATATATATATATATATATATAAGGAATGACTTACTGGTAAAAATATTGGGTTGGTCTCAATGTTTGGTTGGTATAAGTGTTACTCGGTTAAGTCAGCGTTATAACAAATATAAAATGCTCAATATGTAAGTAGAGCGGATTTATTATTATAGTGTGTACAGAAATAACCTCCTCAAGTTTCATCATAAGGATATATATATATATATATATATATATATATATAATAAAAATGGTTTAAAGTGTTTTGAAATTTAAATATTCAATATTCTCTCATTGGATTTTCAACAATGACCTTTCTTCACCATCAAAGACATATTTATATTTTCAACTTCCTAACATCAAAAAATCTGCACCAAGTGGCTTTGCAGGCAGCTAATGCAATGACAAACCTAATGTCCTATATGTTACACACTTGGGACTTTGACTTGGATGAATGAAACAGCTGACTTGACTTGGGCACTTGACATAATAACTGAGAGTGATTATCAGGTGAAGGAAGGGTTGCTTGCTTCTTCTCTTATTGCATGATTGTCTACGTGTGAAGAAAAACAGATGCAACAAATCCCTTTACAAGTCTGTGATATTTTTTTTATTGTTTTCTTCTTTCTTGAGTCTTTGTTAAGATGGCATGTTTTGTGTTGGAGTCATTTTTCTTCAACCTCTCTACATCCCTACTCTTAGTGCTCCTTTGCACAAGTTAACATAAAACTCCAATCCGATTTTCTGACTGAATCTCCCTATCAAGATATTCTATTCACAAATGCACGCACATACATATATATCCAAATTTCACAAATAATTTTTTTCCATTTAAAGTAATAATATAATTTTTTGATTAATTTCCTAGATTAAGGGGCCGGGTTAGCTCAGTCGGTAGAACGTTTGGCTAGAAACCACAAGGTTCCTAGTTCGATACCGGTCCTCGCCAACTCAGTGTATGAGTAGCACGGGGATCTTGCGGTAAAGTAAGGAGCTGATGGTAGGTGTGGTGCTCCACCTCAGACGCTAAAATAATCTCCTTGGTCTAGCACTATTGAAAAGGGGATAGACTCCCTCGCTGATTGGCTGATACCAACTTTAGGCCGCCCCGTCGACTTTACTTTACTTATATAGTTTATTCATTTAAACAATATATAGTTTATTTTTCTAAATTGTCATTATTACAATGGAAAAGATTCAAGGAACAGCTTTTATTTATTTTATTAATATTAATTATTCTTTATTTTATATATTGATGATTTGAGTAATGTGACGTAAGCAGTGACATAGTTTCGGTTACAGACACACAGATACCGAATCTCCATTATTAATAAATTAAGTGCGCTGATGTACTGGTTTGAGTCATAGGAAATTCATAAGCCAAATTTAATGTGAAATAACCAAACTATTAAAAATATACTGTTTAATAAGTTACTTCCCTTCCTACAAATTTTTCTGTGATTATGTTCTCATAAGCAACATTCTCCTGTGGACTCCCACATATGGACACACCAGTGCTGTCCAACTAGCAAAGATTTACATTTATCAGCAGATTCTGGATGCTAGTTTCTACCTAAGGCCATATTCCCCCTGGGGGACAATATGACTTTGGATCCAGGCAAGCCAAAAGTATTTAACTACAAAAATACAATAGGATTTTAAAAAATTGAATGGCTATGGGGGTGGGGTGCACTATTGCAAAATAGGAATCAAAGGGATTCATAAGTAAAAAAAAAGGTTGGGAACCACAGATTTAGAGGGATTACCAAGAGTGATGGCCTCTAGGGACTGATGGCAAGAGTGAGTCAAGGGGATTGTCAATATCAGCCATACAACAATGGAGTCTATCTCTTTCTCACTCATGCTTGATCTGGGAGATTGTTTTTGTAATGGAGGTGGAGCATCATACCTACCATCAGCTACGCAAGCTTGTGTTGAGTTGGTGTGGGCTGGTATCAAACATACAACCTTGTAGTTCTTAGGCAGATGCTCTACTGACTGAGCTAAACTGACCCCTCCTACTTGCAATATATGTGTTTGTTATTCACCACCCACACACACACACACACACGGAGTATAATCTAGACCAACCTTTCCATCATACCCCATACAACAATATAAAGGGATATGCAGCATGTGGGAATAACTTAGTTTGACTATTGTATAGAAAGGACACTGCTATTTACCTAGCACTGTTGACTCTGTACTAACACTATATTATCTTAGATATCTCTGCTCTATCACTGATATTGAACATTCTTTATCTAAAAATATAGCAAACTACATTATTGAAATTAATGTGTGTATATATGAATATGTTATATATATAAATATATATATGTATGTATGTATATATATATGTATGTATGTATGTATATATATATATGTATGTATATGTATGTATATATATATGTATGTATGTGTATGTATGTATATATATATGTATGTATGTATATGTATATATATATATATATAATATATATATAACCACATGTAAATGTATGTTTATGTGGCAGAAGTAATAGGCTATCTAATAATGTTACTTCTGCTCCACTTTATATATACATACAAACATTTACAATATATGTGTGTGCAATATATATATATATATATATATATATATATATATATATACACTCACACACACATGTGAATCCATGTGCATTAAGCAAATGTAATAGTAAAATAATATTACTTATTATTATGTTGTCGTATTACTTCTGCACCACCTCGTATAAATGCACATGTGTATATGTTTATACCCATGTACTTACATACATATACAAATGTATATAATATATATATATATATATATATATACATAGATAGATAGAGAGAGCGAGAGAGAAATTGGCAAATTTCCATTTGTGAGTAGAAACTAGGCCATCTTGCCCCTTGATAGAGAAATTATGGAGCTCCCATACAGCACTTGAGCTGAAGAAAAAGCAAAAGTCAGTTTTAAGAAAGCAAACATTATGATTATGATGATGATGATGATGAATAATAATCATCATCATTAATATTATTGTTAATTTCTTCTTTTTCTTCTTCTACTTTAAAAAAATAAAAAACCTGGTTGTTGCTTGCAGGCTGCCATTGCCTTTGAATCAAGTAAGCAGTTCAGAGATGCCAGCCACCCTGCATCAACATTTCTCTGCCCCCACTTGCTTCTGAATTCTTCTTAACTGCAAAAAGTGCACAAAATTTTTCCATTGATTTCTTCTTCTGCCTTGACATTGCCTCCTTCGTTGCCCCCCCCTCCAGTCACCCTCCCCCATAATATTTTATATCACATGAACAGTTCCACGTTTTTCTTTTGCTCCAAAATGTCCTTTTTTTCTTACCCTTCCCCCACAACAAATAAGGGATAAAATAAAAAATAAAATAAATAAACAAGAAAAAAAAAGCGAAAAAAAACAAAACCCAACAAAAAAACAACAAACCGCTAGATGAGGGTACAGGAATTGATTGAATGAATAGAGGAAAGATGGCGGAGCAGGGCAGGAGTTAGTGAGGGTAGAGTTAGGTAAGCATTTTCTGTTTGCCTGCTATCTGCTTATTGGGCTTGGGTGGGGTTATCTTTTGCTGTTTGTTAATTCCATGAATGAATGCAACTTTGGAACAGAGGAAGACATCATTGGAAGCGACAATTTGGGGCCTAACGGAAAAGAAATGTCCTCAGCCTCCATTATCTAAAATAAAGAGCTACACTTGTAAGAAAACATATTAACTAACTCCAAACACATACATCAGCCCTAATATGTATATCTATCTTATTGCATTATTTTTCTCAGTGAAATCTTAAATTGATCCATATTATTGATTGAGATGGGTGGCTTTTTGGAAAGTTACAAGTTTACACTGTTGAAAACCAAGTTCTGAAATAGAATATTTATCACTTAAATATTCCTCATATTATAGAAGTTTTTATTAAATTATTAAAAATATAAAGGGTCATTTAATAAATAAGGTGAATTTTGCCTTTAGGATTGAATAATAGGAAGCACTGATTACAATTGCACCTTTTGCAAGGAAATCAATAGTGACGGTACATTAAGGATTACTATTTTTGGAGATTTTGAAGTAATCAAATCTCCAAAATAGGATGCAATATCTACATACAATTATACCATTAAGTAGATATGTCTGGTCTTACATTTTTAAGGTCCTATTTGGTCTTCTTTTTAATGCACATTAATAAGAAGAGATATGTTTCAATAGATGTGCCACATCTAACCTTAGCTTAGTAAATAACTAAACTACACCTACCAAAGATCCAAAACAAAATTCTGCTAATAACAATGTGCCAGTCTATGTACTTACTGAATTACATATCTACATACAATTATACCATTAAGTAAAGTGTCTGGTCTTACATTTTTTAAGGTCCTATTTAGTCTTCTTTTTAATGCACATTAATAAGAAGAGATATGTTTCAATTTTTGAATCAGTCCATAAGATCAGTAAGTACACAGACTGGCACATTGTTATTAGCAGAATTTTGTTTTGGATCTTTCACTGTATAACATTTAATTAATTGGTTTAGCGCTAGTGAAAAGGGGATAGACTCCCTCACAGATTGGCTAATACCAACTTTAGGCCGCCCCGACGACTTTTACAGCAATATTAACTATTAATAAAGGACTTGATGCAAAAGATTTTATCACTCAGTGAGGAAACTGTGCCTCATAAACTGTGTCTCTTTTACCATTTTAATTTCATAACTATAAATGGTCTTCTTTTGCTCTAATCTGATTGAACAGGCAAAATGAAAGGCTCAGACTCAAAAGGAGAGTTGAAAGATCATGAATATCAAACAGTAACATGGCACAGTCTATTTGAATTATGGCACAGACTCATTAAATTGGCTTCCTTGCTATTTCCCCTGTTACGTCCAACCAACACCATATAAACACTGTCTCCTTGGTTCAATCAAGGTTTTCTCTGGCCCACATTCTTTGCTGATTCGTCAGTCTTTTAATCATTAGTTGGATGCTGTTGGAAGCTTCTGACGTCTCTGCTTTTGAGACACCTTTTTCTTTTAACCCTACTGATCTCAATTTGTTCAAAAACAATTCCATTTAGTGTTTTCTTAAATGAAGATTAAGAAGGTGGTGGTTCACATTGACTGCAGGCAAACTCGTGGCTGACAAAGCCAATGCAAGACAGGCAGGCATGGCATTTCATGGCTGCACCAGCTGCAGCTGAAAGTCTGGTCATTATGTGATGACATAGTGTTTTGTTTCTTCCTCCTGTGTCTTTTGTCCTTGAGCATGGCCCTGTGGGTGTTCTTAAAGAAAGAGACAGCTTGATTGTTCGTGAGACAGCAGGTATCATGGTCAGTGATGGTTGATGTGAATGGCACCAATGGATTTTTTGCAAACAATAGTTTTATAAGATCCTAGAAGCGGCTATCCGGTGTTGCCTGGGTAGAGGGGTGGGGGGGCATAATAAAAAGTTAGTCACGCAGATCTATTGATTGTTTTGGTCTTTCATAATTGACTTATTTTTTAATCGAGAACGCAACCAATGACTTTCCCTTGTCTTACTATTCAAATCCTAATTTTTAAATATCTTCCTAGATATAAAAAAATCTTAATTATTTTTGCACAAAAAGCATGCTCTGGTGATAGTGAATGTTTATGTATATTTACTTGACATTAATTGTTTTATTTTAGTAGTTTTAATCGGACATACGCACATACATACACACCAACTGTCTATGTGTATAGAATAATAACCTCTACTCTTTAGATCCAAAGATTTTTAACCTTTAGGACCCTGAGCACACTACACCCACTTGTGCTTACCTGCTAAACTACTGGCTGAAAAATAGCTGAAAATGTAAAATGTTGTTATCTGTTATTTAATAGCTTAATTGATTATAGTGTTACTGGGCAATAGCAATGTAGAAATGGGGATTTCCTAGCCAGCATTCAGGCTGCCCGAATATATATACTTTGAGGTGAACATGTAAAATGTTGTTATCTGTTATTTAATAGCCTAATTGATTGTATTGTTGCTGGGCAATAGCAATGTAGAAATGGGGATTTCCTAGCTGGAATTCAGATTGCCCAAATATAAATACTTTTGTAATGGTTAACAAGCTAGACTAGCAAACCATTACTAGTAAGTTAGTCTCATTGGGTGCTTCATACATCTAGCATTGTGTCATTACTGAGCAAAGCTCAGTAAATGACTAATTCTAGGTTGTGGAGCTATTACCACCCAATTGAGTTCTTAAGGTTAAACACAATGTAAGTTTTTTTAGGTTACTTACAGTACTAAGTGGTCACTCATCTGACTACTGAGCACACTTATCAGTACTTAACTTTTGTGAATTGGTAAAAATTGTCCTTTCAAAATAATTTTTTTATGTATGTTGAATTTCTTAAAATAATCATTGGATTTAGAATTATGTTATTTTATATATTTACCAAACACTCCATGTGAGTAGGATGTGACACATGGTCAATTTCTTAAGCAGAGTTTAACAGTTTTGAATTCCAAGTTTTCATTCTCCTGAACTGGTTTCTTAACCAAAGTTAAAGAGCCCACTATTTATAGCTGCAGGGAGAATAGTTGAAATTAATCCATTTCCTATGATATCCATTACACCATGCACCTCATTATTATAATTATATTATTTAAGGCCTTTTATTTATCAGTCTATCTCACACTGTTCATATATTCATCAATTTTAACTCGTTCATATCTGTCTAATTCTATTCATTCAGCTGTTTTCTTGACGGGTGCTGTTTCGAACATTTTTTTCATGACAGCATACAGCATCCTTGTGTTTTTTTTTCATCTAGCTTTTTCTCTAAGCATTTTATCAGAGACTAAGTGGTGCATCCATACAGTAACACTGACACATCTACAGCTTGGAAGAATTATTTTATCATTTTTAATCATTAAGATTGAAAATTTCTTATTAATACTTGTAATCTTTTAGTAGCCATTTTGAATTTTGATATTTATTCAATGCGCAATTTTTATTTTTCCTTTTCTGATAACTATCATTATTGTTCAACTCTCCGCGAAGGAAAATATTGTTTTTAAACATTGGGAAAAAGAACTCATACTCTGTTTATCAATCCAATTCTGCTAAAATCTGTGATACCTCAAAGGCAAAAATATCAAATATGTTTGTTTGTTTCCGTAGTTATAATAACGAGCTGGTGTCCAAGAATCTGATTTTTTGGCCAGTATGCCAGTTGGAACACACTTCAGAGAAAGGTAAATTTGAACCATCGTCTTGTGCCAAAATCATCAATTATATGTGCATTTTAAAAATACAGACAACTCGCATAGTAAAGGAGATGACAGCGCCATAAATAGATATATTTTTTTATTTTCGATCTTATAAATCAAAGTGTATTTGTTTTCTATGTGTATAAAGAGTGTATGTATCTTAAAAGTTTTGAGATAGCAAGTTTCAAAAGCTGTCCTAAATATTTGACTGAAATAATTCCATTTTTTGTTTTTTTTATCTAAAGACAATCATAATGAATTGGATATTTCTTGCTTTTATTTTGGGGCTCTTTCAACCGACAAAAGTATTGACTTGATACTGTTTGATCTGAAAATAAAATTCTTATTTTTGACCAAATTATAGACAGTATTTCTAGTTTTGTCCAGGATAAATATAGATATAATATATATATATATATATAATGTGTGTGTGTGTGTGTGTGTGTGTATATAAGTTGGTTTCATGTATAGGTTGACTCATGACTTTTAGTTGCAAAATCCTTAATTTATTGAATTTTTAAGCCAAAGGTTGAATCTAGTCCTTCCTATCAAGTTTAAATTTCAGCCTAGCAATATTATTACTCACTAGCAAATATATGCACCCTCCGGGTGCAAGTATTTAAGTTTAATGTAATAAAATATTATAGTGAATTAGAAAGGCTAATGAAACTAAATAAGAATGCAGATAAAAAGATTTGAAACAGAGGGAGTATCATAAAAAATAGAACAACTGAAACTTACTCTTCCATCACTCTCGTCTTTCATTGTTATTTTTTCTAATTTAAGTATTTAGTTTAAAGACAAAAGAGGAAGTAAATAATAAAATGACAGTTCTTTTTTCTTGTTAATGCATTTCATTTAAGATTCATTGAAGAGATTTTTGATTATATTCATTAAAATAAAACCAAACAGTTAGAAATCAATAATACTAAGCACATATTTATTAAATTCGATTTTTTAATATTAATATGCAAATTAGCCTTCCTGTTCAAACTGTAAACCGCTATTTTGTTGTATATATAAATATAATTGGATGTTGTTAGTATGTAGACATGGTTAACAGTATTAATGATGTAAAACAATTTTATTAATAATTGAGGTTTAAATAAAAATACAATGATGGAAAATGTGATGTCAATAACTAAGGTAATAGTGATATGAGTAGTAATATAGTTTCGGTTACAGACAGAAAAGCACACAATCTCCATTATAATAAGATATATATTTTGCCTCTGTTCTTGGAAGTACTGAGACATTGTCTCCTGACTCTGCGCAGTGAAGACACATAGCTATGGCCATCTTACTTTCCCTCATCAAGTAAACTCATTTTTGTTCCCTACATACTGTTTTTCATAAAAATAATATTCATTTAATAGATTTCATAGAACATTATATATGGATATTTATTTGTGCATATTATGTATAAAAATTGTTGAATGTTCTTGCATGTATAAATACATTTATCTTGTATTTTTCATTGGGACAGTGTTAGTATATCATGGATATACTAATGTTAATATTGGTCCATTGTGAATAGAGACTTGACTAAATATCTTCCCTTCCTCCAAGCCACCCAATATATTGTTTCTGATTCTATCATATTAGCTGTTAGACTTTTATATAATTTTCCTACATTGAATCTATCAAAAGACTGAGCTAATAGTAAAATTATAATTTATATATATATATATAATGTGTGTGTGTGTGTGTGTATAAGTTGGTTTCATGTATAGGTTGACTCATGACTTTTAGTAGCAAAATCCTTAATTTATTGAATTTTTAAGCCAAAGGTTGAATCTAGTCCTTCCTATCAAGTTTAAATTTCAGCCTAGCAATATTATTACTCATATATTTATTGGCAGCAATTGTTTACTTCCAAATAAGGTTTTCAGAATTTGACCTATACATTAATATATACAGGATTTTTAGAAGAAGAATTTTGTGTCACTCAAAATGACAAGGGATTTCATAACTTTCTTTTTTTTAATTTAAGCATTTAGCTTTGACCTAAATTTGTATAATAATTGTGAAACTGTTCTTTTCATACTGATAATGATAATAATTATACTAAATAATTATGCTGACATAGGCTATAATACTGAGAAGTGTCCTAGAGCACTGAGGAGTCTTACTGTCATTTACACTCTAGTGAAGGCCACCAGTTCATACGCATGTGAAAACTCACAAATAATAATAGTAGTAATAGTAATAATAATAGTGATAAGATACCAATTGTAGTTGGTGCCTTTGAAACAGTCCCTAAAGGTCTGTAAAAGACTATTGGAACTGGTTGGTTTGTTTGGTTGGTTGGGTTTTACGGCATGTCAACCCCTTGGGTTATTTTATGCTGAATACTTCTATTGGTAAAAAAATGTTTAATGCTAACAAAGTTTTGAAATAATTTCATTTTTAATGGATAATACAATTTTGTTTATAAACTCATGTTTTCTATTTAACCCATACATGGGACCCTAACAGGTAATACCACTCCGGGTCAGATAGGGCCAAAGTGGAGTATTGCAAGTCATGAACTGCTCATCCACCTGGGCTCTATCCTTAAGCATCATGGGTCGCCACCCACGGCCAACAGGTGGCCCCATTGGGGGAGTCTTACCCCTCTGCAGAGGTGCAGTCGGTGCATTCTAACGCGCCAGCCGACAGGGCGCTATAGGAACTGGAGATCAGAGGAAGAATCAAGACCATCCAGGCCACAGCACTGTTAATATAAGCTAGAATATTAAGAGTCATGAGGAAACTGTTTATCACTCAGACATCAGAGAAAAATACAGTGAAAAACGTGTATAGAGTGATGTTAATAACAATAAAGAGGTTTATAATAATAAGATATGTTTATATATTATTAAAATTCTCATTATATTTCCATATAACAGTAACCCTGAAAAAACGGCTCATCATAGCAAGATTGAACAAACTAAGGGAATAAAGCAATTTCCAGTCCAAGATTTTGTAGTATTTTTATTCATTGCTGCATGTTATTTTCTAATCATCTGAATTCGAGATATAATTGAAATGATAATAAAGTGTTCTTGAGAATCCTTCCTTCCCTCACAGATGAATCAATATCACCATGAAAAACTGTTGTAATTGAAACCCAATATATTCATGGGTTGTCTAGAACATATTTAATGGTGGTTTCAAGCCTCTGGATGAAAGCAAAATTATTCATAATTTATATATATATATTCATCAAATAAATATACTGTTAGTACAAATAATATCCTCTGATCCTGGAATAATAATCTGGCTAATTTTCAGGAGGCCATTCCCCCAGAAAGCACCTTCTTCATTGCTCTGAAAGGTCAAGGGTTAAAGGTGACCTTTGATATTTTAAGTGTCCTTAAAAGGCAATGCAGAGAGAACTGAGCTGTTTTTGGTACCACTTATTCTAGCTCAGTCAGTAGAGCGTTCGGCTAGAAACTACAAGGTTCCTAGTTCGATTCCGGTCCTTGCCAACTCAGCATTATGAGTAGCACAGGGATCTGTGCGGTAAAGTAAGGAGCTGATGGTAGGTGTAGCGCTCACTTCAGATGCAAAAAACAATCTCCTTGGTCTAGCGCTAGTGAAAAGGGGTTAGACTCCCTCGCTGATTGGCTGATACCGACATTAGGCCGTCTCGATGACTTTACTTACTTACTCATATGCTTCCCACCATTGCAGAGACAGTAGTAAATATATTTTTGCAGTCTCAGTAGAAATGAAGATGATAAAAAGTTGTTTTTCTTTATGAAACCTAAAAAAAAACAACTTACAATTGAACTAAGAGCATTGTTCTTTTAAGGAATTTAACAAAGTTTGAAGTTGAGTCACTTGTCAAGGTAGTTAGCAAATATAATTTTTTTCTTTTTTTTTTTTTCTCTGCCATATTTTATAAACGTGTGATGATACTAAAGAAAAAGTTGGCATCAAGTTAGATGGAAGAACTTGCCCAAGGTGAAAGCAGAAACTCCAAAGATTGGAGCAGAAGCAAAGCCAATTTATAATCCCAGTACACTGATCTTAAGGCATACCCAACCTTTCCTTCTCCAGTCACTCCCATCTCACTGCTGAATTTCTTACTTTTCCTTCTGCCAAAGTTGGCCAAGAAGAAACAAGCCACTCAGACATTGTAAAGAAATCTCTCAAATATGGAATCTGCTGGATGGATTCCAAAAATCTGGTGAGAGATAAGCTTTTATCTCTTTGCATAACAAAATCAGATAAGTTCAACTTCGACTGGCTTACTTTCTTCCCTTTTTTTTATTTTTTATTTTTAAGTTAGGATATTCATTAATCTTCGTAGTAGCATTTTTTTTTAAATTTTAAATCTGACCAAGGATCTTTGCTACTCTGATCATTTTAGGATTTGTCAATTATTTTCTTTTTCCTTTTGATATTTGTCTTGATAATTAATCCAACATTTGAAACCAGTAAGATTTGTCATCAGATACAAAATACATGTGACTTGTTTTATATATATATATATATTTTGTTTATTTTTGCTAGTCAGTAAAATTGAATAAGTTTGAAATGTACAGTTCAGATTGTGTTGATAAACACAAATACAACTGTTTGTTTAATCAGTCTCTATTTGTTGTCACATCTATGTCTTATATTCTTTGGTTTTATATATATATATATATATTCTATTTTATTCATATTATAGGTTTTCTTCTTTTGTGTTCATTGGCAAATTTGATTTGGGTATTGAGACTGTTTCCTTGTGATTTTATCTCCCCAAGAGTAAACATTTCTAAAGAAAGGAAAACTTAAATATCAAACCTTAATCACTTGTAGATGGCAGACATGATATATTGCAAGAAATGTCTTCTTTTTAGTCTTAATCTGGATTGGGATTCAAAGCAATCGATAGACAGATAGCCGCACAGAAAATGATTTGTTGGCTGGTGTTATATTTTACCTGATAAATGATTGTGACAAGTACACTTACATGTGCAACACACACACACACACACACACACACACACACACACATATATATATATATATATATATATATATATATATATATATATATAGCTCATGTAAATGTCTATTCATACTTATTACAACAATAGCTATCTTGTTTATGTGTGTATATATATATATAATATATATATATTATATATATATTAATCCTAATGAGTCAGATATACTAACAAACAGTTTTGCTTACTAACTCATCAGGGCAAGAACCTGACGAATTTTAGTCAGATTCTTGTCCTGATGAGCTAGTAAGCGAAACTATTAGTTGGTATATCTGCCTTATTAAGATTAATATTACTATTTGCTCTACTTAGGTATTGAGCACTCTTTACATTTTAGCTTTAGACAAACCTAGTGGCTATATATATTTTTTTTCTTTTGGCCACGTGACATAGTGTTAATTGATTATTTTCGGTTGGTGCAACACGCTCGGTCTTTTCTTTTTTTTTTTTTTTTTTTTTTTCACCAGGCCATTTATTGTTGTATATTTTTACTACCAAATTATTTGCCAGGTTTCTTTCTTAACGCAAGGGTGTACTAATAGGATTAGTATATATATAATATATATATTATATATATATATATATATATATATATATATATATAATAGAAAAATTTGAAAGACTTCATTGTCCTGAAGCACCTGACATGATATTCATCAACCCTGTATACGTGTAGGATGTGACATAAGGTCAATTTCTTAAGTTTAAAAGTTTTGAATTCACAGTTTTCCTTCTGTTAGACTGGCTGTCTAACAAACGTAAACAATTCCAGTCTGCCCTACTATTTACCCATAGCTGAAGACAGAACAGTTTGATGCATACCTTTCCCAGGAATATTATCGCTATGTGAAATGCAAACAGTTTCATCCAGGATTTAAACACGAGTCAATGGATCCATTTCCTATGACGGTAACTATTACAACCGTGCCTCGGCACTATGTGAAATGCAAACAGCCTCGTCAAGGATTTGAATTAAGGTCACTGAGTCCATTTTCCATGATGATAACCATTACATGATGAACACCTCCTTTTCATTTTGTTAGTATATCACGGAAAAATACATGAGCAATCTATGTTAAAATGAAATTAATTTAATTTTTAAATCTGCATAGAGCGATGGCCGATAGGGACGGATGGTTAAAGAGGCAGGTGAATGCGTGCTATAAGCATGACGACGATGAGGTTATTGTCGTAGCGATGTAGCTACATATAAAGCATTAACTACAGTTGAGCTCAGCTGACCTTTTAAATCTGCGCATTTAACGTATACCCATCCACCATAGCGGTCATTAAAAGCACTTTCCATTTCTTTTGTTTACAAGCTTGCGGGGGACACCATTTCCCATAGCCACTGCTAATCCATCCACGAACATTTTAATCCAAGGGCGCCCTCGCTGAAGACCGGTTTCTTTCAGCTTTAATCAGTCGACAATTTAGTGAAAAATCTTTCCTTTGCTCAGTGCTACTGCAGCCATAAAACTGGATGTTGATCCCAGATCCTATTTCGAAACAGGTTGCTGTTCCTACTCAATGTCTTGAATCCTACTTTTGAATCCTAGTCTTTATTTTATTCATGTATCCTTCACTCACATGTCTTTGAATATTCAAAACACACTCTTTCCAAGAATTATGAGTAGATTAACACTGGCAACCTTATGTCAGTCCTACATCGCTCAACGATGAAAGATTCGTTCAAATTATTTACCCATAAGCAGATGTTTTGCTACCAGGGCTTTTGAACCGAAGATTAAATTTTCTTGACAGCCAAATTAGCAGTAGTTTACATCATTAATTTTATTAAAATTCGAATATTCTAATTGATTGCTTTACATCAAGCTTTATCCAAATAAAACTTACCTGTGGTCCAATTAAGGGGATTATTTTAGTATTAATTGGTGGCTGATCCAGGGTGTGACATCTATAACTGACTTCCCCACCTTAATTAAAAAAAAAACAGCCAAATGTCTGTTTCTTTTCTCAAATGACCGACGAAAATGTAGTCATTGAACAGAGGCAGAATAGGATCGAGAAAGGGGTCTCTGGGGCTGTCACGTGACAAACTACTGGTCCCAAGTGGAAATGCAAATTAGCCAGCTTGAGGTCTTTGGAAGACTATGTTTTATATATTTAGGCAGCACCTGTCCTATTACCTAAAAGAGTCAGGGCCGGGTTTATGGTCTGATGCTTGAGGCACCCAAGAGGAGAATACCAATGAAACAACTCACTTTTTACACTATCCACAGCATGAGCTTTGGTTTGTGCGTGCGTCCCCTCAATAAATAAAAAACTTGAGTTAATCTGGCCTGATGGGGGGGGGTCAGGATATAAACGTGAATTTTTATGGATGGGCTACTTTGTACAAGCAGCTAAAATCTTGCTAATTACTTGTAAGATTGGGAAGTTATTAAGCCAGGCTTGTAAGTTAGTTTATTTTTTTACATAATAAAAGGATAAAGGTCCTTCTTTTCCATTCCTTTATCTCTCAGTAATCAGTCCCACCCATTTTATATCCACTGCTTGTTGAATCCTACGTTATAAGCAAGAATATCTCGCTTATTGAATTATTATTGACAATAATGGGACGATATAGACAAAGAATTTTGGCTCGTGTTAATATGTCTAAGTCATTAGCAACAGACAGCAGTGCACAGATTGCATAAAAAAAACATCACATTATTATCCGTAAGGAAATCAAGAATATTACTAAATAAACAAAGACAAAATATCTTTATTATAAAAAAAACGCCTTGTTGGGTTAAAAATATCTAAATAAAAACTCAAGGCTAAAGATTTCGAAAGGCATTTATGATTTGAGTTTAAAAACATATGTAACATCAGGAGATACAAAAGCAAACATTGCGTGTATGTGGGGGTGGGGTTTGAGATGAATCGGTTTTATTTTTTTTAAGTAAATATAAGGGCTTTGGTTATGCAAACAGAATTCAGTTAACTTGGATCTTAATCTTTTTCTTTGCTTCCTTTCTTTACACTTTAGATCCGACTTTTGCACATTCTTTTTTCGTCTTTATTTTTTAAGAATATTAATGCATTTCAAGAGAAATTTCAATAGAATAACTCTCTTTTAGAATCAAAGTATTTTTAAACATCAAGCAAACATTTTCAAAAGTCTTATGGGTGCTTGTCCAAAACAACCTAACCATGAAAGGTTTTATCAATTCTGCTGTAATTTTAAAAAAATATATATAAATTTATTGCATTCACCATCAAAATCAGTGTAGGTTTCAATCATTTACTTTTTTTAACATTTTTTTTTACTGGGCAGTTACAGTTAGATCCTATAATTTCAAATCGCCACCAGATTGAGGAAGGAAAAACTAAAGAAACATGACGGATTACCGAACTGTAGCTATTTGAAAACGTACTTTTGTAATTTAATTGTCAATGCTGAACAAATACAGTTACACAACAAAAAAATGTTATAAAGATTTTTTTTTATCTCATGTCATCTATAAAACATCCATCAATTTCTTCACCCCATAATACATCCTGATGAAGGTTTAAAGAAACCGAAACGTTTAAGCGTCGATAAATAAATTCATCTTATTTTTGGAACACTTGTTTTTTCAAATTCCTTAATATTGTCGGGTTTATTTCCATATTTACTCCTATATATATATATATATATATATATATATATATATATATATATATATAAAAAAAGGGAATATAAAGTTAATGATTGCATTGGTGATGCACCCCACACTGATAAGAGTCCCTCAGTCAAAACTCATAAACAAGTAAAATAGATATCTTTTTGTGAAATTTTATCTCTTCATGTCTTCTCGGTGGTGCACGTCACTCGTAGACAACGACGGCACACGGCAGTACATGCACTGATCAAGGGTGATGTTTAGAAAAATGAATTTGGATTTATCGCGCAATGTTCTTTGTTTAGACAGTACTTGGCAGGAGCTTATTTACCACTGTCTGCTAGTTAGGTACGCAAAAGGATGTGGTGGCGGAGTTTGATGGGAAGGGCTCCTGTGGGAGAGAAAACGGTAAAGCAGCTGTCTCCAGTTTGTCTCATGCCTGTAAAAACAATTCGCCTGTTAATATCTTTACTGCAACAAAATCATGAGTCTATTTCCTTTCCCAAACAGATAAGAAAGGTGGGGCATTAAATCCATTTCTTTCATAAGTCCCCTCGTTTTTTGTTTTGATTATTGTTTTTGTTTCTTTTATAACGTTAGGGGACCTGTATATATATATATATATATGTGTGTGTGTGTGTGTGTGTACTATATGTACTTATATTGGAGACTATTGGGGACTATTGTGTGTGTACATATATATATATATATATATATATATATATTGGGGAACAGTAAATATATGCGTGTGTATTGAGGACTAGTTTATATATATATATATATATATATATATATTCACTTGATAATATTTTTCGGATGAAATAGGAAATAACAAAGTACTACTCTGGTGATTAGACAGAAACGTAGCATAGATAAGATATAAGAAAGTCAATATTTTTTTTCTTTTTTTTCATATTTTTAAACCATCGGATTTATCATCGGATCCACTTTCATGTATTTATTTGTTTTTGTGTGCCTTTTATTTGTAAAAGGAAAGGAAAAATTAAAGTAAATTTAAAGGGGTTAGAAATAATTCCCGATGCTTCCTTTCCGTTGCCCTTGGTCTTTCACAGCTGACACACCTGAAAAATAGGCTTTAAATTGCTTCTCCAATTTTGTCAGCCTAACTCTCTCAGTCACAGTCTTCCTTTTTTTCTCTCTACTTTCCATTGTTCGACATTCTTAAAGATGTATATACTTGCACTGGTGTAGGTCTTTCCAGTTTTTAAATACCGATTCTGCGTTAGATTGTGCATCGTAACTCACGTATATACACAAGAAAAAATGCAATTTCAGTGAAATGAAATTGAATAGATGTCAACAACTCTATTTAATGATTTTTTTAAATCTTTGTACAAATGTGCATATAATTTATGCATATTTGTACAAAGATAAAAAGAATCTTTAAATACAGTTTATATATATATATATATATATATATATATACTTCTCATATTGTCGTGTGGTAAAAGTCACCATAAAGTGGAATATAACCTACTTCTAAAACAAAAACGAAAAATCTGGGAAGGGTTTGCTGGTGTAATGGTTAGAGTCTCTGCCTGTCAGCTTGAGAGTCAGGGTTCGAGTCACACACAATGCGGTTTCCTGTCTATAGCTCTGCTGATGAGGCATAATAGGCTGAAATGTACATACAGAGATTGATTTTTCTCGATTTGTTTAGCCTTACATTTGAATAGGTATTCCCGCCTAATTCATTAATTATTAATTAATTAATTTTCAAAAATTAGGTACGACTTCAATTAAGCACATATTCTCCCAATATATATATATATATATATATATATATATATATATATATATATATATATATACTGAATGATAGATTCTACACGCACACATTTTTTTATTTGATTGTGTGGGTTAAAATTGACACAATGCTTCACTTTAATAATACGGATCGAATCACAGGGAAGGATTTTAGATAAAACTAATACCTGCATCTAAATTGGTCAAATGTAGATAGTAAATCACCCCCCAACTAATTTGACGGACTTACCATCGTTCTCTGTAGATGAGATATTACTACCGTTCATGCCTTTCCTATGTGTATATCATCATTGTTGTCTGTAGATGAGATATTACTACCTAGGAATGTGAACTGGTTAACTAATTTGACAGACTTACCATCGTTCTCTGTAGATGAGATATTACTACCTAGATATGTGAACTGGTCTACTAATTTGATAGACTTACCATCCAATGTGGGGATGTCCCTATCTTGTTTAAAATACATGACAACAAGTATCCTCAGGTCTCCAGGACACTCCTGAGTATTCCAGCTGATTTCAACAATGCTGTTGTCTGGATGGTCTCAATTCTTCCATGATTTCCAGTTCCTCTAGTCTTTTTTTCTTTTGGGAACCGTTCCTAGTGCCCCAATTACTACTGGTATCACTTTCGCCCTCATTTATACTACTCAAATCAGAGGAAGAATTGAAAACCCCAAAACTACATCACTACTAATATCGGCTAGAATATTTAGAAGTATTCTCAGAGACACGATATTACTCCAATGAAAAACATCAATTAGAGCTGATGTGAAAAAGAAATTTTGTATCAACAATGATAATATCTTTGGTCAATGGTCACAAACAAAAAAGGGTGTAGCGTAGCTTTTGTTCTCAGTGATATCCTTTTTATAAATGATTTAGCCTTTATAAAAAACTGTTTTCTCGTTAGAATATGTTTAATGGAGTAGAAGTAGGTAATGAACCCCATGTTAAAATATTGATTTGGCCCTTATTCCATTAATTATTTCCACTCGGTGGTTGTTTTTAATTATATAATTTCAACCAATGTGTTCTTTGGGATTTCTCGGGCGCATATTACTTCCAGTTGTCTCGAAGTGTCACTCGGTACATTTTGTTTCTTCATTAGAAATAGAACTCACATATTCAACTAATGAAATCTTGTGCATCTCTGATAATATTTTAGCTATTGTAAGTGCAAGTGTTTTCAAGTCAGGTTTTTGTTAAAGTTAATTATTCCTGTTGAAAAGTTAATTGATGATTACCGCTCACATTTTCAATTATTATCATCATCATCATCATCGAGTTTTTCACACTATTTCGAAGTGAAGTTTTGAGTTGCAAGAGGTCTCCTCAGATGATCTCCAGGACTTTTCTAAGTATTCTAGCTGATTTTTACAGTGCCATGTTGTGGGTGGTCTTAATTCTTTCTCTGATCTTCCGTTCATCCATTCTCTTTTCCATGACTTTGAGGACAAACAAAATAAAAAAAAAAAAAGAACAAAAAATGTAAAAATAAATTACGTGATTTCCTTACATCTAGGCATAAAATAATTCCAGATGGATTGACACGCCTTTAAAATCAATCATTCAACCAAAATGCTATGAACAAAAACAACACAGACAAGGAATAGAAATAAAATATAGTTCAATTCAAATATTTCTCATACATTAAGTTCCTACTTAACACCATATCATTTTTTTCCAAAGCACTACCTGTATGTTTCTGACCTTGCCTGGATTAATAGTAACAGACTAAAATTAAGTATACACTTTTAAAATCTCATTTTGTTCCCCATTGAATAGTAGTAATGGTAATCTGAACATTAGCTACATAAATGAGAGTAACTTCCCCTTGTTTCTTTCACTTTGAGGAAGCCGTCTGTTTTGGTCGGTTATTTTCATTTCACCGTAATCAATAAAACTGCATGTTATAACAGGAAAATATCATAAAATGTGTTCTTAATAACAATTAAGTTAATTTCAAATAATGCACAAGCACAATTAAGAACATATGTTATGATATTTTCCTGTTAAAACATGCAGTTGTATTGATTCGAACAAATTCATATTTTCCAATGGAGATTTATGGTGAAATGAAAATGGCCTACCAAAACGGACGGCTTCCTCATTGGAAAATAAAGAAGGGGGTTACTCTAATTTATGTAGCTAATGTTCAAATTACCGTAGTAATTATCTATTTCTTGAAGTGCTTATTGTGAAAATGTTTCAAATGAAATGTGTGCGTGTCGCAATAACAATACTTTTTGAAAGTGTGTGTCGCAATATCAACAGTGTTATCATTAATGCAAGTGGTCCTAATGAACAGAATGCTTGATATGGAAATTCATTAAATTTGCGAATTTATCTGAGTTATTCCCCTTAGCCTATTCATGTATTTCTTATTTTCTCATACCACAGCCGGTAATTTGATCCCTAGTTATCCCAAATGAATTCTGGAGTAAACATAAATACCACCGTTGGAATCCGCGTAAAATTTTGATTGATCTTGGTACAGGGCTTTGTTTTTAATTACATCCCCCGACAGACAGACAGATACTCTGCAAATATAGTATGAGATTCGAGAAGGAACCAACAATTATTTTGAAAGATTCTTCAAATTTTGTGCTGATTGGAAAAGTTCTTGTCTGCAACGAAGTGGTCTAATTGTTTTAAAAATTGTCTGAATAGACAAAGTATAATAAAGTTGCCAACATCTTTAACTGGTCCAATTTGATTAACTATCTATTTAGCAACACGAGGGCAGGTGGCATTAATTAGCATTAAAATGAATAATATTCTCTATTCACCTATTTGCGTTTTCAGTCTAAGATTTCAGATTGGTTTACCTGGCAATGCCATTTAAGATGTTTCTATGACATTTTAGCTTTGAATTGATCAGGAAGGTCCAATTCATCTATAAAGCAAATAAAATTGATGTCCACAGGAATGCCCTTGACGTGGACAAAAATTGATCAGATAGAACTCATTCTATCTACAGACTCCTTGACTAAAAATCTTCATGAACTTGGCAGGGGAACTCCCAAAGAGAAGGAATATTCAAAATATACGGGCAAAGACAGCTGGTGCATTTTGCCCCTCCATCCCTTGTTCCCCACTCCCAGTGCTGACCAGAACATTTTAGCTTAATTCATCCAAACAAAAAAAGGAAATAAAATGCTCATCTGAAGGAGTGACTCCCAACTACCGGAGTAGGGACTGGAACATTTTAGAAGAAAATGAATACGACAGGACTCATTCATGTAGAAAACTTACAAAATAATTTTTGTTTCATAAAATGTGCTTTTGTATATTATTTTTATCCGAGGTAATACTGGGTACTCTGTTATATATATATATATATGAGTGCATAAATGTATATATAGAGATAGATAGATAGACGTGTATATATATATATATATATATATATATATATATATATATATCACTTTCTGTGTATGTATAATATATATATATATATATATATATATATTATATATATATACCTTTGTATGAACATATTTATCTGTATATATGTGTGTATAAATAATACATTGAAATATGTACAAAATGATATCACTTTATTGATGTGAGCACACCTACGCAATATATAGGGATAGATAGAAAGAGAAAGAAATAGTTTACCTCTCGTTATGCTAGTCAATATTTTGATGTTGAAATATTACATAGATGTTGTTTTTTTTTTATTATTTCTTTTATTTTATCACACATGACTAAAAATATTTTTTTCTTTATTTTTCTCTCCTACTTTCTTCAACATTCGTTTTGCTTGAAGTTTCAGGATTTCATTTCATTAAAACTTGCGTATTCAGTAGCATTATTATACTTCATAGATCTTTCTTTTTTTGTTTTTACCTTGATCTTCGCAACTGAAACAGATGTGCATATGTAATGATAAACAAGCACTATTCAATCCATAAATTTTCTTGATGGCATAATAGAGCTGTAAGCACCGAGCTAAAATATTCGAATTTGTTGCAATATATTCGTTTTAATTCTTTACATTTATTTAAAGATTCTTTTAAGATGAATAACTTGTCTTAACTTTTACATTACTGTCAAAATATTGAAATTCAATAATAAACAAAATATTTTTCTGATTCGGAAATCTCAATAAAATAGAAAGCTCATTACTTCAAAGAGATTTAAAATGAAAAAAAAACATTTGCTGGAAAATTACGTAACGTCTAATAACCTGTTTTTTTTGTTTTTTCAAGAAGAAAGTTGAAACAAACTTATAAATAGTGAAAAACTGCCTAAAAGTAACAACAGCTAAGAGTTATGAAGTGGACAATCTTATACAATCATATATATATTACCCGAAAAGAATAATATATATATATTAGTTAATGTATATATAAATATAAATATATTAATATATATGTATGTGTGTATATATATATATATGACCTGAAATATATTTGTGTGTATATGTGTGTCTGTGTGTGTATATATTTATATATATATATATATATATTACCTGAAAAGTGTGTCTTTGTATGTATATATATATATATATATATATATATATATATATATATATAAGCTGAAATGTGTGTCTTTGTATATATATATATATATATATATATATATAACCTGAAATGTGTGTCTGTATATATATATATATATTATATATATATATATATATATATATATATATAACCTGAAATGTGTGTCTGTGTGTGTGTGTATACATATATATTACCTGAAATATATATATATATATATATATACCTGAAATGTGTGTCTGTGTGTGTGTGTGTGTATACATATATATTACCTGAAATATATATATATATATATATACCTGAAATGTTTGTCTGTATACATATATATTACCTGAAATATATATGATATATATATATATATATATATATTAGTTAAGGTGTGTATATAAATACATATAACCTAAAATAAATGTTTTTACTATAAGTTTGACATAACTTTTTTTTTAAAATAATCAGTAGATGAAATGTAACAACATAGACGTTTATCTGATGATTCTATTTATTTAATAAAAATACATAAGACCATGAGACTGTCATGAGGAGCTGGAAAAAACTGTTTCTTTTAGATTTTATCCTGCTCTACTGGCCAGTATTTGAGCATATTTCTAATTTAAAAAAAAATTGTATTATTTGGATTTTTCGGACTGGTGTCCTAATCTTTATTATTATATACACAATGATAGAGCCAATGTGGCTTCTGTTGTGTATTTAAAAATAATGATGAGAACAACAGTCCGCAAAATACAAATAATACAAATTACCAACCCTCATCTCAAAAATTCAGAAAGTAGGAAAAAATTTCTTTTTATATTGATTAGTTTATTTCACTATCTCTCTCTCTCTCTCTCTCTCTCTCTCTCTCTCTATTTATATATATATATATATATATATATATATATCTGTGGCACCAATCTAGAAGTGTAGCTCCCTAACAAGATACCCTAAATAGTCAAGTCACTTATATCTTGTACAAGGCCAGAACTATGGAGCAGTGAAGATCAAACTCACTACTAAGTAGTTATTGATTTGTAAGACTAGCTTACAAATAAAATGAAGTAGTAATAGATTTTGTCTTATATATATATATATACACACACACACACATAATGAGAATACTAGTAATATATAAATATGTACTGTTAAACTTCCCATAATACTGATCAAATTTAGTGCATTTATATAAGGATAATTTATATGCACATATAACAATTATCATAAGACTGTACTAATATCATAGAAATGTGAATAAGTGCAAAAAAATGGGCTGGATGCTATTACGGCAAAACTGGTATGAAACCTAAAATATTTTAATGTGAACTCTTCAAGTCCATTACTTGAAATTTCAGGTGTATCCCACATTCATCAGAAGGAAATATGTTATATATATATATATATATATATATATATATATATATATATATATATAATTAGAGAGAGAGAGAGAGTAAAAGAAATGGTCATATAAACTTTGCTGTCTTCATTTTAAATATGTTTATAGCAGGAAAAACATAATTAATTGTATTAATTGTGTAAAAGATTGTATCAGTAACCAGCTGCACTTAGAAAAGCAATCAAAATTATTAATATCTAAAATAGATATTATAAAAAGAGAGACATTAATATTACTATGTTTATTTTACTTTACCGTGTGTGCATGTTTTTTTATTTTTTTTATTTAAAAAAAAAATATGTCTATTATAAGAATTTTCTTAAGAAAAACAAAAAAAAACTTTTGTGATATTTATCATAATTATTCTTTAACTCTTAATAACAGTCAGAAAGAGAAGTGCATTTTTCTTAATTATCTCTCAGGTGCAAATAAGAATAATTAAATTAATCAGTTCATGAGAAATGCTTCATATTTTTTGACCTTCAGTAGATATGACATTGGGGAATATTGAGTTCTTTTTTTTAAGTGTATTTTATATGTGAAGTGTTGTTGTTATTGTATTAATAGAAAATGGTAATGGTGTGAATTGATGATAATTATAGTACAAAAAGGATAAGGAAATAGAAAGAGATGATTGTAATCTTCGAAGCATAGGGAATAAGTTCCAAGTTATTTTTGTGAGAAAATCAGAACAAACTCAAACAGGAAATTAAATAGAATTACTACAAACTTCAGTAATGCTAAAGATGGTAAGGGTACTGGTGCTTGAGTTCTGAGAAGACCTAGTAGTACTTTGGCTTCATCTATACCTACTACAAGAGAATTCCAGTGTGAATAATAATAATATAATAATATAATACCACCACACCACCACCACCAAAAGAAATAAAGAGAGGAGGAAGGGAGAGAGAGAGGGCAATGCAAATATATTTATTGTAACTCTTGAGAACCAGATAGGTTCATTTTTTGCACACGAGCCTGGTGGTGTGATCCAACCGTTTGGCATCTAGCATCCCATGGTGCCACACCTACTTCACACTAAGCTCCTCCTCACCTTCCTTCCTGCAATTGGATGCCTTTAGATAAAGTCTTCTTAGAATGAAGACCTACTCTCTTACCAAATTCAACATTGGCTATCTGATTCATCACACCCACCGTAAGAATACTCACACAAGACGGAATTCTTGTGTTCTTCATCCACAGTACTTGTGTCACATCCTTTACAGACTGAAGCGCCGCGTTGTAGAAAGAATTCTGCTTGCCAATCTTGCCTTTTATCTTTCTCTCTCTTGATGTCTTTCAACCAACTACCTACCCCCTTGATTTATCTCTCACCTATCTTATGCCATATTCATCTGTCTGTCCTCTTGGTGCGGGCTTAGAATAATCCAACTGTATCTCCTGCAGAAGAGTAATGCCCCCTCAAATGAGGTGTCCTGAGTATGAAATTAAACAGCATCCGGTAATGAGGCTCCAGTTTTGGAGCTCCTGAGAGTCTGGAGTACCCCTTCATTGCCATTATTCTCAGTTCCACTCTGACCTCAAGTGGTAATACCTGTTAGGGTCCCATCTGTGGGTCAAATAGATTGGTTAAAAAATTACATTAGATAGAAATATTTGAAATTAAATAACTGTGGGACAATATCATGTATTAGATAGGCATACTTGATATCTTATAACTATGTAAAAACAATTTATTATCATTATTAAATATGAATAGTTACTTGAAACCCTATAAATGTTACTTGAAACCCTATAATTGTATTATTAGTATTAGATAGTAATGCAGGAAAATATAAAACTGTGAAAATTATTTGTATTAGGAATAATTGAAACTGAATATATAACTGTGCCAACATATTATTATCATATATATATATTTACCAACCCCTCCACAGGAGCAGGATGTCAATTTCTTAAGCGGAGTTCAACAGGTTTGAATTCAGAATTTTCCTTCTCCTAGACCGGTTGCCTAACCAAGATTAAAGAGCCCAGTCATTATTATCATTATATAGGAATATATATTTAAAACCATATAATTGCATATAGAGTATTATTATTAAACAGGAATAGTTACTTGAAACCATATAATTGTGTATAAATTCTTCTTATTAGATAGGAACAACGGAAACCATATATATGTGAGCAAATCTTTTGTATTTGATAGGAATACTTGATATAACTATGGACAAACAAATGATCATTATTATTAAATAGGAACAGTTGCTTGAAGACCAATAGTTTTTCTGTAAATTATTCATGTCAGATAGATATACTTGAAATTATATAACTGCAAATTATGTATAATAGATAAGAATAATTGAAACCATATAACTGTGGGCAAACAAATTATTTTTTAATAAGTAGGAATAGTTACTTGAAATCATATAAATGTGTATAAATGATTAGTTTTCTATTGAAATACTTGAAATCATATAATTGTGTGAAAATTATTTGTATCAAATTTCAGCATCAACTAAAACCAAGGGAATATCTTATCAATAATGGAGATTGTGTGTTTGTCTGTAACTGAAACTATATCACTACTCAAGTCATAATTCCCTTAGTTATTAATATTACATTCTCCATGATTTTATTTTTTATTTAAACCTCAATTATTAATAAAATTGTTTGACTGCTGACCCTATCTACATAATAATAACATGCAATTGTATTTATATATACAACAAATAGTGGTTTACAGAGTGAAAGGGAAGGCTAATTTGCATATTGATATTATAAATTTGATTTTAATAATATGTGCTTGGTATTATTGATTTCTAATTGTTTGGTTTTATCTTAATGAATATGACAAAAAATTTGCGAATAAATCTTAAAAGAAATCCATTAAAAAGAAAAAATAACTGTAATTTTATTCATTACTTCCTAATTTAATTAAATAGTTAAATTTGTAAAAAATAGCAATGAAAGACGAGATTGATGGAAAATGATGGAAGAGTTAGTTTTAATGTTGTTCTATTTTTCGATTAAACATCTTTCTGTTTCAAATCATTCTATCTGCATTTTTTTTAGTTTCATTAGTGTTTCTGATTTAATATAATATTTTATTACATGAAAACTCAAATACAAACTGGAGGGTACATATATTTGCAAGTTCCTTTAAATATTTTTTCTAACAGTTCATCTTTTGTTTTTTTAGTTTATCAATGAAACTGTCAGTGACAAAGGATATCTTTCCTTCAATCACTTGATCTATTGATTATTCTGAGTGTCTAAAAACATGAAAATCATAACTATCTTATTAGGAAGGTGTAAAATCTCGTTTATTTGTGTGTGCATTTAATTGTAGATTAGGTTACTTCATTGTTAAAGTAGGACTATCTCATAGGTTCATACATATGTTGTACGGGTGATAGTTACTAGTGGCTTTGTGCTTGATAAAAATCTTATGAGCCTTGCCATGGAACAGTGGTTAGCAAGTTAATTATACAGATCATCATTCCCATAGTGACATCAGCACTTGTCACCTCATACTTAATAAATATCTCATTAATCTCTTAATAAATACTTACGTGTGACATTATAAATTCTTATCATTTTTACTGTATAGACGTCTTTTTGAATATACTTGACATCCTGTGGAACTGTCGGATTCCTCTTGTGACTGCGGTCCATGATAATAGCAATGCTTCTTTTCAGGAAAAAAGTTAACGGTTCTTATAGCATTTCAGATATCTCTGTTATATCAAGAATTTAAATGATTTGTGTGAATACTCCTCCAATTCATTCATTTGAAAATTGGGCTGGAAATTATTTAATTATCTTTGGTGATTTTAAGTGTCTTGCTCTAATAGAAATCTCCCTATAATATGCCATTTTTGCTAGGTTCTGATTATATATATATATATATATATATAAAGTAAATGTGAAATAGGAAAAAAATTAAAATCTAGTCAAATTGACTATTATAAATATTTATTTCAACTAGATTCTTCTTTAAAAAATAGCTCAGTCGGTAGAGCGTTCGGCTAGAAACCATGAGGTTCCTAGTTCGATACCGACCCTCGCCAACTCAGCGTATAAATAGCACAGGGATCTGGGTGGTAAAGTAAGGAGCTGATGGTAGGTGTGGCGCTCCACCTCAGGTGCAAAAAAACAACCTCCTTGGTCTAGCACTAGTGAAAAGAGGATATACTCCCTCGCTGTATGGTTTATATTAGGCCGTCCCGACGACTTTAATTTTTATGTCATTATGAAATATTTTTTTATATATAAAATATTTGTTTATACATATATATATATGAAAATAAGATCTTGAATAGAATCCCACCCCAACTAATATGGTTTTGGTCTATGATTGAAACTTAATGCTGAAAATGTTTTCAATGTGTAAATTCTTTACAGCACAAAAATGCAAAGTAATATTACAGTATATTTCAAGTATATAAGATAAGATAATAATGTAATAATAATTATAAAAAATGTTGGCATATTCAACATATCATTTTAGACTTGAAATTTATACACATATATATATATATATATATATATATATATATATTATTGTAATATAATTACTCATAATTATTATGGAATCCTTATTATTTTTCATGAAAGAGTAAATTTATATAAACTTTTAAGATATCTATTACTGAAAACAAAACCAAAAAATAACAGATTACGGTATTTTTTTTTTACTCATCTCTTTTAAGGAATGATTCTGACTTTGAAATAATTTTGAATTCCAATATGTTCAACTTTAGCTTAGCACTTAATTTATAATTCTTTATTTTTATTTATCTATTTTTCTTTTTCTGATAAAATCTGCTATATGATCTGAAAGGAATGAAACTGAAAGAATTTCAATTTTGAGCCATGCGATTATTCTGTCAGAAGAGAAATAATATGAAAACACGCTGACCAAAACAAACAAAAAAAAAACAACAAAAAACTAAATAACAAGAACTAAGAATTCAATTCCTATTTCTGCTTTCTTATCAGTACATTTTGCACCTGACTAAAATGAATAAAAAAAGACATTATTTCTAACTCTTCCTTGGCAAACTAGTACAGTTCAATCCCCAGGAGACTTTTTTTTCCTCAAAATATCTGTTATTGTTTATACAGACAAAAACCTATTTTATTTTGAAAATATGATTGTTCCCAGTAAAATACTGCTATTTCTTCATGAGCAAACATATAAACTGTTACTGACAACAAACTATTATCAGTTTTAGGTTAACTTAACAATGATTTACTAAAATATTACTGACATCCAAAATCAAATGGGATATAAAAAACAAGGTGCATTTAGTGTAATATTTATCATCATATGAAATGGAATGTGCCACCTGAGTTCAAATCCTGGATGAGGCTGTTTGCATTTCACTTCATGCTTATGCCATTGAGAAAGGAATTGACCTCTCCTTTCTCACTCCAACTATTGGTAAATAGTAGGGCATACTGATTTATTTAGCCTTGGTAAGGCAACCAGTCTAGGAGAAGGAAAACTCTGAAATAAAAACTGCACTTCTGCTTAAAATCTAACCTTGTATTGAATCTTGTTTGTGGCACAGGTATTGGATAAATACATACAAACAATAAATATCGTAAAAGAAAATTGAGAATGAATATTTAAATTTGAAAAATTCTAAATAAGGTATAATAAAGAAAAATTACAAAGACAGAAGCTTTTAATTTTTTTTTTTAGATTTAAAATTCAAATAAAGATGTCTCTGCAGCTGGACAACTTATACAGGGTGGTTGGAAAGTCTTGTTACACTTTTGTTCAGAGGTAGAATAATTACATAAATCAACCTAAAATTCTATAAATTAATTTAACTTTTATTGAATAATAAAGTCATAATGTTTATATACCTAGATTGTTGTGTTAATGTCTCAACTTCATCTAGACTGGTCAGTGATGGCTTTTATTTTCCAGTTTTAGTTCAATTATTTTTTTTTAATTCTATCTTTTTTCAAATTCTCTAATTGATTTTAATTTCTGTCTTCCTTCTGTATTTTTTATGTGTAATTAAAAATCCCAATTACAAATCCCAGTTTAGGGAAGAAATAATACTCTGCCTGGAAGTATTTTTTTCTTGATTCTATAATGATTATGGTCCAGATTTCTCTTAACTGATAATCAAAGATAGCACAATTTTCAATCCAATACTCTTACAGCTGAACAGTTCTTCACATAATGAATAAGATAAAAAATGAAGGAGGAATCTCAAAGAATAAGAAATAAGGATCATTCAGATAATTACAGGAATCAATAAGAATTTGATTGGATGTTGAATATGATTAGAAATACAACCAACAGTAGGGAAATGGTAGACACTTCTGTTGTTCCTTGTAAGAGGTAATTTGTGATTAATCAATCGAAAGTAGAGATTTCTTTGAAAAGAGAATTGAGGAGATTTTCTTTTTCTTTTTATAAATTCTTGATTATTGCAACCAATAACAGAAAGAAAAAAAAAGTTTAAAAAAATCTGATGGCATTGCTAAAGCAGAAACACAATTTCTGTTGGTTCTGAAATTGGTGAAACAGACCTTGGCATTAATTTTATTTATAGTGTTATGTCTGTTTGTGCTTTTATATACTCTGATGTAGATATAGAAAGATGATTGTAGACTTTTCATGCAATCTGTCATCAACTCTGTATCAGATTTTGCTGTGTCTGTAACTCAGTTTCTTTTAGACATTTATTTTTACTTTTGTTTTTCTCTTCGGCATTCCAAAGGAAAACAGACTTGAGTCTTCTTAAAATATCATTTTAACTATTGTCTGGTAAACTGAAAAGTTTGGATTATTTTACATATTCAAGATCTTATACTATATTTGTGGTATCTTTGTCTATCTATCTGGGGATCCAATTGAAGACAAAGTCTCATCCCAAGATAAATCAAAACTTTTTCTAGTGTACAATTTCATAGGAAATTGAATGGTGGTATTTATATTTACCTCTGAATTCATTTGAGGTTACGAGGGAACAAATTGCTGGCTGTAGTCTGTGAAAATAGGGAAGAAAAGGCTACAGGGAATAACTTGGGTAAATTTTATTAATTTTTATATCAAACATTCTGATCATTAGGACCACTTGCATTAATGATAATACTTTTTATATTGCATCTAATTCCCTTAAAAAATAGTATTATTGTGTTATTGGTAAATGCAGGTTAACGTACATAAATTTCCATAAACACATCAAGTGATAGGTACTGCTATCCACTGGTGAGCAATATGAGATTTATAAAGTGTATACTTTAGTTGGATACTATATAATCCAGGCAAGGCCACTAACATAGGGCTAGTGTTCAATATGATAAGTCTATATGTGAAGGATTTCTTTCTTCTCTGAAATATGTGAACTAATATCAATCAATTTTATATTCTAGTTTCTGTTATAATACTAGTGGGAAATAGTTATAGTATTTCAGATTTTCCTCTTGACATTTAACATAATCATTCCACTGAAATTTCCTCTGGTCAAAGCAATTCTGAAACTTTTTTTATTGATACGGCATGCATTTCTATTTATTCTGAATTCCTCCATATTTTCAAATCATCATGCGTAGACATTATCACTTTATTATATAAGTTGCTCATTTCTGTAAACATCTTATGAATTTTAAAAAAAAGTTAACGTTTCAGTCTTTATATTTTTTATTACATCTCATTTGACCCAAACACAGAAAAAATGGCACATTGTAACAACAGTGTTAAAATACTCTCACTTAGAGAATAAATACATCCCACATGAACATACACACACATATATATGCACACACATACACGTATACATATATATATAGGATCATCCACAGACATGTGTTTTGGCTTATCAAGTCTCTTTAGTGTGGCTAGACATTTTGTAAGCTACCTACAGCCGGAATTGAAATCTGATCAGTTTGGTGTCAGTCCGGCACCTTAACTATTAGGCTATCTTTACTTACAGAATGGGAAGGGGATTTTTAACTGTTTTAATACACATATCGCTTTGTGTGTAAAGGCTGTCACATATATATATATATATATATATATATATATATATATATATACACACATACACATACATATATATATATATATATATAGTGTGTGTGTTATATAAAACCCGTGTACCTATGCAGCAGATTAGATCTTCCATGCTAAAAGAGAGAAATGGATGATAACACTTTTGTCAATATTTCGTATGTATGTTATGAACTGCATTTTTTAAATCAAATTTTCTGAAGAAATTTTTGTAGTATAAATGTCTGAATGAAACAACACATAAAATATAAAAGAATTGATTCTGAGACTGTTTTTTTTTGTTTGTTTGTTTGTTTTTCTATAAAAATGAATTTAATTTGTTGGAATTCTCAGTACTGCTTTGAATATTTTTTTTTCCCCTGAGATTTTGAAATGAGCTGTTGCTGACATTTACTGACTTTTCAAACTTCTTGAATCTTTGTTGAATAATCCATAGTATTCCAACCTATTTTGAGCCGTGTTCTACTGAATATGCCTTGTGTAGAGTCTTGTTGTTAATTTTATTCTCTTGGACAGTCTTCTCTTATTAGGCCATCCCATTCATCTTTATTAAGTTCTATGTCAGTGGTGCTATATCTATTGATTCCTGGTAGATTTTTTTCTTTTTTTAAAAAATTTCTTCTTTCCTTGCAAAAAAAAATATCATGACATAGATTACAAAGTAGATTATAAGCCAATTATATTATATTATGGAAGCATGTGGTCTAATGGTTACAGTGTTAGGAAATGGGCTTGTCGACCCGAGTTCAATTCCTGGACGAAGCTGTTTGCATTTCACATGGTGCTAATACCCTTGGGAAAGGTATAAATCCAATTCTCCCTCCAGCAGTGCAGACTGGGCTCTTTAACCTTGGTATAGTAACCAGTCTAGAAGAAGGAAAACTCTGTTAAACTCCACTTAAGAAATTGACATCCTACTCCTGTGGAGGGATTGGTAAATATATATATATAAGCCAATTATAAAAAACAAAAATAAAAGATGAGACTCTGAACTGAACATATTCAGCTAAAGAAACTTAGAGAATATGACACAAGGTCATTTTTAAACAGTGTTCAGCTAGTTTGAATTCTAGACTGGTTGCCAAAGGCCAAAGAGACCAGTATGCCCTACTATTTACCTATAGTTGGGGGAGAACAGATGGATTTATACTTTTCCCAAGGGCATTAGCACAAAATAAAATGAAAACAGCCTTGTCTAGAATTTAAACTTCAGTCCCTGATTCAATTTTTTATGGCTATAACTGTTATGCTAAACATAACCTTTCATGCAACATTCCACTTTGGCCCTTACTTTTGCTAGAGGGGTGGTTGGAGAGACCCCTCCTATCAATCGGCTGGTCCCGTAAAGACCTAGCACCAATATGATTACCACAACCCTGTTTCCTTTATGGCAAGACCCAGCCCTTTTTATCATATGGGTGCTAGAAGGTGGTGGCTGAGGGTCTACATGTCCTGGGAATGACATTAAACTCTATCTGATGGTGAGGTTCCAGTTCTGGATGTTTGGGGAATGTGGAGCACCCCTTCATCTCCATTGCTCCCTGGTCCACTCTAACCCAGGGCAGTAGTACCTATTAGGGTCCCATGTATGGGTTAAATAGAAAAATATGTTTATAAGAAAATTGTGTATCCATTAAGAATGAATTTATATCAAAACTTTGTCGGCATTAAATGACCACTGAGGTTGATATGCCATAAAACAAAACAAAAACAAAACCAAATCATAACTTTTCAATCTAACTTTAGATGCAGTTTAACGTCATATCCAAGATACTAAATAAGTTGAAATCTTACAACTGAAATATACTAAGTCAATTTCAAATTCCCACTTGGCATGAAATATCCCAGGACTGGTTGACGTGCCGCTAAAATAAAACAATAAATCAACTTTTGCTATTGCAAGTGGGTCATTATTTTGTTTGAAACTAGGTCCTTTTACAGCGGAAGAATAAATTAAAAAGATTATTCAAACATCGCGTTAAGTTTCATTGATTTTTTCCGAGCTTTGGTGAATGTTAATTTATGGAATGGTTTAAATTTTGGCCACTCCTAACAAAATGGTTTCAAGTAACTTTTCAATCTAATAGATTGGCACAGAAGTAAGGGGCACTCAGTGAGAAACACTCATTAACATGATCTACTAACCTAGTTTACTAACCATTATACTATGCAAGCTGCCCTTTATTTACTAAGCTTTGTTTAGTAGAGCAATCTGTGATTAAAACTCTCAACATCCTGTTGAGAATTTTCTAAGTCCAGAGCAGTATTCCTATAAGGATCTATCAAAAATGCTAAAAATGGCCTTTTCATTTAAAGTTACCTGTTATTTCCCTTAAAATAAAGACTTCTAAATATATTTAATATTACATTTAAACAAAGTCTATCATTTGGGGCAGATTAGGAAAATGAATGTGACTTCTTGCCGGGTGGAATGAGGTGGTATAGGATGTTAAGTGTTAAGTTGCTCACAGTACACACAGTTACTAAGTGGTCACCCATCAAAGTACTAAGCAGACTCATTTCTGCTTAACTTTGGGGATCTGTGAGTTAACCCTAAGTGAAGAAAACTAACTTGAGGATAGAGCAACTGGTATGTTGTGAAACATAAAAGGCAATAAAGATAAGTATAGTAACGAAAAAAAAATCATTGAATATAATCTCATTGTTCTGACAACTGTTATGATATTGATTGAATGTGATATGAAAATCAAAACTTGAAAAAAAAAAAGAGAAAAAACTCAAGAAACGTCAATGTTACATAATACTGAATTTTTCCACCTGATCTTTAACATTTATCTAAAGAAATTAGGAAATCCTAGCTGATTTGTATGACAGTGTATCTGTGAAAATACTT
>CM042143.1:24571389-24573889 GCA_023376005.1 Doryteuthis pealeii
GTAAGCCAATGAAGGTAGATATTTTTTCATCAAGGTGCATCTGCCAATCAAGTGGATTCTTTAAGTTCTCAGACAGGAGAAGAAAAATGCTGTGATGTGGAAGAACCTCAAACATATTCACATAATCGTAGCAGCTGTCTAACAAATCCATCAACCAGTGATGGGGGCTATAGAAAAAAAAAGAAATCTTTGATGTGCAATATTAAAAGATGAATATATTTCTTGAAGAGTTTCTTTGAGGAAGAAGCTGAGAATTACCTCTCAGACATGGCAAGGTTTGCTTTGTATGAGTGAACCTTTTTGCTAAAGATTCTATATGATGAAAATAATTTTTTCTGTTTTAGTACAGAGGTAAAGTTATATATATTTATATAAACGTGATAAGCGAGAACAAAAAATATATAAATAAAAAACATTTTAGTAATATGACAGCAAGATGAAGATATTCCTTTTTAGAAATGTTATAACAATACTAAAATGTAAATTTATGGTTCATAATATATTACACAAGATTTAATTTGGGCAATTATACATTTAATCAATCAAAAGGTAAATGTATAAATACACTATATAGTTAAATTCCCATATATTGTTTGTATATATGTATGCAGTGATACTGATAGCTTTTTGATTTAGAGCGTCCTGGGACTTACATATTTTCTTTGAATGAGTCCCCGGGAAAATTTATAGGTCCCAACTAAAGTTTCTTAGTAGATTGCATGGCTTTTATTTATGATCTGGTGAAATAACTAAAGCCACCTAACTTCTACCTTGTAGCCTATCCTGTGTAATTAATTTCTAAGAAACTATTGAAATGTATTTACGGTTAGCTTGAAATGGTGGATGAAAAAAGAAAAACACTGGAGCGCATGGATATGATTTTACAGTGTCCTTTTAGATTTTTATACATCAGGGACACAGGATGCGTACCTATCTGCATCTCTGTGTATGTATATATAAAAATTAAATATTCAGTTAAAAGGTGAATGTATAACTACACCATACACTTAAATCACATTGACTATTATATATATATATATATATTTTACTCACTCATAAATAAGTACACTACAACCAATTTTTTTATTAATAAAAGAGACATTTCTTACAAATCAAAAATACCAGGATTTTAAAAATTCTAGTATAACATTATACAATAAAAATGAATATTATAAAAAAAACAAATTAATAAAGGATAAAAATAATAAAAAGTAAATAAAAGAAAAAATACAAACAAGAAGAATAAAAATAAACTTAAAAACAAGAATATATAAAAAATGAAAGATGATAAAACAAATACATAGAAAAGTGCTTTTTATTAATCTCTATTACTTAATAGTGTATTACTTATATTTACCAACCTCACTGCACAAGTAGGATGTGACCCAAGGTCAATTTCTTCTTCAGTGAAGTTTAACAAATTTGAATTCAGTGTTTTCCTTCTCCAGACAAGTTGCCGAACCAAGGTTAAATAGCCCAGTCTGCCCTACTAACCTATTGTTGGATGCACAACTTTCCCAGGGATAATAGTGCTATGTGAATTACAAACAGCCTCAGCCAGGATTCGAACTTGTCACCAAGTTCCATTCCCAGTTACAATAACCGTTACACCACAAGCCTCCACATTAGGTACTACGTATTATCAAACTGAAAAGCATTCCATTCTGACAGTATGCAGTCTTCGAATTATGTCTTCATGAATTTCTGTCATTTTTCTAATTCTTCTTTAAATACATTCCACAAGTGCCATGAAGGCTACACATTCAAATTTTTGGTAACTGAATTTCAGTGCGGCCACGTTTGGCAATAAATGATGTAAGATATATCTATTTTGACTATATTATGTTCAACTAGATATAATACAATCCTGGTATATTTGGTTTAGAAGAAAATCAAATGTTAGAGGTGTACTTATTTATGGGTGACTTTGTACATATGTTAAGAAGCATTAAAAAAATTGATATTCTTTCTGAAGAGGAAACAATTATAGTAGTTCATGTTAAGATGTACTATGACAGGTAATATTAAATGATCATGATATTACTTCAGCTGGTGATATATTATAACTTTCTTTATTGCTAAATATTTCTCTCTTTTTTATATCTTTAAACACTACTAATAAGATTAAGGAACTTTAAAATCTTTAAACTGTTAGTAATTTAATTATTATTCTTTTAAAATTATCTTAATTTTATTATCTTATATATTTTGACTATTATAGCTGTTTCACGGTATTGAATAAATTATAGCATTACTACAACTTAAGGTCACATAGGTGGAGTCATGAGAATCAGTTAAACATTTATGTAAAAATTTGTTAATAGTAATATTTTTCCTTTAATAAATTTTCATTCTTAGTAATGGTCTAATGTGACACCTCACTAAAGCTTTGGGAAGGGAACTTTTTTTAGTTTGGATGATATGGGTTTTAATAAGGCAATTTGTAAACCAAACTCCTCCGCCATGGGCAGGAAGCAACACAGGGTTAATATTTAAGTGG
>CM042143.1:24576389-24603889 GCA_023376005.1 Doryteuthis pealeii
TGCACACATGAGTATACATTTAATTTCTTTATTACTTTTTCAATACATACAAAAGTAATGCATATATGATGTAAATATTCATATGTGAGTATTTGTATATATTTACCCAACGTCTGCACACTATCAGGATGTGACACAAGGTAAACCTTGAAGCATTTAAGAGGTTTGAATTCAAGGTTTTCCTTCAACTAGACTGGTTGCCATACCAAGGTTAAAGTAGTCTGCCCTACTATTTACTCATAACTGGATGGAGAATACATGGATATATACCTTTCCCAAGAATATTAACACTATGAGAAATTCAAACAGCATTGACCAGGATTTGAACTTGAGTTGCTGTGTTCATTTCCTATGTTGATAACCATAACACAATGTGAGCCTCCTATGTTTTACCATATATGCATTTAGTTTGGAGGTGAGTGGTGTAATGGTCATAGGAAATGGACTCGTTGACCCGAGTTCAAATCCTGGATGAGGCTGTTTGCATTTCACATAGCACTAATACCCTTGGGAAAGGTATGAATCCAATTCTCCCTCTAGCTATGGGTAAATAGCAGGGCAGACCGGGCTCTTTAACCATGGCTAGGCAACTAGTCTAGGAGAAGGAAAACTCTGAATTCAAACCTGTTAAAATCCACTTAAGAAATTGATCATGTGTCGCATCCTGCTCGTGTGGAGGGGTTGGTAAATATATATATGCATTTAGTTTTAGTTTTTAAATTTTATTTATGTTTGTAAACTCACATATACACACATAATATCTATATATTTACTATCTGAAACTTGTTGATGATCTGCTGTTAATCCCTTGTCTGATAATCTAATATTAATCTCTTATCAGCTGAACCTGGGGATTAATCAGGATTATCAATAACCATTTCAGAATAAAGATTTTTAAAAGAACTAGAGAGTGTTGACTAATAAAATGAATAAACAAATGAATTTTTGGCTAAATTTATAATTTATAAGTTTGGCTAAAATTATATCATTTTTTCCCACTAACACACCTGTCAATTAGTGGGGTTGGTTTTACAATGTCTGATTTTAAAATATGTAGCCATTTATGTATTTACCAACCCCTCCACACAATAGGAATGCAACATAAGATCAATTTTAAGCAGAGTTTAACAGGTTTGAATTCATAGTTTTTCTTCTCCTCTTAGACTGGTTGCCTAACCTAGGTTAAAGAGACCATTCTGCCCTATTATTTATCCATAGCTGGAGTGAGAATAGTTGGATTCATACCTTTTTCAAGAATATCAGTTCAATGAGAAATGCAACTAGCCTTGTCCAGAATTTGAACTTGGTATGCCATGTTCATTTTCTGTGATGATAACCATTATACCATGAGCACCTCAATGTAGCCATTTGATATTTTAAAAAATAATCTACATACTGGAATGACAACTCAGCTTCTCTTTTTTGTCGTAATTCTTATTTATTTATCGTAATTTGTCGTAATTCTTGTTCATTTATAGAAATTTGTCGTAATTCTTGTTTAGATATGAAGATGGATATATAGTTTGGAATAGACTGAGATAGATAGATAAACAAAATAATATAGATAGATAGATATTTTCTACAAGTAAATGTATTTGTGGGGTGTCGCTTCTTTTTTGTCATAATTCTTGTTTATTTAAACTAAAAACAAGACATTAAACAAACATGAATAAAAGAAAATCTGAGACGACATAGCTGGGGACGTTATTTTAATAGTCACCGGGTAGCAATTTCCTCATAAATTACCTTGTTATTAACCAACAACCCCACCATATTAAAAAAAACCCTGCTGACACATAGTGTGATAAATATGGGTTTTCCAGGGTGAAAAAAAAGTAATTCTTGGACTATTGTCAAGAGTTAGTTAGCAAGGCTAAGGGATAAATTACTTATATTCTAATATATCATTGGTTTTGTTTGTTTAACAGGAGGATGTGGGGCTCAGGGTTTTCTTTTTCTTCCTATTAACTAATTATAAGAACCTACTTTCATGTATTTGGTTTCTGTCTATTTCATTATGATTTATCACAATATGTTTCTCATTGTCATAGTTTTTTTTTTTCTTTTTTGTTTGAGATGTTATCAAAAAATATTGAGACTGAGACTTAAAATTTTCTAAATTTGAAAATTCAAAATTCAAATGAAAGCATGTACACAACTGGGCACTTATGTAATAGAATATACTGCTTTGAAACCAATGGTAACAAATAACTTTTAATTGTGTAGTATACCATAATAAATATATATATATTTATAAAGATAAAAGGTGGCTTACTGGTGAAAATGGGCACGATTGTTGGAGGTGCAAAATTCAGGGGTTAAGTCAGCAATATAACAAATACAAAGTGCTCAATACCAAGTAGAGCAAATTTATTAAGAAATGGATCCAATAGAAACCTACTCGAGTTTCACCATAAGGATCTTCAGGGTTAAATCCACTGAATTAATCGAGGTACCGATTAATTGCAGCCGATCACACGTGTATTCACTGTCAGCTGCAATTAATTGGTACCTCGATTAATTCTGGATTTAACCCTGAAGATCCTTATGGTGAAACTCGAGTTGGTTTCTATTGTATTCATTTCTTTATATATAAAGCAAAAAAGCAAAGTAGATGGATTGGCCTAATGTCAGTATCAGCCAGACAGCGAGGGAGCCTATCTCTTTTTCACTAGCACTAGACCAAAGAGATTGTTTTAGCATCTGAGGTGGAGCGCCACACCTACCATCAACTCCTCACTTTACTACACAGATCCCTGTACTACTCATTTGCTGAGTTAGCGAGGGCCAGTATCGAACCAGGAACCTTGCCATTCCTTGGCAAGTGCTTTATTCAATGAGCTAAACACTAATATATAGATAGAATTAAGAAGTTTATCAATATTTTGCTGGTTAGAAATAGACAGATAAACGATTTTAAAATTAGAAATACTGAAATCCAAATTTACTTAATTTTTTAAAGAAACTGTGTTTATTTGCATTTTGGTATATTGATACAAGAAGCTAGTTTATATGATTGAGACAAAATATCCATTCTGGTTGCTAGTTTTTAAGAAAATAAGAATTTTGATTGGGATTGAATTAAGTATCAAATCGTCAGATCACTTAAAGTTTCAAATTTCTGACACTCAATTCTTTTTACTTTTTGTTTTATAAAAGCACATTTTGATTCTCTCATCATTTTCCTGTTACTTAAACAACAGTTTCATCATCTTGTTGCTCTTTTCTTTCTTTAAAAAAAAAAATAGAAATGGCAAGTCTTTTAAATGATAATGCAGTAAAAGCAAATAAAAGAGTATGATATCTTATTACAGAAATATAATATCAAATACACACGGAGCAGACACACAATCCACTAGAGAGAGACTCATCCAGAAATAGATTCAGTTGAACACACATATACACACGTCTGTTGACATGAATAAATATTATAAGAAATACATATATACATACTCATATAGGAAATAAGATGCATTTAAAAAATTTAATACCATAACACTGTATGCATAAAAATATCGGTGTGTATATATATATATATATATATATATATATATATATATATATATTTGCTATATCTGTGAGTAAAGAGTGCTCAATATCATTGATAGAGCAGGCATAACTAAGTTAGGGTAGCAAATAGTCATGAATTTCTTCCCATGATGCACCACACAACAGCATATAAGGAAAAATAGGAGCACAAATAATTCACTTGGTATTAAAATTGCTTAGGCAAGAAATTGTCAGTTACTAAGTGCTGTTAACTTCAGGTCCTTGCTATCCTAACTTATATATATATATATATATATATATATGTATATATATATATATATATATATATATATATATATATGTGTGTATATATATAGAATTAATGTATCATATAAGATGTAAGTACTTGTAGGTATAGAAAATATTTTCTCTTAACATAGCATGTTTTGAAGAGTTACCTTTAGCCTTTATATTATGAAGATGTTTATGTCTGTATCATATGTTATTAAAAAAAAAGTGACAGTATACTACAAAAATGGTAACATGTTCATTTTTTGCCCATTGACATTCCCCCTCTACTCGCCCCGTCTCATTTGCAGAGTATTTCTGTTGTAAACTTATCTGCAGTGAATTTGTATTATACATATAACAATATAACAATCCTATTCTCTAGATAATTCTTATTTAGGCTGAACACTATTTTACTATACACCTTTAGCCAGATATTCTTTGCTTAAGAGAAATCACATGAGATGGTAATAAAAAAAAATGTCAAGTATAGTAACCACAATCTTTCTGTTAAGAGAATGCTTAGATAGCTTTAAACAAATGGTGAATTTTAAATGTGTATTTTGTGGTTGATTCTTTTGGGGAGTTTTGGGAGTTCAAGTATAAGGTATCTAAGTTTTTATGTGATAAGGGTTCAGAATAAAATTATTACTGAACTGACAATCCTTTTTATTTGCCATTTCAAGTAATAAATTAATTTTTAAGATCAATTTTTCACCTTAAAAATAAGAGGTCAACAAAGGGCCCCTTATGGTCCACACACTTCTTCCAAAGGTGTTGCAATGTTTTGATCCCATTGGTAAAAATCATCAACATTGTTTAATTTTGCTTATTTAAGTTATTAAAAAAAAATGATCTCATTACAAATTTACAAATGTCTTTACCTCCATTTTTTTTCTCTAATTCTTTGCAGATTCGGTGATGGAGCAAACCAAGGCACCAGTCAATTATGTGCTATTTATCTGTTGCCTTCACAATGACATGCTCAGGACTTATGACGTTAACACCTAGACAAGACAATTTAGTGTGCACTAGCTGCACCAACACAGTGAGTACAAACATTTTATTTCATTGTTGATGTTGTTGTTAACATAACTAATGAAGATGAAAAAACTATTAATGTATTGTGTAATCCAGTCTGTTCTTTGCTGTTATCATTTCTCAACCAAATCCACAAACCTGAGCTTCATTGTGGTAATGCTTTGTATGGAAAGGACACAAACGACTTAGAATAATATTTCATATTCATACCATAAATCTTGGAGTAGAGTTTGCCCTTGAGTATAATACACAGGGATTTTTAGGGGGCTGTACCTCTAAAAAAATGTGTCTGAATAAACATTGTTGGACAGCAAATAGAGACTCAGACATTGCTTAGAAAATATTTTTTATTTTTAACCTTGTATATAATACACACTAGAGATTTTGACCTTTAAATTTGGGGGAAAAAGTGCAGATTATACTTGAGAATTTACGGTTATTTAAAAAAAAATTAATTCAGTTTTCAAGCTGAAGTCTTAGTAATTGGTTGAAAAGAAGAAAATTTAACTGTGTAGAATCTATTTTTCCTTCAGAATTTGCGATGAGTGAGCCATATGATTTGCTCTTTAGTCATCAAGGCAAGGCTAACTAATTTTTCTCTCAATCATGGGATCTATCTCCACCAATCACAGTTTTTTTCTGGACTTCGAATATTGTTCATCCTTGCAGAAGTGGGTGAATTATTTTAAGAAATTTTGCAAAATAGAGGGTATGTTCAAACAAGTCAATTAATCATATATATATATATATATATATATATATATATATGATAATTTCAATCAGCAATTGTGTCATATTACAATAGCATGAAACAATAAAGTACTTACTTTTAATTATGATATTTTACAAAATAGCATTTGCACAATTTCACACCACAGTGGGGCTTCCTAGCAATGTTTCTATACATTAACATTGAATTGGTCAATGTGCATTCAGTAGGAAAATGCCTTATATTAAGCTATTGCAAAAATATCTGTCTGGGTACTATTGGCAAAAAAAAATGTCAATAATGGAGTTTACTCCCACAGAGACCTAAACTCATATCCTCTTTTGGCCTAGAGAAATCTGTTCATCCACTGTATTACTACCAACATCCACTTTGTGAGACAACATAATAACATAGGAAGCATTACCTTTGGAGCAATTTTCTTAAGAGCCTGTATGCATTTACCCACCTCCACTGCATGAGCAGGTTGTGACACAAGGTCAATTTTTAAGTGAAGCTTAACAGGTTTGAGTTCAGAATTTTCCTTTTTCTAGACTGGTTGCCATGCCAAAGTTAAAGAACACAGTCTACCCTACTATTTACCCATAGCTGGAGGGAGAATAGTTGGGATTCATACCTTTCCCATGGGTATTCATGCAATGTGAAATGCAACCAGCCTCATATCTATTTTCTATGATGATAAACATTACACCACAGATGCTTGAGAGCATGTAGTCTCTTGTTCATCTCTAGGAAAAATTGTTTTTGCAGCTGAAAACTTGCTCAATCTCCAACGGAAGGGTTATTGTGCTCCCTGTATATAATATAATATATGATAATAAATAATAATAAAAACGAAACCACTGAATGATATTAACATAGAATTATTTTAATGTAAATGTGCATCTTTTATGCTTGTAAATACATGAAAGTTTTATGCAATTGTATTCTTTGTTAAAGAGTTTCAGTGAGGTAGAGTTCGGTTAAAGATAATATTCAATTATATCCATTTTGATGGAAAGCTGTTTATTTTACAGTTCACTGGCATTAGCAGGCTGTTGAGCCAAAAGACATGTATGCAATTTCATGTTTTCCTGTGAGGTAGAGTGCAGTAAAAGACAATATATAATGATATCCGTTTTTATGAAAGGTTGAGTATTTTACAATTCATATGCATTATCAGGCTGCTAAATAAAATAAAAAAATATGTATGCAGTCTTATTTTTTGGTTATAGATTTTGAGTGGGTTTCATAAGCTTTCAACTTTTATTGTAAGGCTTAGTCTTGCTCAAGAACTCACATCTGAGGCATCTAGTGGGCATCAAATTTATTACAGAATTTCTATTATAAATTAGTCCAGTCCCTTTTCAGACAAAACCTGCCCCCATTGTGTAAAAAGAGCAAGGGTTAGGTTTTATAGTCTGATGTTCACTAGAGGCACTCTCATATTGGAGAATGGTGACTGGAATGCAACAGTTTTTGCACCTACCTATTCAGGATATGAGCTTCCTGGAGAGTACCTGAATGAAACTGACTTTGTATCATATCCTGCCACAGTGGGGAAAGGGTAGGTAAATAACTTAAAAGTAATTATTGGTGGGATTTGCTACTTAATTATATATATATATATCCTCAACTTCTCTTTGGCACAAGGCTACAGGTGGGAATCAGCAGTGAATATTGAAATCACAACAGTAATAATATCATGGAAGGTCTGAAGTAGGTATTTAACAAACCTGTTTGCCACAGGTAGGATAGAACACAAGGTCACAAGTATAAGGCATCTAGTGAGGATTTAACTTAATGGATGGTCTGAGAGATTGTCTGGGTATTTATCTTTTAAAGAATACAAGAATTCTACCTAACCCAAAGGAACACAAGGGATCTCCACTGTAAAGTGCTCTCACTGAAGCCTAAAATTGGCCACAAGAATCGTAACAAGAAATAGATGTGAGTAGTTGAAAGAAAGAAAGAAAGAAAGAAAGAGAAAAAGAATCGTTCACTGGATAGAAAGAAGGAAACAAGCAAAAAGAGAAAATGAAAGAAAATTATATCAATGGGAAAGGAAATTGTAAAAGACAGAAATAATTTAACACAATGATAATAAAAAAAAAGAATGAAAGAAAGTTTTGAGAAGTTTTCTTGTTCTTCTAAGTTACTCATTTCTCAGTTTTTCTTTCATCTCAATTTGTTTGATGGTGTCCACTTCTCATATTCCCTGGTATTTGTAGTGTTCTGATTCTTTCCTGATTGGGCAGTTCTGTTTATTCCATTGTTTCCCTTTTTCCCCTTTTTTTCATTATAAACATGGCATTTTCTTCAATCCAAAATTCCATTCCTGTATCTTTGTTGTAGACTAATAGTTTCTAGTTCTTTTTCATTTTTGGAAAATTATTGTTGCCTGCAATATTTGCATATTGATCTTTAAAAAATTGGTCTTAATAAATATTTGGTTAATTTTATAGATTTCTGATTGTTTCGTTTAATTTTGATAATTAAAAAAATCCGTTACCATGGTAATTCTAATATCTGATTTAGTTAACCCTCTCTATCCATGACAATCTCTCGCTAACCTTCTCTGTCACTCATTGTTCCCGGAGGTCCTCTGCGCAGCATTCTGTATCCCCGCAGAGTTGGTCAATATAGGTCCTATCTGGACGGCTCACATTGGCATATCCATGTGTTGGTTTCCACAGAAGAACGTCGCTTATGAGTTCATCCTTGCTTCTCCAGCATGTCTTGTTCGTCTCACTCGGACGGTTTGTGAGATAGGGGGCAAGTGGCCAAATGTAATCTATACATATATAAATTTGGTTGGATGGAGTTTAAAATTTGGGCTAATTGACTTTTTCAATCTGTGTAGAACTTAATCCAACATTGGTTTATAATAGAAAATATATTCAGTATTCTTTTTATTTCTAATTTTATTTCAGTGCCATTTTTAAGGACTGTACAAATTATTATCAGTAAGCCTTTTAAAATTTATGGAGAGAATTTCTTTGATTTATTTTTCAAATTAAGACTATTAAAGACAAAAAAAATAAAAAGATAAAAACTTAATTAAATATTTTAAGTAGTAGCAAAGTTTGGGGGTATGGTCTATTGTCAGTATCAGCCAGACAGTGAAGGAGTCTATCCCCTTTTCATTAGTGAATAATAATTACAGTTCCAATTACCTTCGAACTGGGGAGACAAGGCAACAAGCGGTTGTAACTTAAATACAAACCCAAATAGTCACAAAGTCTATTGCAGAGTGACACGATATATGTAAGACTCCACAATGTCATTTAAATCAAGCAGTCAAGCAGCCAATCAGAACTCAAGTAATGGAATGACCCAAATCACCCAGATTCATGGATGGGTCATTCCTGATTTCTATATGTACTAGCTGTCTTGGACACTGCTTAAGTTGTACTAAGCTGCTGTTATTCAAACCAACAGTAGACTTACTGACTTCAATAATTAGTGCTAGTACAGAGAGATTGTTTTTGTGGCTGAGATGAAGCACCACTCCAACCCTTAGCTCTCTGGATTATCACACAGATCCAAGCTGTACTACACATGCACCGTGTTGGTGAGGGGCGGTATTGAAACTGCAGCTTTATGGTTTGTAGGTGGATGCTCTGCTGACTGAGCTAAACTGGCCCCAGATATTTTCAGTAGAATTTATATATATATATATATATATATATATATATACTGAAAATATTCCATGAGATTTTATTGTTAAGGAATTCATGTAATTGTTATTTGTAGTTGTTACAGAAAAAAAAAAATTTATATGTTAATGTATCAATGCACTTTTATAAGGGAAATATTTTGAAAGGCTGAACAAGATATAAGCTATATATATATATATATATATATATTAGAAAATATATTAAGTTAACTAGAACGAGTAGAATTGTCAGTTATTGTGGAGAAAACCAATATCGATTTTATATTTTTAAAAAATTGGGGGGAATTAATTCAGGTGAAGAAAATTTCATAGAGTTTTTTTCATATTATCCACCTGTGTACCTTAAAAACATTATAAGAATCATACAATTCTTTCTTCTATTTTTGAATGAGATACTTTTTCTGTTATGTCCTTTTATTTGAATCTATCTCAGATAATGAATATAGAACATTCTTTATACCATCCAAAATATAGTGCATAAATGTATAGAAACCTATCTCTCACTCTTTTATATATATATATATATATATATATATATACACACACACTCAATGTGCATGTGAATTTGTGTAAGCATATACATAACTGTTATTTTTAGTAGGCTTTAAACTTATAATATTTCAATGAAAGAGTATATTCATGTCCAATACATCTTATTTCATTATTGAAGTCTTATCACTTACAGCAACTTTTAAACAAAATAGAAACATCTTCAATTTACAATTTTGAAATATTAGATCATATTTTGCAGATTTTAATTTGAAAAGTAATCCTATAATGTTTCACTCATTGTTTCTATTGTAGTGTGAGGTCCACCATATTGTTTCCATTGTAGTGAGCATTCTAGCTTTCAAAAATTGATCTGTGTAATTGAATATAGTACAAAGTAAATGCACCCTATTTATTAAAGAATTTAATAGGCAATTAAAATATCAAGATTTTAAACAGTTTGTACAACTTGTAACAAGTCAATAAAAAATCAGCTTTGTATTTTCTTAGTATTTTCCAGTAAAAAATAACTCTTTTTTATTTCAATTTGTCAAGTGATTTAACATTTATAAATATGAAAAATTGATGAAAATTAATACAGATTCATTGAACCATTATTCCATGAATTACAGAAGATTATTTAGGTTTGCATTTGCTCTTTTGCTTAGAATAAGAGTATATTATCTGTATCTGTGGTAATCCTGTCTTTGTTCTTAGAATTATAAGATACAAAGACAGCAGAGTTTTTTATTTTTAAGAATAGAAGATTTCTAAGAAATAAATGCAAAATAAAAAGGACAGACATAAATATCTATTAATAATGGAGATTCGCTTCCGGTTTTTGTCTGTAACAAAAACTATGTCACTGCCTGTGTCACAACATAGAATAGACTCAAAATTTGAGCATGCAATGTTAGACAGTCCTCATTGTTTTTTTTTAAACAAGTTTTAATAAATACGTACCTGGTATTATCTATCTATATATAGTTTGATTTATTTTAATATATATTTGAAGTTATCAGAACTAAGTTTCCATTTCAATTTTTTTTTATTTCTTACTCATTTAATAAATTTATTTTATTTTTACTCCTTTAATAAATTTGATGATTTTACTTTACTTATGATACAATCTCTCTGATATTAAGTTTTCAACTCCCATCCCCTCAGGTAATATTTATTTTACGTTTTTTTATTTTGCTAGCACAGATATTATTCTAGTTTTAGTCTTGTTTAGTTTAATGACATATCAACCCTGTGGGTTATTAATGCCAACTCTATAATATAAAATAAACATAATATAATATAACAATGAATAATATAATGAGTATTATGACAACAAATAAGAAATAAATAATATAACAATATCTAGTATATTCCAGTTTTAGAATGTCTTGTCTGGTAATCAATTATATTTCAATGGGTACAGATACTACACTCTGATCCTAGCAAATGTTACAGTAGAATGAACAACAAAAAATAGGAAAATTTTAAGGGCCGGGTTAGCTTAGTCGGTAGAGCATTCGGCTAGAAACCACAAGGTTCCTAGTTCGATACCGGCCCTCACCAACTCAGATTATGAGTAGCACAGTGATCTGTGCGGTGAAGTAAGGAGCTGATGGTAGGTGTGGTACTCCACCTCATACACTAAAATAATCTCCTTGTCTAGCGCTAGTGAAAAGGGGATAGACTCCCTTGCTGTCTGGCTGATACCGACATTAGGCCGCCCCGACGACTTTACTTTTTTTACTATTAAATAGATAATTATTTGGATAGTTTCCCCATCATTTTAAAAATTTTTTTTTTTTTTTTTGTTTTGTCTTGCTTTATTTTTGACTGATAGACTTGTAGATTTTCATTTTCAGCAACAAAAATAGACATCTGCATAATTCATAGAATAGTGATGATAGTTGATCCCAGCGCTTCAATAACACTGATTTGATCAAATACATCAGATCAAGCTAAATTAGCATAAGAAATATTTTCTTTTTTAAAAAAAAATATGCATTTATTAACAGCTTTTTTGAGTTTGATAAATCACCCTAAAAATTTGTCCTGAGAAAAAAAAGTTTTCTAACGCATTTTAAAATACATACATAATTCTTATATATTTATAATGATGGAGGCTATCATTATTAGTAAATAACGGTGACAAGTTCAAATCCTGGAAGAGGCTGCTTGCATTTCACATAGTACTGATACCCTTTGGGAAAGGTATGAATCAAACTATTCTTCCTTCAGCTAAGGATAGATAGTATGGCAGATTGAGCTCTTTAGGAAACCAGTCTAAGAGAAGGAAAACTCTGAATTTAAACCTATCAAAACCTGTTTAAGAAATTGACCTTGTCTCAATCCTACTCATATGCAGGGGTTGTTAACTATGTATATTGACGATGTAATAATTGATAGGTGACATCCAAATACACCAGCAGAAGTGAACACTACCTATTGCATGGTTTTTATAATAATTATTAATATTAGATCTTAAACATGTGTTGTTAATAGGTGTAGTCATCCTAAAGACCAATACAAGATATTACAGGTGAGAATCTTAGAATTTCAGGAAACACTGATTTTGTCTTGCATTTTCTTTCATCTTTTGATTTTTGTTGCTTTTTCTTCTTTCTGTATCTTATTTTTACAATCTGTGTCTTCTAAGATTATTAAAAATAAAGCCAGCATATTTGTGTAAGTTTCTCACGTTTTTAAATGAGATAATGTGTAATCTTTGAGCCACCATCATGTGAAGGTGGTCTCCATTCCAAAACTGTGAAATCATGACCAATTTTAGTGGATTGCAAATTTGCTGGAGGCCCAGGACGTTCTGTGGTGTATAAATAAGAATAAATAATGCATGAAAAAAAAACAATAAAACATGATAAACTACTGCATTTTTATGCCATAAATATTAATATTTAAATTTGTAAATTCACAAAACAATATAGTCATACACTAAACAATAAACTGGTGAGCAAAATAAAACAAAAAACGATTATTTTGATTAAAATAATAAGGTTTTTAAAATTTTACAACATTTTATGAATAACCATTTAAAAATAGTAATATTTATTTTTACAATCTGTGTCTTCTAAGGTTATTAAAAATAAAGCCAGTATATTTGTCAAGACTCTGTGATGTTTCCTGCTAGTGCTGTTGTGACGATTATCTTCTCCTGCTGGGATGGACTTGGGTCCAAAAGGGTTATCTCCCCTTACTGTGAGGGTTTCGCTAATAGATGGTTGCAGCCCGGTAATTCTCACTCTCTTTCTCTTGGTCTAGCAACTACTAAACATGGGCTACACATATGGTGTCTCTGTCCCTTAAGTGGGGAGCTTTGCCCCCCAACTATCAGCAAGTAACTCACTTATTTCTTCATGAACTCTTTCTTACTTCTTTAGGACTTTAGTCCTATCTGTTTTGTATCATATTGTATCTTGCCATGTATAATGTCATATCTATGTGCTCAGACAATAAAGTCTGTATTTGTTATTATATGTAACTCTTTGTTTGGATTATTTTTGGGTTAGCTCAGTCGGTAGACCGTTTGGCTAGAAACCACAAGGTTCCTAGTTCGATACTGGTCCTTGCCAACTCAGCGTATGAGTAGCAGAGGGATCTGTGCGGTAAAGTAAGGAGCTGATGGTAGGTGTGGCGCTCCATCTCAGATGCCAAAACAATCTCCTTTGGTCTAGCGCTTTTGAAAAGGGGATAGACTTCTTTACTGACTGGCTGATACCGACTTTAGGCCGTCCCGACGACTTTACTTTACTTTTTATATGTGCCTACATTGGAAGGTTAATCTGAGCCTTCTAACATATAATAAGAATCACACATCCTATTCTTATACTGTCATCAGTGTTCCTATCTTTATCTTGTTCCTGAATATCCAGTGTTCATAATTGACAGATTTTGGGATCCTTTCAAGACTCATCATTCACTCTATACTTATTTTCCTGTTGTATGAGCTAATAATCAGTTATTCACACTTATACCACATGAGTTTTTACTTAAAACGAGGAAACTTAATTCTTGTAATGGCTGTGTCTTACTTGCATGAATTATCACAGGATATCTTGTTTTCATTGCAGTTCTTTCATAAAACACACTATGAAAAAACTTGGTGATTAAAAAGTCTAACTTGATTCAGATAGCTGTGGGCTATAGATAGGATAGATACTGCTTTTGCTTTTCAGTGATATAAGCAATTTATAAGTACAAGGAGATCTTTTGTTTGTTTACGTGTATATATATATATATATATATATATATATAAATCTCGGTCAAATGATTGCATAGCCAAGAAACTGACTGTGACTAAGCATCATTGACTTTGTGTGTATGCTATTCAAACTTAGATACACTGATATTATGCACTCTTCATTCATAAATAAACCAAACTACATTATTAATATGTATATATTTATATATATTATTATTATTATTTATATTTTGCTTGAAGGGAATTACAATGCGTTCAAGCAAAATATAAATAATAATATATACTTTATCAACAATGCTTCTAAAAACAAACATCCAAAATCTTATATATATATATATATATATATATATATATATATATATATATTATTATTATTATTATTATTTATATTTTGTTTGAAGGGAATTACAATGCGTTCAAGCAAAATATAAATAATAATATATACTTTATCCAACAATGCTTCTAAAAACAAACATCCAAAATCTTATATATATATATATATATATATATATAATATATATATATATATAAGTGGTCAATGAGCAAAGGCAGAGTTGTAGTAAGATCTAAAATATTGAAATATTAACTTCCAAAAAGTTGACAAAACTATTAATTCATAAATAAATTCATCCACTGAATATTTGTTTTATTTTATATTTTTATACTTACCATCAGATTTATTTTTTATTCTTCTTACTAGTAAGTATTTAAGTTTTAATGTAATGAAATATATTAAATTAGAATGACTAACGAAATTAAATAAGAATGCATATAAAAACATTACACATATTTTATTTATATTTTAATTGGTTTCTATATAAGATCATTCATAGGATTGATTTTAATATGTTGGAGAATAAAACAATAATATTAGAGATCAATAACACCAAGTAAATATCTATTAAACTCAGTTTTGTTAAGACCAATATGCAAATTAACCACACTATATATTATATAAACCTTTATTTCTTAGTAATATATGACACATTGCAGGATTTCAAATGCACTAATAAAATGGGCTGTTTCGAGGCAAATCTCAAATTCTTACAGACATTTTTAATAAATAAGATTTATTTTTTGTACTAGCAAAATAAAAAGACACACTCCGGTTGATGTAAAAATAATTTTTTGAAAGATATTGCCTGAGGGGACGGGAGCTGAAAATTCAATGTCATAGAGTATGTACCATAAGTATGTAAAATTGTCAAATTCATTAAAGGATAAAAAAAAAAAAAAAGAAAGACAATTTGAAATGGAAACAGTTCCGATAACTTTAAATATTATATTTGAATAAAACAATCTATATATAAATATATAACACCGGGCATCTATTTATTGAAACAATGAGGATTGTCGAACGTTGCATGCTCACATTTTGAGTATATTTATTCTATGTTATGACGTTGGTATATATGTTGGATAATGTCACGTAAGCAGTGACATAATTTTTGTTACAGGCAAAAAACGGAAGCGAATCTCCATTATTAATAGATTAATGATTTTGACTATAAATTAGATACTCATTGATAAACTTAAATTGAAGTTCCATGTAGGAGTGACCACAATTATTTGAGTTAAAGAATCAGATATATCAGCCATTTTTTTTTTTTTTTTTTAGAATTATGGCTGACAGACTGCCAGAAATTCTTTTCAGTTATATATCTATTTACCTAAATATATGACACTTGAGTGTTTTTTGGGTTTGTATTGCATATGGTTGTGTGTTTAGATACAAGTAAGTATAGTTTCTTGCATAAAGTCAAGTAGGTATGATGGTAAGTCAAAAGATCTATAAATCCTATAGTGGAAAAGAAAGCCTGTTGCCAGTAGCAACCACAAAAGGATGCACATCACTATCTCAGCATGGAATATTTTGTCTGTGTGTGTCCTTCTACTTAAACATGCCAAAGTAAACTCTCCACCCTGAAATAAATTTAGAAAGGCTGAGAGTTCTGCTTTGCCTGAGTGATATCATTACAGAGCTCTTATCAAGATCACTGGCGGATGACTCGGGCTAAGAATACAGAGGACATTGATAAGCTAGAGAGATGAAAAGTATCAGTCACTAATATACTAGGAATATTTTTTGTTTGTTTATTTATTGAGGGTCTAGTAGGGTTACCTGGTGTAAAATCAGTTTTAAAAAAGAAAAAAAAAAAGAAAAGACGTAACAAAGAAAAGTTTCTTAGATTAATGTTAAGTTAGGTCGGATGATTTTTTTTTATTCCAACCCATTTACTTTTAACATTGCATAACACTGAAAAAGTTGACAAGAGTTGAAAATAAGAAAATTGCTCATTTAAATTGTGTATCTCAAGACTTCAGTGGAAAAATTTTTTTCTAGTCTTTTACCAGACATTGGCATATTAACGTAGAGAATGTTTCCATATATATATATATATATATATATATATATATAAGTTTTGTTGAACTGTACAGACAATTCCTCCTTCCTCTATAACTAAACCCTTCTCACAACTTGTGCCCCCCTCCCACATAAAATCACCACTGCAAAGCTCGCTCGAACCACTACCATTCCTACAACCTCCTACTACCAATGGTTATTACCTCCCACTTCTAATTCCTTGCTACTACTCGTTCTAAACGAGACACAAAATCATACCATCGTTTCCCACCTGAGGATGGCAAATTATATTGCCGAAAGTGCTCGTTTTGAAACCTTTGAGGGACTGTTATACCAGTTACACCCCGACACCAGAAAGATGGCCCGAAAATTGGAATGGATCAACGAAAAACTTGTCCGACAGTGGAAAAAATTATGTGAATGAGAATCACCAATTTGTAACTAAAATAGAAATCAAGGAAATTTTTAAGATTCTAAAGATTGAGCGGTATTTACAAGTACTACTTAGTGTTTAGTTCTTAAAATTTTGGTAGATTTTATAATTACTAGATTAATATTGTGCAGAAAGGGATTCTCCCCATTTTCTTTTTTGTCAGGAAAAATATATTTATTAACTTCCTGAAGATATTGGTACAATGCTAGGCACATTATTCTAATGTTATGTTGGTCAGACAGTGGCAAAGAAATAGCTGAATTAAGACGATTATATAATTTCCTTAACAGAAGCAAAAGTGACTGTATAGATCAGGACGGTAAAGAAGCTTGGTTTGTATTATTAAAAGCAGCAGTGATTAACAGTAAATCAATAGAGTAAATAAAATAAACATGAAGAGAAATATTGATTTACTCAGCACTTTTATATTAATAATTTCTACTCAGCAGACAGATTGTTTTTTTGTTTTTTTTTGTTTTGTTTTTTTTATTGTTGTTTTTCGGTTTTTGTTTTTCTATGTATATCTAACATTAGATTTCTGTGTTCACTTCTTATCGGTCATTGATTTAAAAAAAAAAAATTCTTTCTTTGTAATTTATTTAGAAAATTTAATGTGAGTAATCATTAAAATAGATAGGAAGTGAAAGCCTCTTTTATGAAAACAATGTTTTTTTCCCCTTATTTCCCTTATTAAAAAGATGAAAAACATATTCATCTTCTGATGAAATAAATATATCTTATATCAGACTATTGTTTAGAATCTTCACAAATAAAATATTTGTCACTGTTCATAAGATTTGTGCTATACATAAACATGATTTTGACTTTTACAAAAATACCTACCAATTTCAATATAATTTCCAAGAAAAGTATTCATTGTTAACAGAATATACAAAAATTGCCTTTTCTATAAAACTCAATGTGATTTTATATTTATTGGTTATGCATCCTAGTCTTGTTACACTCTTAATTGTTTTTTAGCATCTGAGGTGGAAGCGCCACACCTACCATCAGCTCCTTACTTTACCGCACAGATCCCTGTGCTACTCATACGCTGAGTGGGTGAGGACCGGTATCGAACTAGGAACCTTGTGGTTTCTTGCCGAACGCTCTACGACTGAGCTAACCCGGCCCCTTGCCCAGAATTTGAACTCGTATCGCTGTGTCGTTTTCTATGATGATAACCATTATTATATAAGTTTTCAGCTTTCGTGCAAATTCATTTAAGTTTTAGATTATAATTTTTTTTAAAGTCAGACATTATACTTTTTTATCACACTTTCTATTACAAATAATGAGTTAAATCATGACAGGGATTTCTGTTATTCATAACAAAAACTTCTTTCAGAAATATTGGTGACAATATGTCTCAGTTTATGTGTTTAAAAAAAAATGACTAATGATCAACAACAAACAATCCTAACAAGTTCGTTGACTAATTGAAAATAAAAGCATTGACAATAATATCATCATCTCCTGACTATCTCAAGATTATTTTCTTTTATATATTTTATCTCGTTTTATAAAGACACTTCCATTGGTGACACATAGTATTATTAATACTTTGAAAAACTTTTTTCTCAGCATTGAAGAAAGGTTCAATCAATATTTTCTTCCTTCACCTTCCTCTCATCCTGAAAATCTGATATAAATTCTTGCAAAAATGCTTCAGTGCTTCCACTCAGCTGGACAACAGTTAAAATGTTTACATTCTTACCTTTTCTTTATATATATATATATATATATATATATATACCAGGTATAAATAGCAGAAGGAAGCTAAACTGCTGACGTTAGTATTTCTGAAATAACAATAAAGATAGTCACTTCAAGTAGAATAGTATCTTTTTTTTTTAATTTGGAATAAAAGAGATTTATTTTGCTTGAGATTAAAAACTCGGTTGATTTTTTTTTGTCCGTTCTCTCCATTTACTGGTTTGTTTTTTTTTCTCTCATTTTCTTAGCAATGAGGTCAGATTTCTTGCTTCAGTGAAAAATATACGAATGATGAAAAGCGTCAGTATGTCTAAAGAAAGTAACAATTTACAGAAAATTAACAAACAAGATGAGAAAAAGAACAAGTCAAAATATTTTGAGATAAAACATCTACTCTACTTTTGTTTGGTTTGTTTATATTACAAAACTTAGTGATGTGGAAATCTTAGAATATTTCATGAAAGGGTGGATTCTTTTACCAACTGTGTTACTTCCAGTGTTATTCAGTAAAAACAAAATAAATTTTATCCTGTTGGAATAACCTGGAATATATCAACTGCATCCCTACATACGAGTAAAACATATTTTTAGAAAAAATTCTTTTCATTAAGCAGAACTTGATTTTAAAATAAGATGGGTTGGGGGACTAACTTTGGGGGAATTATGAGGGTATTCAATTTTACACATAAATGTCTTGTCTTTATTTATGTCTTTTTTTTATTATTAAAATCATCATCATCATCATGTGAATTGAAAATAAATATATATATATATATATATATATAAAACCATGAACATGCTAAAAACAAAACAAAAAAAATCATTAAAAAACAGACAAAAAAATAATTAAAAAACAGACAAGCTTCCGTGTTTAAAAAAATGATAGAAAAAGAAATTTCAATTTTATACAGCAATTCTTTTTTTTTTACAAAAAATCTTTTTTTTAAATTGCAGAATAAATAAAAAGAAAAACTAAAAAAAAAAATTTTTAAATCATGACCAAAAAAGGAAAGAAAATTTTTTTTTGAAAAAAGTCATTGAAATAGGACACAAAAATATTTTAATTTCCCAGAGAGATGTTTGCTATGACCCATTAGGTTGTCATAGTACCATCTCCTTTTATTGCACCTCTCAGAACAATCAGGCTTGTCTGGTAGTGCCCATCTCCTTCCCAAGTCTATTACATTGTATGGCAAGCACTGCCTATTTTTCATTTTTTTTTCTAAGAATTTTCTTCCTACAAAGAAAGATAGGGGATCCTGAGTATGACATTGGTAAGGCACCAGTTTTGGAGCTTTAGGAAGAATGGAGTCATTTCGTTGTTGCCATTACTTTCAGGTTCTCTCTAAATTTGACCTCTTAAGGTCACATCTATGGGTCCAATAAATCTATTAGAGATAATGAACTGTTTACCTGTTTAAAATGATTTTTATACCATATATAATTGGAGACCATAAATGTTAAATTGATTTTGGCATAAAATAACCCAACAAAAGCCATAAAACCAACGAGCCAACTAATCAACGAAAATGAATTTGTTCAACCTGAGATAATCACTAATGGTATTAAAACAAAGCCAGTTTATATAATAGTACCGAATTCAAATACACTGGTAGAAAACAACTGAGATAATCACTATGGTATTAAAACAAAGCCAGTTTATATAAGTACCGAATTCAAAATACACTGGTAGAAACAACCTGAGATAATCACTAATGGTATAAAACAAAGCCAGTTTATAATAGTACCGAATTCAAAATACACTGGTAGAAAACAACCTGAGATAATCACTAATGGTATTAAAACAAAGCCAGTTTATATAATAGTACCGAATTCAAAATACACTGGTAGAAAACAACCTGAGATAATCACTAATGGTATTAAAACAAAGCCAGTTTATATAATAGTACGAATTCAAAATACACTGGTAGAAAACAACCTGAGATAATCACTAATGGTATTAAACAAAGCCAGTTTATATAATAGTACCGAATTCAAAATACACTGAGAAAACAACCTGAGATAATCACTAATGGTATTAAAACAAAGCCAGTTTATATAATAGTACCGAATTCAAAATACACTGGTAGAAAATAAAATTGGAGACCCTGAATATATTTGTCAGTTTACTAAAGATTAAATATACATGCAATATTATTTGTCTGAATTTTTGAGATGAGGCTTGATACTTTGTATTATTTAGACTTTTCGAACTGTTGTCCTCATCTTTATTGTCAAACTCGGACACCTTCTTGTCAAACTTGGGAGCCATGTGTCTGTTGAACACATTTTTCGAACTGTTGTCCTCACCTTCTTGTCAAACTCGGGAGCCATGTGTCTGTTGAACACATTTTTCGAACTGTTGTCCTCATCTTTATTGTCAAACTCGGACACCTTCTTGTCAAACTGGGAGCCATGTGTCTGTTGAACACATTTTTCGAACTGGTGTCCTCATCTTTATTGTCAAACTCGGACACCTTCTTGTCAAACTTGGGAGCCATGTGTCTGTTGAACACATTTTTCGAACTGGTGTCCTCATCTTTATTGTCAAACTCGGACACCTTCTTGTCAAACTTGGGAGCCATGTGTCTGTTGAACACATTTTTCGAACTGGTGTCCTCATCTTGTCAAACTCGGACACCTTCTTGTCAAACTTGGGAGCCATGTGTCTGTTGAACACATTTTTCGAACTGGTGTCCTCATCTTTATTGTCAAACTCAGACACCTTCTTCAAACTTGGGAGCCATGTGTCTGTTGAACACATTTTTCGAACTGTTGTCCTCATCTTTATTGTCAAACTCAGACACCTTCTGTCAAACTTGGGAGCCATGTGTCTGTTGAACACATTTTTTGAACTGTTGTCCTCATCTTTATTGTCAAACTCGGACCCTTCTAGTCAAACTTGGGAGCCATGTGTCTGTTGAACACATTTTTCGAACTGGTGTCCTCATCTTTATTGTCAAACTCGGACACATGTGTCTGTTGAACACATTTTTTGAACTGTTGTCCTCATCTTTATTGTCAAACTTGGGAGCCATGTGTCCGTTGAACACATTTTCGAACTGGTGTCCTCATCTTTATTGTCACTCAGACAACTTCTTGTCAAACTTGGGAGCCATGTGTCTGTTGAACACATTTTTCGAACTGTTGTCCTCATCTTATTGTCAAACTCGGACAACTTCTTGTCAAACTTGGGAGCCATGTGTCTGTTGAACACATTTTTCGAACTGTTGTCCTCATCTTTATTGTCAAACTCGGACACCTTCTTGTCAAACTTGGGAGCCATGTGTCTGTTGAACACATTTTTCGAACTGTTGTCCTCATCTTTATTGTCAAACTCGGACACCTTCTTGTCAAACTTGGGAGCCATGTGTCTGTTGAACACATAGTGCAATGAATATAAGGATTGAGTTAATACAGTTCTAAGTGACAATCATCTGTAGGTTGCAAAATTAATCCTAACAATGAAGGAAAATAACATAGAATACTTAACATTACATAACACTTGTACCAGGTGATGGTTAATAGAATAAGAACAATCAAGCACTCTGGATTAGATAAAGGGTTTGGTTCAAAGTTCCATGAAGGCTTCCGATTACAACATGAAAGCTCCATATACTATGTAAATCTTTATTTCCTAGAGATATATAACACATTTCAGGATTTTAAATGCATTAATAATATAAGCAGTTTTGTGCCAAATCTAACTCAACTAGACTTTAAAACAGATATCGTTAATAAATAAGATTGAATAATGAATATTTATAATCATTGAGAATATAACTAAGGAAATTGTGACATCAGTGGTGACATAGTTTCAGTTACAGACAGAGAGTTACACCACCTCCATTATAATAAGATATTTACCTTACATTGATACTAATATAAAAATTTAAGTGTGCATTGCTAATTGAACAGGCTCATCACTGATCTACATAGACTAGTATCCTCATCTTGGTTGTTATAGTCAAAAATTTTCAGCTATTTCAGAGATGCGGAATTATCATTATTATACACTGATCATTTCTGACTAGTATCCTCATCTTCATGATTATTATTGTCTATATTGTTATATATATTGTATAACCTAGATACAGAAAGACACATGTCTGAATACATAATTGGATGATAATTTATATCAACAGGAAATGCCTTAAGAAGGCCAGAGAGCACATCAGCCAAAACATTGTGTATATAACAATAAAGATGAGGACAACAGTCTGAAAAATCTAAATAATCCAAAATACAATCTATATACATAGATTACAATAAATGATTATCCATATTATCAATATTTGCACAAGTTCCAAAATAATATGTGCATAAATTTAACAAAGATGAAAATCAGCAACATTCTTCAGAGTGTAGGGATATACAATGAATGATTATCTCCCTTAGAAAAATTAGCATGTCTGTCAGGGGGGCTTTGGTTAGTGTCACATGACAGCTAGAATCCCATTCTTGAGATATTTTTTTACCTATGTTCTTTGAACAATTGTCTCTGACCTTACCATGAAACAGTAAAGACAATTGACTGCATTACACATACTTGACAACTAAACCTTTTTAAGTCTAATACCCCTTTTACTATTTCTTTTTCATGGAACAATATGTGTGTAATTCTACCATAGGACACATTTGTATATTCTTTCTTTTAACACTACTTATATGTATATTATCTTATTATAATGGAGATTGTGGGTTTGTCTGTCTGTAACCGAAACTATATTACTATGCAAGTCACAATTCCTTTAGTTACTTACATCATATTCTCCATGATTTTATTTTTATTTAAACCTCAATTATTAATAAAATTGTTTTACATTACATGCAATTGTATTTATATATACAACAAAATAGCGGTTCACAGTGTGAATGGGAAGGCTAATTTGCATATTGATCTTAAAAAATTGATTTTAATAAATATATGCTTAGTATTATTGATTTCTAATTGTTTGGTTTTATCTTATTGAATATGAGCAAAAATCTCTTCAATAAATCTTAAAAGAAATCCATTAACAAGAAGAAATAACTATAATATTATTCTTTACTTCCTATTTTAACTAAACAGTTTAATTAGGAAAATTTACCAATGAAAGACGGGAGTAACGGAAAATGATGGAAGAGTTAGTTTCAAAGTTGTTCTATTTTTCAATCATACCTCCTCTGTTCAAAATCTTTTTTATCTGCATTCTTATACAGTTTCATTAGCCTTTCTAATTTAATATGATATTTTATTATATTAAAACTTAAATACTTGCACCCGGAGGGTGCATATATTTGCTAGTGTATATAAAAGATTAAATGTTCTTGTATGTGTAAATGAGTTTATCTTATCTATAATTATATAAACACTCCATCCAACTTATCATCTACATCATTGAAGGAGGAGGCACTCTTTGTGCCATGGTTATCCTTGTAGGAAATGGACATGGTGACCCAAGTTCAAATTCTCCATGAGGCTTTTTGCATTTCACATAGTGCTAATATCATTGGAAAAGGTATGCATCCAAGTATTTCCCATCAGCTATAGGAAAATAATAGGGCAAACTGGGCTCTTTAACTTGGATATGGCCACTGGTCTAGGCAAAGGAAAACTCTGAATTTAAACCTGTTAAACTCTGTTTCAAAATAGACTATGTTACATCCTACCCATGGGATAGGCGTTTGATAAATATATACATCAATGAAGTGATTTTATTTTTTAAGCCAATTATTTCTTGCCATTTAAATCTGTATTATTACATCTTTAAAACTGGCTAAAAGATGCTTGGATCCTGTTACATGGTAAGCAGGTTTTATTCTGTATATATTGCTTGTTTGGTACAGGTGTTTCTTACATTTGCCTATTTGGTACCTTTTGTATATGGCGGTAAGGTGGGAGGGTCTTGGATGTGGGTTAGCAACGGTAATGTGGCACATAATTAGCAGTCCTACTAAACTATTTGATGCATTTACAATCTGTCTCACTTTAAATGTCTGACTCTTTGCATCTCAAGTAAATCTCTTCCTCATCTACTTCTATTCTTTTCTCTCTCGATTATTCTATCAGTCTTTTGCTTTGCTTTCTGTCTCTCCTTATTCTCTACTTTGTATATCTAATTGCTTGCAAGATGACATTGTTATGAACATCTAATGATTAGAAATCCTGCTCGGTTGACAAAGTAGATAGTTATTGCTTCCAGTTCTTCTACTTAGTGCTAAATCGATTTTAATGGAATGTCAACCTGTATAGGGTTATTTTATGCATAAAGGTTTGGGAACTTAATTCCTCGTACATTAAAAAGGGGCCGGGTTAGCTCAGTCAGTAGAGCGTTCGGCTAGAAACCACAAGGTTCCTAGTTCGATACTGGTGCTCGCCAACTCAGCGTTATGAGTAGCACAGGGATCTGTGCGGTAAAGTAAGGAGCTGATGGTAGGTGTGGCGCTCCACCTCAGATGCTAAAACAATCTCCTTGGTCTAGCGCTATTGAAAAGAGGATAGACTCCCTTCCTGATTGGCTGATACCGACTTTTGGCTGCCCTGTCGACTTACATTAAAATTTACTTTTTGTGTTGCTATTTCTTAAGAGATTTTTTCTGAATAGTTATATGATATCAAGTATTTCCATCAAATACAAATAATTTGCAAATATTTCTTCATTTTTTATTCAGTAATAGTCATTTGTTTCAAATAATTAGTTAAATATTAGTATTAATTAATATTAGTTAAATATTAGTAAATATTAATACAGATAATTTAAAATTATGATTACAAGTATTTCTATTGAATACAAACAATTCTTTTAATAGATCTATTTGTTACATAGATATTACCCTAATAAGTACTACGGCTCTGGGTCAGAGTAAACCTAGGAGTAATGGCAATGAAGAGGTACACTCCACTCCCCGGTGCTCCTGAACTGAAGCCTTATCATAAAATGCAGGCTCAACATAATTGCACCACCCTTGTTGATAGTGGAATGGTGTTGCACATCTTGAACAGAGTCTTGTTGGAGATTAGGTTGTTTGGGCATTGGTGTCCAGTGATAGTTCTCAGATGTTAGCAATAACAGGCATCAAGCTTATAATATAATAGCTACCTTTGGAGTTGTACAGCTGTTGCAATTGTACATTATCAAAGACATATTTTGCATCATATAGATATCTATTTTATATTATAAATAGTTATATATTAATATAGAATATATGAAATCATTAAAATCTTTCTTGTTACTGTACTTAATTCAGTGGTGAATATTAATCAAATTGATTAATCATTTTACAGTGAAAATCTAAAAACACAACTCCTACCTTGTATATACACACATATAATATATTTGTATGTTTTTGTACATTAATTGACTCACAAAGATACAAGTTTATGTATGATGAAATTGCAACAACTAAAAATCTGTTGATTTTTAATGTAGTATAGCATAAGAGTGAGGTCTGAGAAGTATTGATACACTCCTTAATTTGGAACACATACATATATATATATATATATATACTAGCAAATATATGCACCCTCCGGGTGCAAGTATTTAAGTTTTAATATAATAAAATATTGTATTAAATTAGAAAGGATAGTGAAACTAAATAAGAATACAGATAAAAAAGATTTGAAACAGAGGGAGTATAATAAAAAATGGAACAACTGAAACTTATTCTTCCATCACTCTTGTCTTTCATTGTTATTTTTTCTAATTTAAGTATTTAGTTATAAGAGGAAGTAAAGAATAAAATGACAGTTATTTTATTTTGTTAATGGATTTCATTTAAGATTCATTGAAGAGATTTTTGCTTATATTCATTAAAATAAAACCAAACAGTTAGAAATCAATAATACTAAGCACATATTTATTAAATTCGATTTTTTAATATTAATATGCAAATTAGCCTTCCTGTTCACACTGTAAACCGCTATTTTGTTGTATATATAAATATAATTGCATGTTGTCAATATGTAGACATAGTTAACAGTATTAATAACGTAAGACAATTTTATTAATAATTGAGGTTTAGATAAAAATAAAATCATGGAGAATGTGATGTCAATAACTAAGAGAATTGTGACTTGAGTAGGAATATAGTTTCGGTTACAGACAGAAAAACACACAATCTCCATTATAATAAGATATATATAGGTATATGTAAAAACAAAATTTTTTTGCGATGAAACAAAGAAAATACAGTGCTCAATCACAGTTTGTAAGAGCTAATATTCCAAACGGAATTAATTTAAAAATAAAAAATAAATAATAAAAAATAAAACGTTTTTTTTTCAAAGTTAAAAAAACACTCTATTTTTTTCAAAGTAAAAAAAAACGTTCGATTTTTAACGAATAAAGGGAGGCAACTTCGTTGGCATTACTACAAAAAAATACAAATTTTAAAAAAAATTTATTTTTGTAGTTCTGGACTATTAAAGCGTCTGCAAAACTAACCGACGTTATTTACAATCCTAAATGTGACATTGAGTAAAGAACTCCAACAAACACCATAGGATCTTGCTCCACAGCCTGATGATTGCTATTTAGCATGAAACCGCGGTCGCTGATAATGAACATTAATCTATGAAAACATTGTAAAATAAATAAATATATATATATATATATATATATATATATATATATAAACACACACACAACATTTGTGTTTGATCTTGAGTAAATTGAAACATATATTCAGGGTGTTGCAGTTTTATCTTTGGTCGGTGTAGGTGTGTGTATATGTGTATATATATATATATATATATGTGTGTGTGTGTGTGTGTGTGTGTGTGTGTGTGTGCATATGGGTTTGGAGTGGGTCATTAAAACTTACAAATAAAAGATGTTTTGAAAATTTTTTTCTGAAACTCTTTTTGTTTCCATACAAGTGAATGATGGTCAATAGTTAATGTCTGTTGAAAAGTTTTTAATTGAGAGCTGTTGGCTATTTGTTTAGTCATTATTAAGATCTAAGACCTTAATGGTTCAGGGATAAAAACTGCCAAAATTACTCCTATAAAAAAAATAAAAAAATACTAGAAATTGAATGCTATAAAAACCCTTTGACAACACAGTTTTTCTTTTTTTTTTTTTTTTTTTTTAC
>CM042143.1:24608889-24633889 GCA_023376005.1 Doryteuthis pealeii
TAAATATCTTCACATGTTAGAAACATTACTAGATTATGACTTAGTTTCCACTGAGATTTGCGGTCTTATTATTGAGGTGTTATACTAGACTTAAGTACGATTATGCTTTCTTTGAGGATGATAAGATACCTGGCGAATATTCCAATCCAGTTTGAGCCAACCTTGAATTTAGAGTTTAGGTAAGTAATTAGAAATGTTTGGAGTGGATGTCTTATTAACTTCAATTTTAATTTGTAAATACTTATGCAAGATACCTCTTACACTTCGATGTGAGTTATCGATAACGAGATAGTTCTAATAAATAATTGACTATCACAAGTAAATTATAATTAAGATGTCCTACATTTAGCTTCCTAAAAACAGACTGAGATGCAGTAGGAAATTAACGATCATATCTTTAGGGATCCATACATGCATAAGTTTATAAAGGCATTTTTAAATGGATCATTGAGAGCTATCTAACTGAAAACTCAGAGGATACAAGACTGAACTGTGACTCAAATTGTTTTTTCTCATAGATTCAAGACTAGCTACAACTAAGCAATAATAGTTGTTTAGTTAAGCGAAGATAGAATAATATATGCTCGCATTACATTATAGCATCATATATAAATTTTCTTATTTGTTTATCTGGCGAGTGAGATGAAAATGTTATTCAGATAATTTCCTAGTTCAGTATTTCTTGTAGCAAAATTTAGATATTCATGTAGCAACTAATTATAGTATAATTTCTCGGCCTCATATATTTAGTCATTTTATTTTTATAACCAGTAATTTCAAGCTAGTAAATTAAATCTTATTGGGCTTGTGGCTCTATGTAGAATATTTGTATAATTCACTGATGCAATATTTTTTATTGGAAACTAAGCATGACTAGAGATAAATGAATTTGTAGTATCTATCTCATCATAGCTCTCAAAGAACATAACACTTTCATAAAAGATAGCATACTTAATAATATTAATGAGTATATAAATATATTATATAAAGAATAAGGATAGATAAATATAATATGAAATAATAGATAGAGAATTAGATTCACTAATTATATAACACCACACATTAACACTACGAGAGTGAGTATTTTTTGATATCGGAACTCATAGTAAACAAAATAGACATGACGTCGTGGTGTATGTGATGATACTCAAATTATATTATATTATATATAAATTTAATTAAATATAGTATAATATATAAGTATAAAATCATAAATATAGATAAACTCATGACCTCAAGAGTTATACGTTAACGCAATAATCCATTAGTAATAAGTGATTAGATCAATATGGTCAGTAGTATATAATGTTAATATACATGTAAAAATTGAGTTTTGCTGTAGTAGTGTTTTTCTCCATCACATTAGCTCATGTATTAAATCAATATATGTGGGCTGACAGCACGTATATGATAACATACATTATGACACTTATATATATTATCTCACTAATCAGGTGTTCCTCACTTATTACATACTACATTATATGATTATTTCCATCTTAGTCAACATGCATCAACAAACTTGTTGGTACAGACAAAATTTGCTTGTTATATAGTTGATCGAGTAGACTTTGATCTGTAAAATTGTTTTATCTATTCTATGCTTTCTTACTCTACTCTAAGGTCTCTATATATAATATATATATATATATATATACATATATATCACCCATCTCACACACATATGCGATTGTTGATCCTAATATTGCACTTATGTCATTGCCAGACAGGAGAATGCTCATACATACAATGTATATATTGATTAGAGAATTACTCTTTGAAAACGTATTATATGAGCTTCTCATCCCAAATAGTCCCTTCGATATCAGCGAGCAATCCCGATTCGATATAGCTGTCCTATGAGAGTAATGTCATTGACCATCACAATGAGGGTGACCCTTCGAGTAATCATATGGGTTGATTATGGACAGAAAGGTGCGTACACTAGATTGCGATGCCTCTTGTTTTTTCACAGTCGTCATGTGTTGTTTGTTGTATGGACGTGAGTATCACTGAATTACACCCCACAGATTTTCGCTCTGCAAGCATAGTGTACAGCGCACAACAAGATAAGGGCCTACGATGAAATTCCTTGTATTGTCGAGTTATCCAAAAATTGATGTCTTTATAAAAGCACGATGCACAATTATTGATTAAAAGTATAAAAGCGAAACAGAAATGTTCATAGTTGTGTCTCCCAAAGGTAAATAAAAGTAATACAGGTGCAGATCCATAAAATGACAATAAGCGATATTGACACAGCCCTATCAATTGCTTTAGATAAATTTCAACTTTATCTTCACTTTCCCCAGAGTTTAAGAATCATCAATCGATTTGAAAGAGTAAAAACCAACTCTTCCACAAGCACCACACTTATTTCATTGCTTCATAGCCTAGACCATTGGTTGTTCAAGAGATGCATACCTGTTTAGGCTTGCTCATATAGTTGCTCGTTTTACTCAAGTAATTAGGTATAAATGATTGATAATCAGAGAGAAAGGTGTTATTGGGCAGATACGCATAGCTACAATTTTGTTTTTTGTTGCAATGCATATCAAATGGCTCTTCAGAAATATCGGTATGGTGCTGGTGGATTCATACATTTATAATATCCAATAATGTAAGAGCAAATCGACTCATTGAAGGAGATTTTGTCAAAATGTTATGAATCTATGAGGATATTCTCTTCTACCTATGTCTCAATAACATATGCCTTTAGTTCCTAGACATGGCTTTCTACCACCCTACTTGCTTCTCCTCTTTGGCAGACCAAAAAGCATACTTTACCCCAGACTTGCTGCGTTTCACTGTCTCCATCACTAGATTCTCTACATTATGGGTACAATTGATAGATCAAAAAAGATAGGGCAGGAGGTGACGGCTTACGCTAACATCCTATACGAGCATACTACAAGGAAGACTGTGCTATCGATTCTAGCCAGTCACCGAAGATCAATAAAAAAAAGAAGATATTGAGTGAGTTTGTATTCCAAAGTTCACTTTCCTGTTTCGCTAAAGGTGTATAATCTAGACAGACAAACTTTGATAACGTAAGATGAAATGAGAAAGTCTAGAAATAGTCAGGTGCTCCACCTGACTATTTTCATTTCTGAGAGAGAGAGAGAGAGAGAAAGAGAGAAAGAGAGAAAGAGAGAAGAAGTTAGAGAGAGAGAGAGAAAGAGAGAGAGAGAGAGAGAGAGAAGAGAAGAAAGAAGAGAGAGAAGATAGAAAGAGAGATGAAAGAGAGAGAGAGAAAGAGAGAGAAAGACAAGGACAGAGTTTATGAGAAGGAAGAGAAGAAGAGAATAAAAAAGACTGAGTGCACAGAAGTAGTAAGTAATATAGACGACTAGGATCATAAAATAGAATAAAACAAAACGCTGGCTTATGGTGAGACTGAGTATCAGAGAGACAAGTGCATAGAGCTTTCTAGTTCTGAAATGAAGACATGGAGCAAGCACGTAGACGGCTATCTCTTTAATGACTTAAATAATAAAAGTAAGATAGTGAGCAGCATATGAATTATCCATTTAGAGGAAATGAAGAAAATCAACGTGACCTCTAGCATCACTGAATATTAACACAAATAAAAAATCAGGATCAAAAAAACACAGCCATATATAAAGAGCACAAAAAAACTTATTGAGAAGATAGTTAACTATGGAAATGAGAAGAAGGAGTGAAAATGATATCTTTATACATGACATTTTGAGGTTTTCGTATCTACCATTGTTTTGGCATTTACGAGTATTTCTATATTTTTACGGTGCATCTGACTGCATCTGCATACAAGTAAATCAATTGAGTTTTCTATTAGTTAAAGAATGATATTAACTGCTAATATGGAGCTAGGATATTCATCAGAAATATTAGGAAATATTTTTTGCTACCTTTATGTATTGTAAAAAAAATTATAGAATCCTATACACATATCGACATTTTAGTCACGCTTAGAGTAAACAAAGCCTATATTTGCATTAATGTAACTCAGGGCAATCATATCAGAATGTAGAAAGTGAGAAGAAGTAGTAAACATGAAATAACCAATAAAGAAGTGATATCATATTGATAATTATATGATAATATGAGCTTGTACGGATGAATACGTAATAAATTCAAATTTAACTATCTTTCTTATTCCGAAGTGTAGGGATCGCACTTGCATCTAGAGCACAATTAAACTAACTTCTGTGCATTATATGCATCACATATAATAAAAAGTATCATATATGTCGTGTGTATAGTGAGAGTGGTTGCCTATGGTATATCGTTGTCCAGTAAATGAAAACTGTTATCCTGCTGTTGATCTTTTTTACTCGATTGATGCTATTCTTCTTATTATACATTATTTATATATTTTTGGACAATATTGATGATAAAATTAATGCAATCTAGTCATTAGATGATATATGGTATACCCTGATTTTGACTGTTTAAGCACTTTATAGACCTAAAATATATCTATATTGCATATTATGTTTAATTTAAACTTTATTGTATCACAAATATCATATGATCTAATATGTTAGTGTTTTATCAAATGTGTATATATGATCACATAATAGTATGCAAATGAAATTGAGTAGAGAGTAAATAGTAATATATATTAAAATAATAAAGAAAAATATAATGTGCATGAAATAATGGAGGCTTGTTTGCGCTATAGAGCTATGCACTTCTCTGAATATTAATCAATAGTATGTAGTGTATAAACTCTAAATATATACTATAAAAATAATAAGTTATTTAATTATATTATTTAATAACATTGAGTAGATACATATAGAATTATAAATATAAAGGGAATCGACGTCGCATATTATATATGTTATGACGGATCAAGTAATAAATTATAGAATATTACCTATATACTAATATTCACAAGTATATTACAAGGATTATTAATTAATGTAATTTTAATGTGACTGACTGATTATATATGTAATGGGATTTATATATAATAAACTAATTTATAAATCACTTTGCATATTATTATATAAATATGCTCAATTATTACTAAAAATGAAATAGAGTATGTACATAGTCTCATTATTATATTATGTTATTATGGATTAAATAATATACTTTATGAATAGTTGTATATGTATATGCATCTTATATACCTATTGTAAGAGGTACTAATATTAATATATAATATTAAAATGATATACTAAATTTAAAAAATGTTGTGCACAATTTAATCATATCATCTATGTATGATCGGATTTATTAAGTATAAAATAAATAGTGGATTTATTATATATCTTAGAGATAGTAGAATTAGGCTATTTATTGATATAGTATTGCAGGATATGTATATACTACATTATTATTATACCTATTATATATGTGATGTCACATTGACTATAGCTGTATGGATAATATATATTAATAGTCATATAGATAGGTATGTTAGATTATACAACTGTGACTGCATATTACTTGATATGTATGGGATTTCTGTCTATCACTTATATACTCATCATATCTATATTCATATCATGTAATTGCTCTGATTTTATATTATATGTATGTAATATTTAAGGTATTATTATACTATTATAATATAATATTAATAGTGAATTGCATTTATATTATACATTGTATAAGGAATTATAAAAAAATACTAGTTAGATTAGACATTTCATGTTAAATACTAGTTAAAGTGAGATTTATCTATTTAGTGTTAGAAATAATATAATATAATGGTGATGCATTTATATATGTAATAGGATGTATTTATATCATGTTATATATATATGTAATATGTGTTTTATAAATATATAATATATATGTATATGTTTATATATAAATATATATATATATAATATGTGTTTATATATATATATATATATATATATATATATATATATATATATATATATATATATATATATATATATATATATATATATATATTAATATGTTTATAGATATATATATGTGTGTGAGTGTGTATTATTCTCCTTGTAAATATATCAATCTGAAAAGATAAATACTAAGATACACAAACTCACACGTGTGTGTGTGGGGGGGGGGATTTCCATTTTGGTTGTTTTGGTTTCTTTTGATGTAGGCTTAAATTAGATTATCTGATATTATATGGTATCAATGAAAACTGCTGAGAACATTAAACCATGGTTATAATAGTTATAGCTCTTTATGTATATATATATATATATATATATATATTATATATATAAACACATATTATATATATATATATATATATTTATATATAAACACATATTATATATATATTTATATATAAACACATATTATATATATATATATTTATATATAAACACATATTACATATATATATATCTACATACATATAAATTCATCCTATACGTATATAAATGCATCACATTATATATATATACATATAAATACATCCTATACATATATAAATGCATCATATATATATATATATATCTTATTATAATGGAGATTGTGTGCTTTTCTGTCTGTAACCGAAACTAAATCACTACTCAAGTCACTATTCCCTTTGTTACTGAGGTCAATTTGACCATGAATTTATTTTTATATAAACCTCAATCATTAATAAAATTGTGTTACATTATTAATACTGTTAACCATATCTACATAGTATTTACCGCGTGCCCCACTTGTACGGGTCAAGCACAAAGTCCCTATTAACGTGGGACCACCCACAAACCGAAGCTCATGGGGTGGCAGGTGAAAAATTGCGTCGATCCCGTCGGCATTCCCCCTCAAGGGGGGCGCCTCAGGCGCTGGGCAATAAACCCAGCCCTGTCCCTTTAAATCGAGGGGGCAGGTGTTGCCTGGGGGGATGGCCTCCTGGGATTGACGCTGTTAATTATAGCAATGATCCAGAGGCCGAAGCCACTGTTAACCATATCTACATACTAACAACATGCAATTATATTTATATATACAACAAAATAGCGGTTTACAGTGTGAACGGGAAAGCTAATTTGCATATTGATTTTAAAAATTTGATTTTAATAAATATGTGCTTAGTATTATTGATTTCTAACTGTTTGGTTTTATTTTAATGAATATAAGCAAAAATCTCTTCAATGGATCTTAAATGAAATCCATTAACAAGAAGAAATAACTGTAATTTTATTCTTTACTGCCTATTTTAACTAAATAGATAAATTAGGAAAATTTAGCAATGAAAGACGGGAGTGAAGGAAGAGTAATTTCAGTTGTTCTATCTTTTGATTATATCCCCCTCTGTTTCAAATCTTTTTATCTGCATTCTTATTTAGTTTATATAGCCTTTCTAATTTGATAAATTTTATTACATTAAAACTTAATTACTTGCACCCAGAGGGTGCATATATTTGCTAGTATATATAAAGTTTTATGGAATATTATAATGTTAATGCTTACATATTTTTACAAGAGAAGGTGGTCTTATTCAAATATATATATATATATATATATATATATATATATATATATATATATATATAAACATGTATGTGCTGGTCCATGTACACACATGCATGCACATATGTATAAGTATATATTTATATGTGTGAGGATATATAGTAGGGACTCACCAAGCGTCCTAGCAATTTGACGATGAAAAGAACTACTTACCATAGCATCTAGTTTCCATCATCTTTGAAGTCATCCATGACAGCTGTTTGCACATTGGCTCACAAAGAGTAGTGGCAAAAATCCATTGTACTCTGCGTTCAGATGCACTCTTCAAATTGATGAAACATTTGGGCATCAACTAATAGAAATACACACAGAGAAATATCTACATATACATATACATATGTGTGTGTGTGTGTGTATAAATATAATTCCTACTCTAAAATGTTTGGGTACACATAGATTTACTTGATAATGAATATGTGCAATTCATATGTGTGTAAAACAATATATATATATTATATATATATATATATATATATATATATATATATGTGTGTGTGTGTGTGTGTGTGTGTATAAAAAACCAAAAACCTTTACCAAAAACCTATATATATCTATCTATATATATATGACCGTTCCAACTACGCCCTTTAACCGAACTAAACTTTTTGGATATTCTTCTGTATGAAAGTCAAATGAATCATTTTCATTGAGAATCCAAGGGGACTTTTGTTGCCATACTCTATACAGATTTAGATAACTTTATGACATTTGAGTATTCTCTTGTCTCTAGATGTAGGAAAATGACAAAGTGCCCTCATACACACACACACACACACACACACACACACACACACTCATATAAATTATATATATATATATATATATAGGTATATGTGTGTGTGTGTGTATAGGAATGCATAGCAAAAAAGCTAAGTTTGCCTGGCAGCTGGAGTGAAGTCTGAGATAGTCATCAGATTATGAATGTATTATTTATGCACCATCTATATCTTAATATAATGGAGAATGTGTGTTTTTCTGTCTGTAACCGAAACTAAATCACTACTCAAGTCACAATTCCCTTAGTTATTGACCTCACATTCACCACAAATGTATCCTTATTTTAACCTCAATTATTATTAAAATTGTTTTACATTATTAATACTGTTAACCATATCTACATACTAATAACATGCAATTGTATTTATATATACAACAAAATAGCTGTTTACAGTGTGAACGGGAAGGCTAATTTGCATATTGATATTAAAAATGTAATTTTAATAAATATGTGCTTAGTATTATTGATTTCTAACTGTTTGGCTTTATTTTAATGAATATAAGCAAAAATCTCTTCAATGAATCTTAAAAGAAATCCATTAACAAGAAAAAATAACTGTCATTTTATTCTTTACTTCCTCTTTTAACTAAATACTTAAATTAGAAAAAATAACAATGAAAGACGAGAGTGATGGAAGAGTAAATTTCAGTTGTTCTATTTTTTCGATTATGCTCCCTCTGTTTCAAATCTTTTTATCTGCATTCTTATTTAGTTTCATTAGCGTTTCTAATTTAATACGATATTTCATTACATTAAAACTTAAATACTTGCACCCGGAGGGTGCATATATTTGCTAGTATTCATAAACATGTTTCATAATTGTTTATAAAAAGCAAATACTTACATTGAAGCCTAAATATATCTATGTGTGTGTATATAAATGATATTACTATAGATTCCATCTATATGTCTACATCGCTTGATATTGATAAATATGTTTATGTATTCTGAGATTTCTTATCATTTGATGTTTATAATCTATGCCTGTGATATTCTTTGATCTGTTTTATTAACATGATAGATATCAACAAAATTTGAACAACTAACTTTTTAAAAGAAATTATGAATTTTGCATCTTCTGTAGAAAAAAAAAAAGAACCACCTTGGAAAAACAATCTCCTTAGTCTAGTGCTAGCAAAAACGGGATAGACTCCCTATCTGTTTCGTCTGATTCAGACTATAGGTCACTCCATAGACAAATTCATATGATTTTAAATGTGTACCACTTATAAATTTGTAAATTGTTGACATTTCAATTCCTCAAATGTATTTTTTTTTAAAATCTTCTACTCCAGTGACAGGAATTTAAAGAAGTAAAAAAGGAATAGATATAGGTTGTTGTAACATTTCTTTGGCCATAACTCCTTTATTTTGAAAAAAAAAAAACTGACACAACTTAAAATAACTTCAATTGTCTTGTTTATGACTGTCATATTTGGTGTCATACATTTTAGAAATATTTAAGGAAACTTAAAATTTCCACTTGTTTTCATTATATCTTTTCCCACATTTTTTATTTCCACAATATTTTTCATCTATTTATCTATACATATATAAAGGGGAGTTCTGTGTGTGTATGTATGTATGTATGGAAACTACGAAAATGAAATAATTAATGGCAAAGTAAATATATATATATATATATATACATTCACTATCACCAGATATTGCTATTTGAGCAAATATAATGAAGATTTGATTCATATTTGTGATGATAATTATAAAATAGAATTTAAATAGTAAAAGCCTGGTTCTTTTTCTTTTGCATTTGATGTTTTAAATTGGAAACACTGATTTTTCTTTTCAGCGTGTCTGTGCACTTTTTTCTGATGCCCCTAGAGTCTGAATCAAAGCAGGGTCTTTTTACATAGGGATTTTAATGGGGCATCCTGTGAGGATCCAACTTCTGGTTCAGTAATAATGGATCTGTAAGAATACTTTTAAAAAGAAATCCCCCTCTACCCAGGCGACACCGTGTAGCCACTTCTAGTCTTACATAAAGTGTTGATGTGTATGCTAATGAAATTGTCAAACATTATCAATATTTTCATATGTAATCATATGTATTAAATATTTTATAGTTATGAAGGATTCTACCTTAATGTTGTAACTTGAGTATCAGAATTTACAGTGAGATAATAGGAAGAAACACAATGAGTATTAAGAAAAGGTAAAAAGGTCTACTAAGCGAAGATTTAAGGTGAACAGATTAATTAGCAATTGCTAGGTTGAATTAACAAGTCCAGTGAGATTTCATTGTTTCTTTCTCCTGAGGTTTCATCAGACACCATTTATAGTAAAAAACAGATGATCACATTCTCCTTATTTGGGTACTATATGACTTAAATACTTAAAGCAGTATGTGATCAATGGTCAAGTGATAAATAAGTGAAGTTCAATCACCAAGTGATCAATATGTGATGATAAATAAGTGTTAAGTATGTGATGATCAATGGACAACAGATCAATAAGTGATGATTAATTCCCAAGACATTATTATCAATCTTAATATTATATACTGTATTATTAATCTTAATATTGGTCTTGTTATTTTTACAAGACTACATTATCCCCTGTATCTTATTTTATTGATTATGTTATATACTGTATTATTAATCTTAATAGTGGTCTTGTTATAATCATGGACTTTGTGTTAGATGAGTTGCCTTAAATTTGCAGCAGACCTATTTTTAAGAAAAAAAGGTGTATTCATTTTATGGGGGTGCTAGGGATGGGATAGATAGTATTTGGCATTATTATGCTTAATGACTCTCAACAAAACTGCTTAACGATTTCTAAATTTTCATGATATTGAATAGATCATATTGCCTCATGAACTTTACCTAAATTTGCCTTGGGAACATATCAAAATACTTATCTTTACTGTTTCTTGACTTTTATTCTCAAGGAAAAAGCTTTTTTTCACATCTAAAATGTGATAAAGTCAGAGATACAACTTTTTATCATTATTCCCAGTAGATACAACTGACCTTTCCATTACTTTCAAGATGGACTTAAAAAATGAAACAAGCAATCGATTTTCTTACGTAGCAAATTTGAAGAGAAAATTACTCTGTATAGCAAAAGTTTTGTTTCTAGATTGTGTGTGCTATTTCTTAATTGCTTATGTTGTAAATAGATCACACAGAGCATTCTTAGCTGAGTCCCCAGGTGCTTCGTTAGGGTCCAAGTAATGCAGCCATACAATAGCACTCATAAAACTATGGCTTGGAAGAATTGTCACTTTAACTTATTAGACCAGATTTTCATGATTGATAATCTATATGTAAGTATACATATATATATATGAGAGTAAGTAAACAAACGATGTGTTTATTCATTCAGGGATTGACATTTTCTTGATTTGTTTAGCCTTACATTTGAACATATATGCCTGCCTAAATTCATTAATTATTAACTAATTAATTTACAAAATTAGGCCGCCCTGTCAGCTGGGGCGTTAGAATGCACCGACTGCACCTCTGCAGAGGGGTAAGACTCCCCCAATGGGGCCACCTGTTGGCCGTGGGTGGCGACCCGTGATGCTTAAGGATAGAGCCCAGGTGGATGAACAGTTCATAACATGCAATACTCCACCTTGGCCCTAACTTGAGCTAGATGGGCGGTCGGAAAGGCCCCCTCCGATCAATCGGCTGGTCACGTCAAGCCCTAGCACCTATATGATTTTCCCAACCCTATTGCCCTTATGGCAAGCCCCAACCCCTTTTTATCATATGGGTGCTAGAAGGCGGTGGTTGCGGGTCTGCATGTCCTGGGAATGACATTAAACTCTATCTGATGGTGAGGTTCCAGTTTTGGAGGTTTGGGGAATGTGGAGCACCCCTTCATCACCCTTGCTCCCTGGTCCACTCTGACCCGGAGTGGTAGTACCTGTTAGGGTCCCATCTATGGGTTAAATAGAAAAATGTATTTATAAAAAAGTTGTATTGTCCATTAAGAATTGATTTATCTCAAAACTTTATCGGCATTAAATGACCCACTAAGGTTGATATTCCGTAAAACAAAACAAACCAAACTAAATACAAAATTAGGTATTACTTCAATTAAGCACATATCCTCCAAATATATATTATATATATATATATATATATAAATTAGGGTAGTGGGGACATGAAGTTAAGGGTGCTAGGTTACTAAAAGTTTCTCACCTTTGTGAATTTCAAATGAAGGACTTGACGGTAATAGAAAATACAGTCAGCATATTCTAAAACCTCCTCTACTCCATTAGAAAATACCCATTATTTTTTTAAAAACTTTTCTTTTGTTCTTTAAATCATGAAATTTAGAAATTAGCTAATTTGTTTCTGTAAAAATGGGAAAATTCACATTTTTTCATTTATATAATGTCTGTATAAAACAATATAGGAATCAAAATTTATATGTATCTATACTAAGGTTATACAAAAATGTTTAGTAGTGAATAGTCTTTCAAGAGTTGCAAGTGTAAATCACTTTCATGTCTCCATTCGGCTAAATATAGCATCTCATCATGTTTTAGTTATACACCCCTTGGTCACAAAAGCAAAGATTGAAGAAAAAAAAAACGACTTTTTCATTCGCTTTAGGCATAAGCAACTAGAAAATAACTCTTTCAGCCCGGAAACTAGAATGAATAAAAAATGTGTTGTATAGTTTTACAGTTGATTGTTTTCTTGGATTTGGGCTGAATGTAAAAAATCAAAAAAAATCAGAGACATCATGAGAACATAAAATGGCTGATATCTAACCACTTTAGATATTATTGTATGAGCAAAAGTTGTAAATTTACTTGACTAGGTCAATTTTAAATGCATTTTTATACTAAATTTATTTCCAATTTATGGCAATCCCACAGTGTGACAACAAACCAACAAAGTCTGGTGGTATTATGAGATACTGCTGGGGTGCTCTGGGTTAGTGATAGTGATGATTTGGCCCCAAAACCATGCCTGAACCCAGAGTCATCATCTGACGAAGGCTTTGTTGGATGCAATACTGTTGGAATATTTGGGCATATAAAGTGTGCTCCAACAGCCCACCTGAATTTATAAACTAGCCTAATTCACGTGGTTTATTACTTCGCCAATCACCAACCATACTGTGTGGCTGATACACTACTTAAACCCCCACACTGGCCATAATTCTATCTGCACTCATTTAGGATGGACTTACAATACACAGGATTACTAGATCTTTACCAATACTCAGGACTCTTTACTAAGGACCCAATTCCACTGGACAAGCGCTCTTGCTTAAGGCCTACACGATGGCCCATTTCATTCATTCATTCATTGGCAATTCAGTCTTGAAAGACTATGATAAAAGTTTTTGTGTGCCCCTGAAGTTGACTATGTGAGGAGGAATGAACTTAGTGGTTTGTGATGCTGCATCCCAACACATGAATAATGCCACAATAGAAAAGAAGTTCTTAGGTGTTTTAATGGTTTTATTATATATCTTTACTTATATCCAACTTGTAATTTATACACTGACACACACAAACATACAGTGTTTTCTTTTAGTAGGGATGCTGGTTTTATTACCTGCATTCATTAATATTCCTAGACTTTTTGCTTACCTTTCACCCCTCACACCTTTTCTAGCATGGAATGGTGTTTAGTAACCTAGTTTCACCCAGCATTTACTAATAAAGTTCTGAAAAAACTACGTACCATTAAAATCAATCGAGATTAATTTAAACTCAGTAAAATCCTACATCTCTATTTAATCTTGTCTCTCCCTAACCATGTATATATATATATGTGTGTGTGTGTATGTGTGTATGTGTATATATGTGTGTGTGATGTGTGTGTGTGTGTGTGTGTGTTGTGTGTATATATGTTTGTGTGTGTGTGTTGTGTGTGTATATGTTTGTGTGTTATGTATAGGTCTGTGTTGAGTGTGTATATATTTTTATGTATAGGTCTGTGCTGAGTGTGTATATATGTTGTGTATATGTCTGTGTTGAGTGTGTATATATGTTTATTGTGTATACCTGCTTGTATGTATGAGCATCTTTATGTATACTAGCAAATATATGCACCCTCCGGGTGCAAGTATTTAAGTTTTGATATAATAAAATATATTAAATTAGAAAGGCTAAGGAAACTGACTAAGAATGCAAATAAAAAGATCTGCAACAGAGGGGGTATAATCGAAAAATAGAACAACTTTGAAACTAACTATTCCATCATTTTCCATTACTCCCCTCTTTCATTGGTAAATTTTCCTAATTTAACTATTTAGTTAAAATAGGAAGTAAAGGATAATATTACAGTTATTTCTTCTTGTAAATAAATTTCTTTTAAGATTTATCCACGAGATTTTTGTTTATATCTCTTAAGATAAAACCAAACAATTAGAAATCAATAATACCAAGCACATATTTATTAAAATAAAATGTTAAATATCAATATGCAAATTAGCCTTCTCGTTCAAACTGTAAACCGCTATTTTTTTGTATATATAAATATAATTGCATGTTATTAGTACGTAGATATGGTCAACAGTATTAATAATGTAAAACGATTTTTATTAAGACATTTATAAGACATTTATTTATTACAGACAGAAAAACACACAATCTCCATTATAATAAGATATATATTATATATATATATATATATATATATGTGTGTGTGTGTGTGTGTGTGTGTGTGTGTAGAGAGAGAGAGAAAGAGAAAGAGAGAGATACAGTTAACTCTTTGATCCATATGTTCATTTTTCTTGCCCCTTGGCTGACATCAGATTTTGAAATTAATATGATAATTTTTATTTGATATGAACAAACAATTTCGTTCTAATGGTCCGGAGTAAGGCATACTCTTTGAAATTCCTAGACACACTAATATGCATAGAATTCATCAATCTTCACCTTAGCCTGATACACAGGCCTCAGATTGGTAATGGTACCTGTTATACTTAAGTAGTCACCCATTTAATACTGAGTGGGCTTATTGCTACTTTATGTTATTAGGTTAACAGGAACTGGTGCTTCAAGCTTATCTTGATGCAACTCATATGCCCACATGCTTGTAGTGTAGAACTTACTTTCAGATAAAGCTGAAGATAAAGACTGGAACAGTTGGCATTGTTGAAAGCAATGTTTCAACACTAAATGTATTCTGATTACCCACATAATGTCAAAGAACATATATCTTCTTTATTATCAGCATACACACACACACACACATATACATATATATATATATATATATATATATATATATATATATATATATATACACATATATATATATATATATATATATATATATATGTGTGTGTGTATTTGGGCAGTTTTCTTTCATTTATATATGTAGAATTAAACAAAAGACACATCTCCTGTTTAACAATTTTATTTTTGACATTTTTTCGAGTTTTCTGATGATGGCACTTCGAAGTGCCGAAAGTACTCGGGACCTGAACTTTGGTGGACTTATCCACGAATTCCACCGAAATATTAAAAAGATGGCCAGAAAACTCGAAAAGATCAAAAATAAAATTGTTAAACAGATGTGTCTTTTGATTAATTCTACATGTATATATTATATATATATATAGTGGGGGGTGCCAGTCAGTAGAGCACCCACCTTAGAATCGCAAGGTTCTCAGTTCAATACCAGTCCCTGCCAACTCAATGTCTGAGTAGCTCAGATTGGGTAATCTGATCTGTGTAGTAAAGTGGGGAGCTGACAGTATGTGTGGTGCTCCACCTCAGCAAAACAATCTCCCTGGTCTATCACTAGAAAAAAGTAGATAGATTCTCACGCTGTCCAGCTGATATACTGACAATAGACCACTACACCAATTTTACATTTTACAAAATCTTAATCTTTACATTGTTTTGAACAATATAATTTGATTTATTCAAATATTTTTAAAAAAGTATAGAGTTGAAAGGGGGAAAATCCCCGTTTTTTTTTTTGGGGGGGGTGTCTTTTATTTTTTTTAAAGATAGTTTAATAAATCAAATATATTGTTTAAAATATTACGTGTATATATATATATATATATATATGAAAGTACGCAAACAGTTTGTTTGATATGGCTATGCCGACAATTTGGGGAAGAATATGTACTTAATTGAAGTCATACCAAATTTGAAAATTAATGAGTTGATAATTAATGAATTAGGCGAGTATATCTGTTCAAATGTAAATCATAAACAGATTGAGAAAAAGTCATTCTCTGTATGTACATTTCGGCCTATTATGCCTCATCAGCAGTTATAGACTAGAAGCCGCTTTGTGTGTGATATATATATATATATATATATATATGAAATTTAACATTATGAAAAAACATATGATGTTTGTTATGTAATAGCTGATAATACTGTTTCGACCAAATCGATAAGTTGGTCTTCATCAAAGAGCGACATAGATAGGAAGAGAAGATATCCGTTAAAAAAGACTGTCTTTTTTAACGGATATCTTCGCTTCCTATCTATGTCGCTCTTTGATGAAGACCAACTTATCGATTTGGTCGAAACAGTACTGTCAGCTATTACATAACAAACATCATATGTTTTTTCATAATGTTAAATTTCATACTGTCGGATTAATTTCCATCTATTTTTCATATATATATATATACATACATACATACTCAGTTTAACTTAAAAGTTGAGAAATTTATAAAGGGCACACACAAACTGAATATAGAGTGGACTTTTGCAATTCCTTTTTATGGGATCTTTTGTACACAAGGCATCTAGTTTGTAAGTGATACTCAAAACTTGGTTTTAAGTAATATTTTTCATTATCTAATACCTTAATATTTTCTGTGGCTTTTCAGAATATATATATATATATATATATATATATATATATATATATATATATATGTGTGTGTAAAGGTGAGTAGAAGCAATAGAACAGTAAATAACAACTTATTCGCATACGTATTGCCCAACTACTTCTGGTCTGTCCTGTATATATATATATATATATATATATATATGCACACATTTCTTTTTCACTCAGATGCATACATTATTCTTGATTTCCACTAATGTTTCTTGTTAGGATATAATCTTACATTATCTTAGGCTTGAGCATGAATTGGAAAAACATGTTTAGTTGACCCAGTGAAGACTTGTAGACTATCTGTTACTACATAAATGAGTACCCAAGGAACTCATCACCTATTTGTAAGCGAGCCATAACCCCTTTAAGATGTTGTCACAGTATGAACACTACCAGAAAACGATATCACATTAGCAGTTTTACTCCCTTCTGACAGCCGCTTTTTGATTTGATGTATTTTGATCATAACACAATTTTTATGGAACTTATTCTTGTCTTGATGATGGCAGCCCATAAATATAATTCTTTGTGTACAAATATGGTAGAATATTTTTGGTGTTTGCCAGTATTCTTGCAATCATTCTTTTTATAAAGAACTCTTAGACTAAGTTTAAAATAAATAAATAAATAAATAAATATTTTGGTTTAGTTTTTATCTAAACTGATTCAAGACAACTTATCTAAAGATTTTAGAAATGTAAATTATAAATCATCAAAAATTAAATTTTTGTCACAATGACTTTTAATGTTAGAGAGAATAAATTAATGAGTAAAACTTTTTCATCAGACTGGTTCCCTTAAATTTGGGATTAAGTTGTTTGCAGTTCTCAATATTCTGTTGTTTTTTTGGGTTTTTTTTTTTACTGTATATTCAGTCTTTCATTGTTTTTCTATACTGGTTTTTATAATCTTTCATTTTCTTTTTTTCATACTGGGTTTCATAGTCTTTTTTTTTTCATTATACTGGTTTTCTTACTCTTTCATTTTTCCATACTAGTTTTCATAGTTTTTCATTTTTTTTATATATAGTCTTTTATTTCTCCATACTAGTTTCCATTTCTTTCCTGATATTCATAGTCTTTCATTTTTTTAATACTGGTTCTCATATAGTCTTTTATTTTTCCATACTAGTTTCCATTTCTTTTCTGATATTCATAGATTTTTATTTTTTAATACTGGTTCTCATAGTCTTTCAATTTTTCATACTCATTTTCTTACTAGTTTTCATAGTCTTTCATTTATTTCCAAATGGTTTTTATAGATTTTCATTTTTTTATAATGATTTACATAACGTTTCATTTCATTTTTTCATATTAGTTTTCTACTGGTTTTCATAGTCTTTCATTTATTTTCATACTGATTTTAATAGTCTTTCCTTTATTTCCATACTGATTTTAATAGTTTTTTTTATTCTTTTAAATATTCTGGGAACTGTTTTACATATATAATATACATTATTATACGCACTTTGTATGTATCTTTTCTTTTTTTTGCATGTTTTAAATTATTCCACAATTTCTGAGGGTATTTTTTATATCAGCATTTATTTTCCCTCTTTTAGACTCATAGTATTTTTGATTTTCTATTTTATATATCACTCTTTTCTCTTCTCTTCCGACTCTGTTGTTCAACAGATTTTTGATGCTAAATAATTATTTTTGATCTTTCTACTTTTGTACCAAACTAATTATCTATCCGTACAGTTTGCTTAAATTCTAATGCATTTCTATTTTTTTCCTTTTTCTTTTTACTCAGCATGAGCACTTGTTCCTTTCCCAGTTAAGATTCCCTGGCTCTTGTTATTCCTCTGTGAGAACTTTCTATCTGCACACATGTAATGAGTAATTTTCTTTTTAAATGAAAATTAATCTAAAGTGAATTACCTTTGCATGCCTTTGGGGGTCTGCCTTAATGATTCTCTCCCTTTGACTTGTCTAGATGATAGGGTTGACTTAATTATTACTGTCCTATTGTTTCACGGCATGACATCTGCTTGATATCCATCTGATCCATTGATCTTTTGATCTAATCCACATTGATTGATTGGAAAATGTCACTCTACTTTGTATTCAGACCAATACAAACTTGTCTGTGTTGTCTACAATTCTCAGATGAGGCATTGTCACATTCAGGATGGGGAATGACTTCTTGTCATAATAATTAAGTGAAATGGTTATGACAGAAATAGAGTAAGATATGTTGTCACATCTCAGTTATTTCTATCATGAGATAGTGCAAAACTTTATTATTACAATGTTTTGAGCCTCTGAGTAGCCAATTTGTAAAAAGGTTGATTTTTAAAAAAAAAATTTAATTTGGTCAAGATATATTTAAATATTCTCTTCCCAGAATACTCAAATAAACCTTCTTTAATTTGAAAAATGATAATTACTCCTAAAATAATGAGCCACCCTATCGGCAGGGCTTAGAATATGTTGACTATATCCTCTACAGAGTGATTAGACTCCTCCCCAAATGTGGTGTCCTGGGTATAGCACTAAAATGGTGAGGCTTTATTTCTGGAAATCTAAGTAGTAAATTTATTTATAAAATTTGTTATAATAAAAACACAATTTAACTCCTCATTCTCTTATTATTTACACTATATTTTTTGCAGGTTTCCTATTATTAACCACACCTTCTATTCATGTCTATCAGTCTACCTTTTAGGATATCTGTACCTATTCACTGATTTAAAAAAAAAGATTTAATTCTCTTTTACCCTTCTTTTTCTATATCTCCCTCCCTCTCTCTTGATGTCATTCCCTATCTTTTTTTTTAGACTTTCTTTATTCTACTCACACTCTCTGTGTATTCCAATCACCTTTCTGACCTGTATTCCAATCTCGGACCTGTATTATTTTTTCTTTTTGTATTCTCTTTTCATTGGTTCAGACTTAAGAATCATTATTTATTTAAGATTAACCGCACAGTTTCTTCTTGTCTCTTAGTCTACCTTTCAGGATATCTATATCTCTCTTGACTTTAAAAGAAATTTAAATCTCAATTTACATTAATTTTCTGAATCTCTCTTTTGCTTTACACATGTCATTCCTGTCTATTTTGCTCACACTGTCTGACCTGTTGTTCTTTTATTATTTTTATTTCACAGTTCTTTTTTAATTGGTTCAGGTTCAAGAATAATTATCTTTTTTTTTTTTTTTATTGATATTTACTTTTAAATGCTTCTTAAATAAATAAAAAAAAACTTTTTTATAAATGCAGAAAATCCAATCAAGTAAATAAAAGTGGTAGTAGCAACAGCAGACATTTACAACAACAAAAATAAATAAAAAAGAAAACTTAGTGAAAAGCCCAGGAAAGAAAAAGATCTCAAGATAAATTTAAAAAGTTTAAGTCAAAAATGATGATAAAAAATGTGTTAGATATAAACGTAAAGATAAATAAAAACAAATTTATTGTGGTAAATTTGGTAGATAAATAGAATTGAGATGAAAGAAGAGCAGATATATATATAAAAAAAGTAAACAAAATAAATAAATTACTTTACATACAAAGCTGAAGTATATATATATATATATATATATATATATATATATATATAGTACGTATTTAATCCAATAGGATGGTTGAAATGAAAAGGGATCTAAGTGATAGACATGATGAAAGAATTCTAATCAGGAGATGACATGATTTGAAGCACTAGTAAAATTAGAGCAGGGGATGAACAGAAGGCAAATCCTAATGGATGACATTTCTCAGAGGGGTAAATGAAAGAGAGGATAGCAGGAAAAAGGGATAATGTTCAAGTGGTAATGTAAAAGGTTTTTGGCTTTGAAGAGATCAAGTAGGAAGTGTAGGAGTTGAATTTAAGGAAGATCACTTGGTGTATGTTCTCTTTCCTGCTTATTTTCTCCCACTCCCTGTATAAATGCTTTCTTTTCTCCTTGTCACTCACTTTACACATGTACTGTCTCTCTCTATCTATCTATCTATCTATCTATCTATCCATATCATTTTTTAAATCTACTTTTTCTTTTCATTTAACAAGCTTATTCTCTTCCTTTTTCTTCTTCAAGCAGTCTCTTCTTCTTCTTCTTCTCTCTCTCTCTCTCTCTCTCTCTCTCTCTCTCTATATATATATATATATATATATATATATATTTTTCTTTTCATTTAACAAGCTTATACATCTAAAAATATTGATTTTATACTCTTTTTTATCTTTGTTGATCTATTCAACTTTTTTTAGGTACAGATAAAATGAAAGCAAATAGAATACTAGTAAAAATTTAATAATTAACAATGCTTAATATAATAATAAATTTAAGATGATTTTACTATAAATGTTACCAGTATTTTAACTTTGTTTTCAGACACTTAAAGTCAAGATAACTAGTATTTCAACTTTGATTTGATACTGAGCAAATTAAGATAAATAATATACTAGTAAAAATTTAAGGATTAACATTACTTAATATAATAATGAATTTAAGATGATTGAATGTAAATCTGAACTGGTTTTATATTACAAAAGACTTGAAGTGTAGAACCATAGTCTTAATAAAGATAGCTTTAGAAAAATTTAAAATGTGTTGAAATTTATTTAGTCCCAGAGAATTTTATGTGTTTCGTTCTCAAGAACAGATTCTGGTTTATGCATATACCATTTTGTTATATGGTCAAAATCAAATTTTTTGCATAATTCCCTGTGGATCACCTTCCCAGCCCAGTCGTGTCTAGTTTTGTACTCCCATTTTGCTAGTTTGCTACATTCGCATAGTACATGGTTTACAGTCTAATCTCTTATTAACGCATAATTTTTTTTTACCGCATATCATTATTATTATTATCATTATTATTATTTTATTTTATATCTAAAATAATAATAAAGAGAATACATGTGTACATGAACACGATCCTGACCGAAACACGTGTTAGTAAATCTGTTTTATCCATTCAACATTTTCGTTCCTTTATTTATTTTTTCTTTCAACACACACACACACACACGGTACATTCTTGTTTCATTTTTAAGGTATAATCACTTTAAATATTCACAATGTCTTCCTCTCATCAAATGTCAGAGTTACCTCCCTTATATTCTTTTGTTCACAGTTATGAGACAGATGGCAATCAATGATATTTTCATTTACTAATATGACCCTATTTTGGCACAAGGGCTGATATGTAGGGCATCCAGTGAGAATCAAATTTACTAACAATGGTCTACTAGCCTAACTTGCTAACCATTACACCACATCAGTTGTGTAACAAGAAAATGAAGGTCCTGACTTTTGTGAGCTAGAACTACTATATTAGAAAAGGAGGAAGAAGAAATAAGAGATGATAAAGGTTTAAAAAATAGTGATGAGCACAAAACAGGATGAACGATGATTTAACCAGAGCGTGACCCCCAAACGGAGAATTGAGTGTCAACCGGAAGTTTTGGGTGTTGACCGGAATCGGAAGTCACGTGGTGACGTGGAACAACGAAGAAATGTCCCGGTCTCTTTTTGCTTTCCGCCGTCGTAGGGTACGGATCGGGCCTCTGGTGCCTAGTATGGGGTCACAGTAATTTAACAGTGTCCTCTCTCTCTTTCTCTCTGCCTTTCCTCATGTCTGATACGAACCCACGAGACGAGCATGATAATAAAGGCTAGCAGTTGTGACTACATATTTCTGGCGTTGTAATTTTTATCAACAAGATGACCGCCACGTGCCGAATACATTTTTAGTATGGTGAATATATCGCTTTGGGTATCGTGAATACAACAGATACCACAACGTTACATATATCATTTTAGTACTGTGAAAATACCAACATAACGTTACAGTTGCAATGTAGTGATCAATGTTGTTGGAGATAGAAAGCTATAAAAGTCGGTCAGACATGTTGAAAGAGAGGAGTTTGTTTTTTAAACTTCAACTTGATTAAACTTGGCATGACAATATTTTTGTCTTAATCATAAACTGATAGAATGATTAAATTTAGTTTTTTGAATTATTTTAAACTTTTCGCCATGAAACCTAATAAACTAATTAAAGTTAATTAAATTAACTGTAATGGGTTCTTCACAGAGTAATAAACAAAATTCACTAGAGTAACATTTGGAATTATAAGTCGAATTTTATGATTAAAAATTGAATTCTACATTTTTCTAAGCTAAAATTTGTTTTAACATTTCTTGTTATTCAATATGTAGGTTGAGCATTGAAAATGAGCAATACAATGGTTTTCAGTGCACAAGAATTAATGAAAGTCTTACTGATAGTGTTACATAATTATTAGATTCCTAACACTTATGTACCATTAGTGTAGAAACCAAAATGGCTGTTATAATTTGCAGCCTTGAAGGATTGAGTGACTTGGCTCGACCTCAGTCTGATCCTCCTTCTGGGGGATACCATGAGAATCGGTGGAGAAGACCCTCTTCCGTTTAGATTAGAAAGAGAGTTTAGTTCAGTATCGGCCAAACCATGAAAGTGGTAAGTAGTGTTAAGCAAGCACACTGCCGACTCAATCTGCTCAGTTAGTCTGGTGGGGATTTCGGAATAAAATATGATCTAAAGCAAATCGAAGTCTTGGGTAATTATCTAAAAACTACCAATGACACAGGGCTTCTGATAAAAGAAATCCCCAATGGAAGACCAGGCACAAAGTCCTCAAGACGAAGTCCAGGCGCTAGAAGAAGAATGTAAGATACCAAAGATGAGCTGAAGAATAATAGAAGTAAAGAGAGTATACAAGTCACATTTGTTTTCCTAATCCACCCCAAATGATAGCCTTTGTTTAAATGTAATATTAAACATATTTAGCAGTCTTTGATTTATGGGAAATAACAGGTAACTTTAAATGAAAAGGCCATTTTTAGCCATTTATTCATAAATCCTTATAGGAATGGGGCTCTGGACATAGAAAATTCTCAACAGGATGTTGCCACCATTTTTTATATTTCTAACCCCTAATGCATTGAAAGACAACAAAAGATCTAAATTCTTTTTTTATTGTTTTCTCTTAAAATCTTTATGTATGAATCTCATTTACCAACAACATTAATTCATGTAAGTTTTTTTTCAAAGTTTTTTTTCTTTCTAATCGGCTGAGCCTTTAAATCAAGATTTGTTTGTTTAAACCAAGGTTTATTGTAATGCACATTTTAATGGATGTTATGGCTGCATTAGTAATCTAAGACTTTTTTTTAAAAGTAATAGGAAATGACTTGAAGAACACCCACAAAGATGATTCTAATCATTTAAGCCTCCAAATAAACTTTGCTGTTATCTGAATTCAAGATTCTTGTAGATTAGAAAAGTGCATTTTTCGACAACAGTAAACCAACATAAATTAAATCATGGCAGATGGCAAATACAAGAGAAACAAAAAGGTATATAAATGAAAAAACAAAAACGTAGATAAATGAAACAAAAAGAACTTCATTGTTATACAGGGTGCTTACTAAATGTCTAAAGAGAACGGCTCCACCAAAGAAAGAATAAATAAATAAATAAATTTCTTTGTTTCCTGGTAGAGTGGTTTTGAGAGATCTATGAAATGTCTTGCAAGACAATTGAAAGGCTGGGTAACTTATACAGAGAATCAGACTGAAAAGACAGTGCAAATTTTCCCAAGTACCTCACTTGGTGTATTGGTTTAGAGCTAGACTTGCAAACCATTATTATCATTATTTGTTTGTTATTCCTCTTAAAAAAGAGAATCTTAGTACAGATCATATACAATATATATATATATATATATATATATATATATATATATATATATATATATATATAGAAAGACAGATAGAGAGAGAAAGAGAGACAAATAGAGTGAGAGAGAGGCAGAGAGAAAGACAGACAGACATACAGGCAGAGATAGATGTACACACACACACACACACACACATACATATAGATCAAATACTGTTAAGTAATTCATCCAATAGTTTCCAAAAATCCAATCTTGATTTCTTTTTCTTATCATCATTTCTGAAATCATTCAATT
>CM042143.1:24636389-24643889 GCA_023376005.1 Doryteuthis pealeii
TTTTAAATAGAGTACAACTGGATTGAATTCAGAGTTTTGTTGGAATTTTTGAATATAAGGCATGGGGCAAATGGTCACTTCTATTTATAGACTCGCCTATGGGCACATGACCTGGGAGAGATTCCTATTGTCCAATCACTGGCAGTGCTGCTGCTGCTGTTGTTGTATTTATACTAGTCTGATTCTTAACCTTGGCTCATTGCTATTTGGATCATCTTGGACGACGGACTTACAAAGAATACTATAACACCAGATTCTTATTGGCTTGCTTACTTATTTACTACATCTGGAACCAAGGATGGCGGCCAGATACTCAACACATATATATACCTGTTCTAGCTATGAGTTAGGTAGTACCACGATTGTTTTTCTACAAGGATTGCTTTGGCATTGAATAACCTATGAAGGTTGATCTGCCATTAAAGAAAGAAACCAAACCAAACTCATACCAGTTACCATACTGATGTTAAAAAGCACAGTCTACCCTACTATTTACCCATATTGGTTGGAGAATAGTTGGATGCATACCTTTCCTGAGAGTATTAGTGCTATGAGAAATGCAAACAACCTTGTCCAGGACCTGAACTCAGGTCACCAAGTTCATCTCCTATGATGATAACCAGTACACCACAAACACCCCTTATGTCTTGTTGATGCACTTTTCTCAAATTAGTTTGGCACATGGCTGGAAGTACTGAGCATCAAGTGAGAAAGGAACTACCTAACAATTGTATGCTTACCTAGCTTAATAATGATTATACTAGTAATGCACAAACATCTTATTATAATGGACATTATGTAACTGTCTGTCTGTAACCAAAACTACATCACCACTGATGTCACAATTTCCCTAGTTATTTAAGTTATATTCTCAACAATTACAAAATAGTCATTATTTAATCTTAATCATCATCTTAATTATTAATAATAATCTCTATTAAGGTCTAGCTAAGTTAGATTTTTTTTTGAAAAACTGTCCATATCATTAACGCATTTAAAATCCTGAAATATGTGTTACATATCTCTAAGAAATATACATTTACATAGTACATGGTGGGAAAAATTTGCATAATGATTTTAACAAAACTGGGTTTAATAGATAATTATTTGCTGTTATTGATTTCTAATACTATCATATTATTTGCTGGATTTTACTTATACTATCATCCCAACTTGGATGTTTACCATGTTATTATCTGGTAGCACTTAGGTTCACTGAAATGTTCTACTGTGGTTGAGGAATAATTCTTTTTTTGATTTCTGATTATGTCTTTCTTTTTCAATATATTTTTTTTTCTTTTTTGTAAATTCATATCTGTCACTATGAACTTGTTCAGGAGAGAATAACATTTTTTCTTTTTCCTTCTGTGTTATTTCATCAGTAAAATTTCATTGCATTAGGAAGAAGACCACAAAGTTAAAAAAATAATTTTAAAAAAAGGCAAATATTAGGCAGGTTCAAAAGAAAAATCATTAAATATTAACATCAACACATTTCAAAATCTTAGACAAAAACACTTTTAAAATTGTTCAGGTAGAAGAAACAAGATCACTCAACTTTGAAGGAGATAGAACATCTTTTTTTTTGAATACCAAAAAGAAGATTTTGAATTTTAAAAATCCTTTTTCAAGGTTTTAGCTTCAATTAACAAATAAAAAGCAGATTCATACGCTGGTTGGTCCTGACTAAAAAAAACTGAGAAATATGAGTAGGAAGATGCTGGACTAATTTTTGGTATCATTAACAAAAAAGACGCATCAGCAAATATTTGCCAAAAAACAAAACAAAAACACAGGGTCCCCTGAGCTGACGCAGACAAGTTTCTGCTGTTCCAGTCAACCAGTTCGCATTGTAACAGTGGTGATATTGTTGTTTTTAATTTGGAAAAAGTGAAAGATTCTGTTGGGATTACATCTTTCAACTAATAAGAGACATGAGTGGTAATTACCACCTGTGTCTACCAGTAGGCACTAGGTGGCATAGCAAACAGCATTATAAAAGTAGAAGTGGTAGAGTAAAAACTTCTTAGAACCTTCAGTTTTCACAGAGGTAACACACCAATTTCTTATCCTTTGATAGGACAAGGGGCCTTTGTGCCCCCCAGCAACCTTGTATCACTTGGCACTCAAGCACATGTCTTAATACTTTCCTCTTTTACCAAAAATCTCAGGACTTTTTCTACTAAAACAATATTTTCCTATTATTTCTCCCATACAAATATATATAAGCTCTTGGTATGTCATATCTGTATTCTCTTCTATTAAATTTGCTCAGGCAATGAAATATTCTTGTTGTGAATTGTTCTTACATTTACTTTGTACAAAATATATAAAATGATTTGATGTGCCTTTAGTTTCATTAAAATTGACAAAAATAACAGTTGAGAAGAAAAAATTAGCATTTCTACTGAGAAAATTCTAACTATTGTAAATATTGTGTATTTAAAGAAACCTATTCACCAGCTTTATTAAACTAAATAAACACAAAAGAAAAAACTAAAAAGAATATCTTATTGTAAATACAAAATTAGATACACAGGTCATAAATGTTGATTTATTCAAACTATTCATAAACATGTGGACAGGATATATTAAACTAAATATTGTTATTCAACAATTCTAATTTACATTCCTTAGTGGTCATTTATAAAGTTTAGCTTAGTTTGTGACAAGTCCAGAATAATGAAGCACTCAGTGAGAATCAAACAAATTAACAATTGTTAAAAATTGCACCATGCATGTTACATCTAGTATATCAAGAATTTGAATGATTAAAATATATGTAATTTAGTGCAAATGTTGGCCTCAAAAAATTATCATTCAAATGTAAAACTTAAAATTCTTAAATCTCTAAATTCAAGATTTTAAGTGTATGTATTTACCCAATCCCTTTGCCACAAGCAGGATGTGACACAGGGTCAATTTTTAAGTGGAGTACAACTAATTTGAATTCAGGGTCAATTTTTAGGGGCCGGGTTAGCTCAGTCGGTAGAGCGTTCGGCGAGAAATCACAAGGTTCCTAGTTTGATCCCGGTCCTCGCCAACTCAGCATATGAGTAGCACAGGGATCAGTGTGGTAAAGTAAGGAGCTGATGGTAGGTGTGGTGCTCCACCTCAGACGCAAAAAAAAAAAATCTCCTTGGTCTAGTGCTAGGAAAAAGGGATAGACTCCCTCGCTGATTGGCTGATACCGACATTAGGCCGCCCCGACGACTTTACTTACTTACAACTAATTTGAATTCAGAGTTTACTTTCTCTTAGAATTGTTGTCATACTAAGGCTAGAAAATTCTCTATGCCCAACTAATTAACCATAGCTGGGAGTAGAAGGGATGGATTCATATCTTTCTTGAGAGGCATTAGAGCATAGCAAAACAAACAGTTTTATCCAGCAATTATACCCAGGTCATGGATTCCATTTCCTACAACTATAACTGTTACACTAAATGCACCTCCGTCTAAACATGTTTTATCATCAAAATAATATGAGGTGATTAGATAAATTGACCTAAGAAAATCTTGGAGGGATGTGCTGTTGGTTCTGGGATATGGTTATATATATATATATATATATATATATATATATATATATATATATATATATACTGGGAATTATAGTAATATGTACTGGGAATTATAGTAATATATACTGGGAATTATAGTAATATATAAATTAGAAAATGATATACAAACATTTGTACTTAGTGAACTGAGTATGTTAAGAATCTATTAATAAAAAACGTACTCATCTACCGTAATAATTAAAGATAAGCTTTGAGTAGAGGAAGATTGTATAGTGGTTGAAATGATCCTTTCCTCCTTTTATTTAAAAAGATAAATAAATGTAAAAAAAAATTTTTCTTCTTACTCAGTTGAATTTTTGTTATGTGATATCAAGATCAAAAAATGGTATTGCTGTTAATAATATATGTCTAAAAAAAACAAAAAACAGAGAGCTCCCCCCAAAAATTGTCATAATTTAGAATGCGAATATCTAAGTAATTACAAGCACCAGGCATACGAAATTAAATTATCTTTATGTTGAATAATAAAAGATTAATTCATCAATCTTTAAACAAGATTGAGGGACATAGAATTTATAATCAATTACACAAAGGTTCACACTCTTTTTTGACTGTTTGTGCAGTTTCTTACACAAACTTTTTATTGCTAGTGGATAATATTTTTACCCCTGAAAAGAATTTAAATCTTTAAATTTTTACACATTTTGTTAAAATTTGAGATCATTTGAGCAATAATTAGCTATATTATTAGAGTAAGAAACGATATCAAATTTTTCAGGACACAATATATATTTTCATCAAAATAACATTAGTCGGTTTGATATTTTGGGATACCAGACACAAATACTTTGTCTCAGTAGTATCAACTATAGTGATAATTAGTTACCTAAATATCATAGTCATAAACAAAATTATATACGCAGAAAAACAAAGATGAAATTAAATACAATTTCACACACACGTATATATATATATATATATATATATATATATATATATAGGCAACAGATTCTCTTGTAGACATGTTTTATTTAAAATGACAGATTTAGTGTTTAGAATTTTCATTCAGCTTTTTTCCTTACTTTTTTGGTGAACAAGATGTCAAAATTTGATATAGGTGCAACCCCTATGCCTCGGTGGATCCACAGTCACATAATCCGTAGCTGCTATCTCTACCCTTCAAACCAACACCCGACACTAATGGCCTATGTGTTCATACATGACATCACACCCACTTAAAAAGATCCTTGAACATAGAATCATTCCAGAAATTTAGGAGCACCTATGTCCTTGAAAATGACCGAAGATAGTCAAAGGTACCCATACTTAGACTACAGAGAGACTTTAGATAGTTTTTAAACTGCCTAGAACCACAGTTGCAACATTTGATTCAGTAAAAGAAAAGCAGAACAAAAAACTAAACACTAAATCCTTGTCTGTCATTCTCAATAAAACATTGTGTGTATGTAGATAGTTTGGAATGAAAATCCAATAAAAAAAAAAGATAAGACAATTTGCGAAACTTTAATTGACATGTTTTGCCCGAGGTCTAGAATTATCAGAATGTAAATAATTTCATTGCCAAAAACAAATATACATCAAAGAGAGAGAAGCATTTATGATCATTATTCTGTTTTTAAAATGATGTGCTAATAAAAAGAGAACATACTTTATTATGACTATGATACATTGATTTGAAAATCTTCTACAGTCAATTCTCATACAAGTTATATCAATATGTCTTTATTCTTCACCAAATTAATATTTATATAGAATGAAGAATACTCAAATATACAAGAAACAAAAAATAAATATGATTCACTGAAATCCGTTTTTCATAGTGATACATTCAGATGACTAATATATTTGTGTTTCTCTTCCTTAAATATAAATTTTGTTTAGGTGTTAGATTATTTGTAGTCTAATGATGCCAGAACTCTGGTGAAACGTAAATTTGATAATTCTGCTTTGTTTTTTTCTTTTCACATATATAGGGTGTTTTAAAAAAAAAGTCAACATTTCTATGGGAATTCGTTTCCACCTGTTCACCATCTCCTAAGTAATAATTATTTTCCTAAGGTAATTTACATATCTAATAGAGACTTGTAGAGTGTCACATGATAGTATAGAAACCCATTCTCGAGCCTTTTTTCCTCAGTTCTTTGAACAGTTGAGATGTTGTTGCTAACACTGTCAGGAAAAGTAAAAGCCGCGATATTACCTACACTCATCAACTAAGCCCTTTTCCATTTTCTACCCTTTATTCATACTGCTTGTTCATAGAGCAATATTTGTATATATATTTTTTGGTGGGGGCATGTTTGTGTCTCTTTTCTTTTAATACTACCTGTATGTATATTAGGTATATAAAAAGTAAAGTTGTCAGGGTGGTTTAAAGTCGGTATCAGCCAGATAGCGAAAGAATCTATCTCCTTTTCACTAGCTCTAGATCAAGAAGATTATTTTAGCGTCTGGGGTGGAGTGCCACACCTACCAACAGTTCATTATTTTACCACACAGATCCTTGAGTTTCCGAGGGCCGGTTTTGAACCCGGTACCTTCTGGTTCCTAGTCGTACGCTCTACCGACTGAGCTAAACCGGCCCTTTAGATGTTCTTATATGTGAAAATGATTTTATCTTGTCTTTCGTTCTGTTGTGTTCAGTGTTTGTATATCATGGATATGCTAATCTTGGTCCTTGGTGAGTGTGAACTTGACAAAATATCTTCTCTATCACCAAGCATCCCAATACTTCTTATTGGCTGTTAATTCATAGAGAATGAAAAATTGTTATACATGTTCACACACACACTCACCTATGTGTGTATGTTATTTCTTTTTGCTTTTTATAGTTGTAAGGTGGGGCATAGTAGTTTATGATGTCCTATTTGATAAATCTTCATATCTCTGTCTTAACACTTTTCTATGAACGGACCATAGCTCTTGGGAGGGTCGAATTTATCTAAAAACTGATTTCAGGATCCTGACTTCCTTCAGTTTTTTCTTTGATGTTTCCTCTAAATGCAGTCACTCATATCAGCGCACTTACTGACTGGAGACATTCAGTCCATTTTCATTTCTTCACCTTCTTTCTATCTACTTTATAATTATTTAAAAAAAAACAGAAAAAATAGGAAACATTGCCTGCCACACACACACACACACATATATATATATATTTGGTTAGGAGGTTGATTTAGAAGGCTATCACTATGCAGGTGTAAAGAAAAATGATAATACGGTAACAATGGTGTTGTGTGTTAACCTGTATTTAATTCTTGAATTTTCGAGATAAAATCTCTTTTTCAAAAGATCACTGGAACTGAAGCAGTCTAGTTATGGCATTTCTTTTTAAATTATTTTTTTTTCTTTGAAAATGAGGGTATTTTTATATAACTGTATTCTCGTGTTGTATGTTTACGTGAATGCGTTTTTTTTTTGTACTTGCGTGTATGTTGTCATGCGCGTGTCCATGAAAATGCGAGTTGGTTGTGATGTTATGACTGTATCCTAGCACGGGATTGCACGTGCATATGTATGTGCGTATTAAAGAGCGTATTTGTGTTTGGTGGCCATGGACACGCGCATGACAACATACGTGCAAGTACAAAAAAAAAACGCATTCACGTAAACATACAACACGAGAATACAGTTATATAAAAATACCATCATTTTCAAAAAAAAACAAAAACTGTTAGTTTCACACATGTGATTCCCGGCCAATTTGGTCCAATCATAGCATCACAAGAAACTGATAGTCACCTAATGCTATTGACTCTATGCCTATTTTATCCTTATATATATATATATATATATATATATATATATATATATATATATATATATATATTCTATTTACACATATTAGAATTCATAATATTATTATAAAACAACTGGGATGAGTTTGAAAGAATGGCAATACTTCATTTCAAAAATTCAGATTGAAAATTTCTTTGAAATAGGTTTATAATTTGACA
>CM042143.1:24648889-24741389 GCA_023376005.1 Doryteuthis pealeii
CTTGTCGGACTCAGGAACCTTCTTTTTGGACTCGGGAACCTTCTTTTCGAACTTGGGAACTTTTTTGTCGTAATCCGGAGCCATCACGGAACTTCGAACTTAACCCTTTATTTAATCCTTGGGAGCATCCTGTTCTCATTCTGCTAACCATAGCTGGGGTAGGAGTTGTGCTAATTATTTTCTATGTTATTGCCTCTACTCAGGATTGAACCCGGAATCCAGAGATATTGTTTGGAACAGATTGGCCTTAGATATTATGTTAAATGGCATGAGTTTTTATAGCACTTATTTTGCCAGGAACATTTTGGCTTAAAATTTATCAGAAAGGTATACTTTGTTCAGAAAGCAAACAAAATCCCTACCCCAGAAGCACCCTACTCCTAACCATCGCAGATGTACTTTTTGTAAAATGATACCTGGAATGTTTTGGCTTAAAATTGATCAGGAAAGTCTAATTTGTTTGGAAAGGAAATAAGATTCACATCTGCTACAACACTCTCCTTTCCCCACAATGTTTAGAGGAATCCGAGAAGTTCTGGAGTAAAATTAATCAGAAAGATCTCATTTTTCTAGAAAGCAAATAAAATTGGTATCCACAGGTTAAGGAATCTAAATCAACCCAGGAAATACCCCTCAACCCAAGTTTAATTTATCCAATAAACAAATTTAAAAAGATTCTGGTGAGCTGCCCTTTATTGAGGAGGCATTTTTTAGTGGTCCTTTATATAATAATAGATGAAATGAAATATCTCAATTATGTATCATTGTCAAGAAGATTTTGAATTGATTGATAAGTATCTTGAGTTTTTTTTTATCTTGGTATTTGTAATTATATTTGGTGATTTTCACAATGACAAGGAAAGAACAATCATGTAAAAGTCTGTAATGCGTGAAAGTCTTGGATTCCATTTATTCAAGTAACTAATAATAATCATTTGTAAATAAGTATAACTTCAAGTAATTATTCTTAATATAAGTAATTTGCAGTCATATGGTTTCAAGTATTCTAATAATAATTCAATAATTTTGAAAGATTATTTGATCTATAGATGGTACTCTTAACAGGTACTACCACTACAGGTCAGAGTGGATCTGAGAGTAATATCAACAAAGGGGCGTCCCCAGAGCTCCAGAACTTGAGCCTCACCACTGAATGCAGTTTGGGGCCCTAACCAAGAGTGAAACTTGTTGATTGACAACTATAGACCAACAGGGAATGCAATACTGGACAGTGCATTTCCTGATGGTTTAAGCAATATCTCCATTTGATTGGCATGTGATTTAATACAATGTTCCTATTCATTAAGTACTTACCCTTCTTTAAAAATGTATACAACAACTGGTCTTCATTCTATTGTATGCTCTGAAAGAGAATATGAATTTCTGTCTTACTCTTTAAATAACTTAATGTGTTGCTATTGCAATGGAAGGTGTCACTTGCTCATAATATTTGTAAAAGTTTTCTTACAGGAAAACAAGGTAAACTATAGAAACATATAAGCAATCACTAAGAATGTTTACTCAAATTTCCTCTTTATATTTCTCTTAGTATTTTATCCTTCAATACTTTTAAATATTAAGTTGTCTTACATTTGTCAACATTTTATTCTTGAATTCATGATTATATATATATATATATATATATATATATATATATATAATATATATATATGGAGGCGCGTGGGCTAGTGATTAGAGTCGTGGAAAATGGACTCGTCGATTCGAGTTCAATTCCTAGCTGAAGCTGTTGGCATTTCACATAGCGCTAATACCCTTGGGAAAGGTATGAATCCATATATTCTCCCTCCAGCTATGGGTTAAATAGTAGGCAGACTGGGCCTTCAGCGGGTAGGTAACCAGTCTAGGAGAGGATAACTCTGAATTCAAATTCCTGAGGTCGGTCATTGATTGGGTTTGTGGCAACCCTTGATGCACAATTCTTTCCTATCGACTGTGCCAAAAAGTGTGGATGGTCCAACACAAGCCTTCACCACTATAAAAAAAATCCCTGTGTGGGTGTTCATTGTGTGTATGAACCCTCATGCAAGTCCATAATATATATATAGAAAGACAGCTGTCAGAGAGATATATAAGGTGCTGTTGAAAAGTTCCCTTGACTTATTAAGAAAGGAATGACCTTGAAACTTATTTGTTATTCCACATATTCATTCTGTTTTTATTTTTTATCATAATTTTCACAAAGATAAACATTGAACATACGGTATGGCTGATGTTTAGTTTGCTTTTGCAGAAAATAAATGTAAACCTAATTTTATAAGTTTTTTGAGGAAGAAACAAGGCTCTCCACCCTAGAGATGATAGAGATAGATTATATGTGTCAAGAAAGGAAGGGGGAAGAGGTCTTGCCCAACATAGAGGAATGCGTAGAAACAACAATCCAACAACTTGAAGATTACACAAGAAAGAGCAAAGACAAACTACTTATGGCGGCCAACAATAGTAGAAACGGCAGATGGACAAACAGAAAAACGACAAAGACTAGAAAACAAAAATGGGAAGAAAAGCAATTATATGGACACTTCAAACGACAAATCGAAGAGGTTGCATATGGTAAAACAAGTGTACAAATAGTATTTAAATTTTAAGTAAGGTATCACTTTATGACCAATCAGGATTTTATCATATTTTGTATAGTGGATAAAAAAAAAGAATCATTGAATATGTGCAGTGATTTGATGAAGTAAGTTCAAATTGATCAACTATTTTTTTTATTGTCTTTTTTTTACTAAGCTGTGAATGGTAATGTGTAATGAATCTAGTTATTTTGGGGTGTGATGATGGATGCTTTTATATCTGATTAAACCTGACACTTTCTCCCCATCCACCCTAAGCACATGAGCAGCCCACCAGCACCTACCCACTCTACACCAGTGCACATTGCACAAGCCCTGTTCACAACTGTAGAGCCATATCCAGATAGAATTGCAAAGCCACATTCAGAGCCACGGCCCATAAAAATACCACAAAGACTGGACTTGTATTACTATAAAATCACACCCTCCTTCTTTAACTTAAACAAGAGAGATGCTGTATTAGCATGTCATTGTATGCAATCCTAATACTTATTGTTTACTTTTCAGTACTTCCGATAGTTATCTGACCCTTCTTTTTACCCACTTCCTGTCCCTGGTTATAATGGCATCCCCATGTAAATAAAGAATTATTCACCTACTCAATCTGTTTGTTTTTCATCCAGACCATGGCAGACCTTAACACAACAATAATATATATATATATGATATGTATGCTATTTCAAATTCATAGAATCCATTTACTAGTAGATTTCAGCTCAGATGTTAGATACATAAATCAGTCTTGCAAAGTCATAAAAGCTGGCTCTTAGATCTCATCATTAGTTTATAATGATAAGATTTAATTTTACTGCATATTTGTAGAGATGTAGTCTACCCGAGGCACATTCTGAAGTTATCTTAGGCTTTAGGTACATACATACATACATATATATATATATATATATATATAAAAAGTTATTTTAGGTACATACATACATACATACATACACACACACATATATATATATATATATATATATATATATATATATGAATATGTCATTAGTTACCTCTTTATATTTGCAATCACTAAAATTTTTCCTTTACCACAAACATGTTAGGTGCGGTTACTTGGCTTTCCTTGACAAGGTGATACCAATAAAACTTCAATCCAACCATTAAAGCCATTGAATGAGAGAGAAGCCTTTTGACTTATTTTTTCCTTCGAATGTTAGATTCCATGGCTTGACCTGAAATTCCTTTGAAAATAATACCATTCCTCAGAAGAGATGAGACTATACACAGCTTCATTTCTTCTCTGCTTCTTATACAAAGGCTAATGCATATTTATATAACATTTTCAAAATAGACACTTAATTCTTGATTGCTTACGGGCAGGTATTTCTGATCAATGTCTTATTTCTTGTTTGGCTTGCTTGTTAAATATGTGAATGCTATTTGAATAAAGCTGTTTGGACGATTCGAATACAAAAGCCATCTGTGAGCCATTATAATGACATTTGTTGTGTAGTGAAACTGGTTTAATTCAGTGTATTTTATAGCTGCAAGAAATCATGCTGTAGAGATTTTGCTTTCCATACCATCTTAGCTGAGAGAAAAAGAAATTCTGAAAGCCCTAATATACTCACAAAAATGTAAATATTTATCTATTTGTTTTATTTTTTTTTACAAATAAAAGATTATTAAGAAGTTTGTCTGTATCTTCAATGAATAATTATCTATACTTTTCAGCTCTTTCTAAAGAGTCTTTCTATAATTAAATACATATACCAGCTAAGGGTCCCGAATTGATTTTCATTTGATTCTCATGAATGTTGTTCATTCCTTGCTTTTTCTATCACCTTCTCAGCAGAATACACTAACTGTATCCCCTGTAGAGAGGTAAGACCCCCCCCCTCACAAAAAGGTGTCGTGGATATGACATTAACCTGCAGTTCTTTGGGGAGTGTGGAGAATGCCTTCATGGCCATTATTCTCAGGTCCAATTGGACCCAGAATGGTAGTACCTGTTAGAGTCCTATCTATGGGTCAAATAGGTCTGTTTGAAAATTATTTGTATTAGCTGGGAATACTTGATACCATATAACTGTGTATGAATTATTAAGACGATTTACTTTAAGCTATTACTGTTTACTAAAGATTATTTTTATTAGTTACTTGAAACCATATAACTGTTTGCAAACAAATTCTTATAAACAGAAATAGTTACTTGTTATATATAGTCATATAATTGCTTATAAAACATTATTATTAAATAGGAATACTTGAAATTATACAACTATACAAATTATTTCTATTAAATAGGAATTCATGACTTATAAATGTGTAGAAAAAACTTTTAATAAACAACTACACAAAACTATAAGTATAGATGTACAATTTACGCCATTCCCTAACCTCTAGATGTGAAATTGACCCTAAAATGCCATTAAAATCAATCAATTTTTAGTGTTTCTGATAGATAAAGTCATTGTTAATCTTTAAATATATATTAAAATAAGAGAATATTGAAAAAATTACCATAAAAATATATTAGTTCACTGAAGAAGTAAAACAATCTCCTTGGTCTAGCACAAGTGAAATGGGGATATACTCTTTTGTTGTCCGGTTTATACCAACAATATGCCACTTAGCCTACTTTACTACCTATGTATATATTAATATACAATTCTACCCTAAGAATAAGTATGACCAAAACAATTTTTCATATTAAATTCACTGTTTTCAAATACTAAATACCAGGATTTTCTAGTTGAAGATTATACAATCAAAACAGACATTATTAGGTATTATCTAACTCGAAAACATTTAAAATTTGAAACCAGAAATATGACTAAAAGTAGTCCAAAAATAAGTACTCCTGTTGATGCATTTAAATTTTTTTTTTTTAGATAGAGAGGTATTGCAGTTTTATTTTTGATGGTGTTCAATACTGTAAGGTTTGGTAATAAATAATACCTAATAACATTTATTTCTATTACATAATGTTACATGAGAAGTAATAAAATACTGGTATCTTTGGTTTTTAAGAAAATTAGCATTTCACAAAAAAAAAACATTTTTAGGGGTGTACTTACTTATTTATGATATTCTGTGTGTATGTACATATGTACACACACACACACACACACACACACACACACACACATATATATATATATATATATATATATATATATATATATATACATTTATTTATACACCTTCAACAACATGATATATTCAAACATTGTTCTCAACAGCTTACATATTAAACAGTGGGATACATCTATAGGTGTCATTTAATTCTAAAATTCATATGATAAGGTCCAATAAAAGGAAATGAATATTTACATTTGAATGACTATCATGAATAACAAAATTATTCATGCATTAGTCTTTATACTAAAGTTTTTTAAAACATTTTATAGGAAAATACAGATAAAGCAGACAATACAAACTTTATCTCTATTTAACTTAATTCATTTCATATCCTGTTTTTTTTTTTTTTTTTTCAAAACTTCAAGTTTATCTCATTTGATATGAAGATTTATATTCAATTCTAAGATTCTTATATTAGTTTTTATAAAATAAACTTTTTAATCAATCTAGCATTTTTTTTTTCTTTAGCCTTTCTGCTTTTTTATAGTAATATTTCTTTTGATTGTTTCTATCGATGAATTTACTGTTTCCTAAAAACATTCCAATACATTATCCACTAAGTTTTATTTTAAATTGATGGATTTCCTTCAATTTTATATTTTCTTTCCTGCCAACATATCTATCCCAGATTTTCCCTCTCTCTCTCACTGTCAAACCCTGTTCACTTAATTTGATATTTTTTCTTGCTTTTATTTCTTTCTTCTTTTTTCTTTTTTTTTCTGTATTATTTTCAATCATGTTTCTCTCAGGTTTTTGGACATATTTTTACTTCATTGTCACATCAATATTTTTCTTTTGACACATGAGACAGCTTCCTATTTTATTTCAATATTTAAAATTTAAAAAGAATCTCCCTCTGTAGATATTCTTTTTATACAAACATACATATTTTGGTATGGGTGTATAAATGGATGTGCAGGTAGCTAGGTAGGTAGTTAGTTATATAAAGTTGATTTTTGATGATTCTTTGTACTTTCTTGTATATCAAATACCTACATGGGATAATTCAGGATTTCTCTTATAAATCTTGATAATCTTGGTAATTTATTTGTCTAATCATGTGCAAATTGTATTAAAAATGATTACTTGAACCCATAATTGTTTGCAAATTATTATTATGATTAGCTGCTTTGAAACCATAAAAAATTTTTGGCAAAAAAATACTTTGGTATTACATAACCAATACACTTTGACATAGTGTAAAATCACCATATATATATATATATATATATGGTCATAGGAAAATCGACTTGTCAACCTGAGTTCAATTCCTGGACGAGGCTCTTGTATTTCACACAGCGCTAATACTGTGGGAAAGGTATGCATCCAACTACTCTCTCTCCAACTAGTAGTGCAGAATTGGAGATTTAACTTTGGCAATCAGTCAAGGAGAAGGAAAAACTATGAATTCATTCCCGTTAAACTCTGCTTAAGAAATTGATCTTGTGTCACATCCTTCAAGGGGTTGGTAAATATATAAGTGAAAAATAGAAAATGACACATTCATGTGTGTATATATATATATGTATATATTTACTCAAGAATTCTAAAATGTTTTCGGCTTGGCCAAGTAATTCAATACAGTTGGCTCATTATTTCTGAAGTTTCGTTAACCCTTCCTCCAAAATTTCTATAAAACTTTAAAAAGTTATTCTTTTCTTGGTTGTGCCAAGAAGATCTTAGTTTCTCCTTGTGTGCATGTAACTCTCTAACTCTCTCTCTGTATATATATATATATATATATATATATATATATATATATATAAATCTTATGAGTCAGACGAACCTACTAAAAGTTTTGCTTGATGCTCTTCAGATCTTTGTCCTGAAGAGCATTAAGCAAAACATTTAGTCGGTTCGTCTGACTCATTAGATTTGTCTTTATATATATGTGTGTATATATATATATATATATATATATATATATATATATATACCCAAAAGTATTAAGATTTTAATCATGAGAAAATTACTCAAATACCTAAATTTTTGGTTTTTTTTTCTCAATGTAGTCAATTTGTATGTAGACATTGAATAGTTCTTTTTGTCGTTTTTGGTTTTTCAAGATTCCATGCAATGCTGGAAGATAGACAATCTCGATGACATTTGGTTTGCACATGTTATTAAAAGAAAATCAGCAAACTTTGGCATAGCACCTGATATGCCAAATGCAAATGCTTATGCAATAGATGTCATATGTTTTTCAACATGAAAGTCATTAATGATTTAAAAAAAAGATGAACTTCAACATTAAACTTTGTTTTGCTCTTGAAATGCCACAATTAAATCTTTGATTAATTTACGACTGTCTACATCCTGAATTTAAATGAAACACTTCCACTGGAGGGATAAACATAATTACTGTTTTTATACATCCATCGTATTATTTACTTTCCATTTATTTATTTTCTAATTATCTTATTTTGGGATTCTGTATCTTTGTCTTATTCACTATCATCATCTCTTTCTCTCATTTCCCTTTTGGTTTTTCTATCTGTTTATTTCAATGAATATACATTTTTTCACCAGAGGAGGTGTACTTAGCATAACGGTTATCATCATAAGAAATGGTGATGATCCTGGTCAAAGTCCTATTGCTGTTATCGCAAACCCTTAACCCTTCTTATCATATATGTGCTAGAAGGCTGTGTCTGAGGGTCTTAGTGTCCTGGATATGGCACTAAATTTCATCTAGTGGTGAACTTCCAATTCTGGAGCTCTGACTAGTGTAGAGTACCCCTTCATCACCATTATTACTACATCCACACTGACTCAGGTGGTTAGGGTGGGTGTGTCCATCACCATTATTACTACATCCACTGGGTGGTTAGATCAATGGGTTAGATAAAAAAATGTGTTTAAAAGAATTGAGTTTAGAAAAATTAGATACCCAAAAAGAACGAATAAAACAAAACTAACTCAGCATAAAATAACCCATGGGTTGACATGCTGTAAAATCCATCAACCAAGTTTATATCCTGGAAAAGATATGAGCCCCTCATTCCCCCAGTTATGGGTTAGATAGTACCACTACTGTTCTCCTAGAAGGGCAGCTTTGGCAGTAAATAAGCCATGAAGGTTGATATGCCATTAAATACAAAAAACAAATCAAATCCTAGAGGAGGCGGTTAGCATTTCACTTTGTGCTAATACCCTTGCCATGAATCTATCTCTTCTCTCCTCAGTTATGGAGAAATAGTTGAGCATACTGGGTTAGGCAACCAATCTAGGAGAAGGAAAACTGAATTCAAACCAGCTGTACTCAGTTTAAACATTAACTTTGTGTCACATTCTGTCTGTGGTGGTGGTGTTGAATAAATACGTACTCTTAAAGTTTTTCCATCTATTTATTTCTCTGAATATACATTTTATCACCATTTTTTTCTCTCTTTTCAGTGCCTAAGTTTTATAGTCTCTCTTTCTTTCTAATCATTCCTTGTCTTTTCATTACATTTTCTTCTTTTTCCTCTCTCTCTCTCTCTCTCTTCTCTCTCTCTCTCTCTTCTTTCCTCTTACTCTTTTCTTTACCACTTTATCTGTTTGCTTTTTTTTTTGTTATCTTTTGTTTTGTTTTGTTTTCATCTTTTAATTGTTCTTGTCAACTCTATGCCGACTCATCCCCTTGCTGCATCTTCTTCTTCTAAACATTTTTTTTTACAATATGTTGCATTACTACATCAACATTAATCTCCTCTCTCTTCTTTCCAATACCTTTGAAACCCACTTTACACCTCTCCACCATGAACAAGTCAGCAAAACACTTTCTCCTTTACTAAGGAGGTAAATTAAATCAAAGAATCCTCAAACTGTTTATTGCTACGAATTTTCCAATAATACCACAGCACTAACTTTCTACCAGATACTAATCATTTTTAGCCTTTTTTTTTTTTTTCATCTTTTATTACTGATATATTTCTGTTTTTATTTTCATTTCTATTTTTCCCTCTTAATCTTTTTATTTTAAAATATTTCACATTTTGAAAATTGTTTTCATGAAATGGTTTCTGATCTTTTGACTCTGGGGAAATAAATTCACAAACAACATCAAGATTCCATCAAAGTTCTTCAAGCAGAGAGCTGACATTGGGGTTAGTTCTGAGAATGGTTCAGTTCCTGAGATTGTGAGTTACAGAAAAAGAGATTTTATGGTTTATTGATATTCTTTAGGGAAAATAAGCTAATTAAACATGCTCCAAGTCTCTCTAAGAAGATATAAAAAAAAACTGAAGCAAGTGTCAGTTAGTATTTTCTTGATTCAATCTCTAGGGAGTTCATTCATTTTAACATAGTTGAAAGTTTCTTCTTGCGGTAATTTCTTCAAAGTTATCTCTGTTAGTTGAGTTGTCAGTAGCATATTGTTGGTGCTGCCTTGTCTTAATATCATTTCATTTCACTGTCACATTTACTGCCTCAAGGCACAGAAAAAAGACTTGTACTGAAGGTCTTAATACCTGAAGTTTTGATAGAGTGCTAGAAGGATGATACTCATTATCATATACTATATATACTTTTGTATTGCTTGAATTTTGAAGAACTAATCTTGAGTCAAAAATTTAGTTTCAACTTGTATATGTAATAATTCTGTAATGTTGAAATTTATATGTAATGGAATGGACTAGGGGCAACATTTCTAAAAATCAAACCCAGCATTTAATGATTTCATGACCATAAATGAAGGGTTAATTGACTTTCCAGGGGTTCAAAACCTTTTTAGCTTGAGGGCGATTAACCTTAACCTCGGAATGTCCATAGATGAAATCTTAAAAGGACAGTAAAAGAGATCTGAATTCACAAGATAACAGTCATTATTAATTAATAAGACATCTGATATTGTATGAAATAATAAGATTTGGTTAAATCGAACTTAACGGACCTAAATTCCATCATCGTATGTCACCCCACCAAAATAAGTCACATAGAATGTGACTTATCAAAAAAATATTGAATTTATTTTGTATTAGCTTAAAAGCCGCCTTATCATGCAGCAATTAAGCTAACTCCTACAGAGAGATCTTGTTTGAACCTTTGGCTTAACAATAACATTTCATGCAATGTACAAAAAAGTTTGTCCCAAAAAAATCATGTAAAAATATCACTAAAAACAATCACAGTAATTAAAACTTTAAGTGTTGATATATTCATGAATAAAAGATATGAATGCACCAGTTATTTCATTTAAAAACTTTTACATTTTTTCAGGTCAGTTAACTTTGAACCACATATCTTTGAGTCATAACACAGATTCTTAAAGATACGTGGTCCAAAATTAACTGGTCTGAAAAAATATAAAGGTTTTTAAATAAAATAACTGGTGCATTATATCTCTTATTCATGAATTTATCAACACTGAAAATTTAATTAAATTTGGTTAGTTCCCTGAGTTTTTGTATTTTTTCTTTAGGCGGGGTGACATACAACGGTGGAATTTAGGTCCGTTAAGTTTGATTTAACCAAAGATTTAATATCAGGGTTAAATGAAGAGGTTGATAGAAGAAACAAACAAGTGATGATTTGACAGTTGCTAACAATGTCGAAATGTACATTCAGGGATTGACATTTTCTCGATTTGTTTAGCCTTACATTTGAACGTATATGCCCGCTTAAATTCATTAATTATTAACTAATTAATTTTCAAAATTAGGTATGACTTCAATTAAGCACATATCCTCTAAAATATATATATATATATATATTATAGGGTACAATGCATCTAAGGTGAAATTGTTATTGTTGGTTTCCAAGCAGCATGTTTGCCAATTTTTTCAAGATCAAGCCTGTTAAGAAATGCAGTAGATGTCAATTCATTTATGTATGTGCGTATTTTTACACACAATGAATACAGATCTTACACATGTAATAAGCACTTCATTTTCAATTGTCCAATACTGAAAAAGACTACATGTATAAATATATATATATGTATAAATATATATATATATATATATATATATATATATATAAAGAGAGAGAGGCAAAGTAATAGGAAATTCAATGATATTATCCAACACACTCCAGTTGTTTGTTTTTTAAACAATAAATTCTCTGAGAATATTGTTATTGACTGATTTATTTTTGAGCATCAAATTTTATTTTAGTAGCTAGCATTAAATCTCCACCATCTTAATAGATATTTAAAAAAAACATACTCACCAATGTAAATGTTGCAATGAATTACTTCTACCCCATGCTGAATATATATATATATATATATATATGAGAGAGAGACTGATCCTCTGTTTTGGACATAAAATTTTATTTTGATAACTAAAATTAAATCTCCACCATCTAACCAATCATTAAAAAAATCCACCATACACCTTGGCTTCATGACCATTGAAAATACACTTTTCCATTTACTAAAAAGGTAAATTAGATAAGTATCCTCAAACTATTTATTGCTACAAATTTTCCAAAAATACCACAGCATTAACTTTCTACTAGAGATTATTATAGTCACTGCATACTTGAAAATTTGTAACAAGGTAGAAAGAGTTCTCTGGGTTTCTGTAGATAATGAATTTATTATGGATACACAGTATAATGGCACTGGTAATGTGAACTGAAATTTAAATACTAATACAGTAAATAGAAATTTTCTGCTCAAGTAACATTTTCAATGGAAATAGTCCTGTTTTCCGACCATTTGACTATATTGAAAATTTCAAGTAATGTGTAATTTATATACATGAATATTTTATATATTGGACTACATGAAAATTATTTTAGTTTTTTCATCTGTTAAGTATTAATAGAAAACAACTCAAAATCTACCGTATGTTTTTGAAGCTTATGTATATATATATATATATATATATATAGTATTTGTGGAAAATGTGACATACCAGTGAAACAGATCACAATGGTTAGTTAATGCAAGATTCACAATGATAAGGCAGCAATATAACAAATATATCGCAAAAATACATGTGTGCAATCAACTGCAATTAATTAATATCTTGATTAATCCAGGGGATTTAACCCTGAAGATCCTTATGGTGAAACCTGAGTAGATTATTACTGTGTACCATTATCATGATATATATATATATATATATATATATATATATAAAGTCATCCACAGACACGTGTTTTGGTGTTTCATGCCTCCTCAGTGTGGCTAGACACAACAACTATCCCTGGCTAAGAGCGATAACTGATTATTTGGCAGCTTGATTTCTTAACCTCTCAGCCACTTTGACAGCTGCTGTAATGGGCTGGTGTTTAAACTTTTAAATACATAGGTTTGTTTATATATTTTACGATCACCGGAGAGATCTAGTCTGCGAGCAACGATCATTGCTTATATATGCTCGGGTAGTAAAAGTTAATTGAAATCACCCTTAGAGAGCTCTAACAAATTTTGGGAGCATATATATATATATATATATACATATGTATATACCAACTCCCTTGCACGAGTCGGATGTGACACATGGTCAATTTCTTAAGCAGAGTTTTAACAGGTTTGATTTCAGGATTTGAACTTGGGTCATCGAGTAGGTTTCCTATGACAAACCATGCACTTACACTTGAAACTATATATAATGCTTTACGATTATTTTCGGTTGGTACGACTATCTTGGTCTTTTCTTTTTTCCCCCAATTTTTTTTCTCCCCAGGTGATGTTTGGTAGTATTTTTTTACAATAAAACTATTTGCCAAGTTTTTTCTTACTGCAAGGGTTTTACCAACATGTTTGGTATATTATATATATATATATATTATATATATATATATATATATGTCTCTAAATATGTGTGCATGTGTGTATTCATAGCTTACTGAGTGTGCAGGTGATATGGATATTTGATTAAAGATCAAACAAAAGATTCACCATTTGAATACCTCCATTATATTTTTGAAATCTTGACATCTTATCACTTTTTTCTCAAAACTTTTGAAAAACCCAGCAGTCAACATTGTTGAATTTAATAAATGGTAAAATTTCTGTTTCTGTATTCTTAGTTCTTGTGTAAAAATCCCATTTTGATGATTCTAGTTCTTTTGAAAGTTCCAACGTTTGGATTCTCCTTCTCCTTGCATTTTAAAGATTTATAATCAGCAAGTAGTGATCAACTACTTCTGGACATTAGTTCAAGGACCAAATCACCAGATTTGCCCATATCTCAATTCTTCAATCTGCCATTATCTTAGATCAAAAATGGTACAGCTGTAGATAATTGAATATCATATGATATATATAATAATTATATCAAGAATACTGTATCTTCAGATGAGCACATGGAATAAGCTTTCTCATAAAGATCTGTATTGAAATAAAAATACTTTTTTGATACACAATAATATTGTTGATTTATAGTCTGTCTTAGAAAATTGATAAATAGACCACTGCAGTAGAAAATTGTCTTTATTTTTAAGTTACAAATGTCAGTTTCTTTTTTTGTTGCCATTTCTGTTGTTAACACAATTAATTAACAAATTCTTTTCACCCCTTCATATTTTCTTAGATATAAAATGAATACATAGTGCAACACATTATTCTAGAGAATAATTTATTTTTTAAAGATGTTTTTAGAGGTGAAATAATTGCATAACTTACATTATTAAAGCAAAAAGTAATGAGATTTAAAACAATATTTACGTGGTGAGGAATTCCACTATATATCTATATAATATTTAGTCTGGCTCAAGGCCACAAATCAGGACACCCAATGCATATATATATATACCAACCTTTCTGCACGAGTAGGATGTGGCACATGATCCATTTCTTCAGTGAGTTTAACAGGTTTGAATTCAGATTTTTTTTCTCTATTTATTCATAACTGGAGGGAGAATAGTTGGCTATGTACCTTTTCTATGGGTATTAGCACCATGTGAAATTCAAATGGCTTTGTCCAGGATTTGAACTTGGCTCACAGAGTCCATTTCCTACGAAACAAAACTTTAGGACCATCCTGCAATAGAACTTTACCTTATAAACTTATCCCTCAAAGCAATCCTAATCCATTTAGCAAGAAATAACTGCAGAAGAACAAACAGCAGTCAAAATAAAGAAAAATCCTTGCAATAAATCTAACCATTCATCTCAATTGACTACTTAGGGCCGGTTTAGCTCAGTCGGTAGAGTGTTCGGCTAGGAATCACAAGATGCTTGGTTCCCTCGCCAACTTAGCGTATTAGTAATACAGGGATCTGTGCAGTAAAGTGAGGAGCTGATGGTAGGTGTGGCGCTCCATCTCAGATGCTAAAATAATCTCTTTGGTCTTTGTGATAGTGAAAAGAGGATAGTCTCCCTCACTGTCTGGCTGATACCGACATTAGACTGCCCGATGACTTTACTACTTTACTTAAATAAAATAACTCTAGACGGGTTGATGTACCATTAAAGTAATGAATCAATCAACAGTTGCTTCAACAAGCAGATCCATTTCACCCCTTCAAAATTATTATTTAACAAAGTTTTTCATGGTTAATAGCTATGAGTTGACAGTTTTTCCTTTTAAACTTGGTTCTATCTGCTATCTGAAACTGATTTCAAGTATCTTCAAAATATTACTGTCACAGCATTTGCAGCATCAATACCATCAGCAGCATCATGCAAACAGAGAGTGAATAGTGCTTTACAAATCATTGTCTCTTTTGGATTGTCAAATAACAATTCAAGTCTGCATATGGGAACACAAGTGAACAGAATACCAGACAAGATTATTGATTAAACTCATTCCAGAACTCACATATTGCAGCAACAGCATCACCACCAGCATCATTATCATCATATTCAGTCTTACCAAAGAGAAAACCTCTCTCTCTCTCTCTCTCTCTCGCTTCTTCAGTTCCTTTGCTTTTCCTCTTAATTCACTGTATACTCTTCCTTTTTCTACATTCATTTCTCATCTTTCCTTCACCTCCCTCTTCTCTTCCTCCATTATCTTTCATCTCTTCCTTCTCCCCCCTCTTCTCTTCCTTCCTTTGTCTTCCCTTCTCTCCTCTGCTGCCATCATCAGAGAAAGCAGATCAATAACAACAGGCAAAAGTCTGTTGTGACTCTCTGTGGTCATCATCACGGTCGATATGTGTTCTTGGGTTTTCCCCAATAGTAATTGTTCAATTTTAATTACTATTCTGTACTGGGAAGTGGATATACTGGAACGTGAAATACCTCAAGATCTGCAGCAGCCAAGTATTGCATTTGTTCAAGTTACCATTGGGCAATTATTAGAACTTGTTAGCCACCCACTGATATGCTTCAGGCTTACACCATTTGTTCCTAAACTTTAAAGAGTTGGCAGTTCCTTAAAAGTCTACTGATCAATCAAATACACAATCTCACACACTGATCTATCTGTTCAGATTCCACTCAATCTACTTCTTTTTCATATTTATATCAATATCATAGACATGCACACATCTCTATATTTGTACAAGCATAGTAACCATGTATTCTTATATATATATATATATATATATATATATATATATATAAAGAAATAACAAAAGACTTAGAGATTTAGCATTATAGTCTATTTCAGTGAGCTCCCTGAAATAGACTCTAAAGTCTTTTTTTATTTCTTTACTTATATATTTGCTCTGTGACTCTAACATTAAGAGTACACATTGAGCTCTCAAACTGCGACAGGTTTTTAAAATAAAACTCTTGTGTCGTAAGGAAGATTTCTTCTCTGGACTTTTGGATTTATATATATATATATATATATATATATATATATATATATATATACACATCACCCCTGATGATGGCATTCCAAAGTGCTGAAAGTACTCGGCAACTGAACTTTGGTGGACTTATCCACCAATTCCACCCAAACATTAAAAAGTTGGCCAGAAAATTAGAAAAGATCAAAAATAAAATTGTTAAACAGGAGATGTGCCTTTTGTTTAATTCTACATGTATAAATGAAAGAATGCTGCCCAAATACACACACACTATATATATATATATATATATATATATATATATATATAAAGTAAATAGAGCATCTATATCTAAGTTAGCATGTTGGGAACATGAAGTCAAAGGCCATTGGTTACTGACAGTTTCTTGCCTATTTGATTTTACAAACTATATATATATATATATAGTTTTGATTAAAAATCACAGATTATAATTCTTGATGAGCTTGAACTGTTTGTATCCAAGCAATTGAGTAATATTATTGGTCATTTAGAAACCACAAGGTTCCTAGTTCGATACCAGTCTTCGCCAACTCAGCGTATGAGTAGCACAGGGATCTGTGCGGTAAAGTAAGGAGCTGATGGTAGGTGTGGCGCTCTACCTCAGATGTTAAAAAACATTCTCCTTGGTCTAGCGCTATTGAAAAGGGGATAGACTCCCTCGCTGACTGGCTGATACCGACTAAAGGCCGCCCCGACGACTTTACTTTTTACTTTATTAAAGATGTAGAAATCAAGAGGAATGTTGTGTTTGTCAAAATTTCAAATTAAAGTTTTCCTCATATGATACGGAAGTCAAATATATATGGCTTAAAAAATTTTAATGCTGTCTGAAGTTTGAGCTTTGAAAGATGAACCTTTTAGGGCCACATAACAGTGGCTGTGCCAAAATAAAAAAATTGATTTTTGCCAAAACACTATAGCCAGCAACATGTAGCAAGAAAGACATACTGACTCATAAAAGTTGCATATTTTAAGGTTTGAACTATATTTGTAGGATAAGCCAAACTTTTGATGTGTTGAATGCTGCAGTTATAGAGGCAAGAAGATAGATTTGAATGTCTTTGATAAAGGCTAAACTGTTATGGCCAGAAGACTGGGTCAGGGCATTTAAAAATGACATGGCTTGTGGTCTGCGCAAGTTCAACAGTTGTAATGTGGACATATTAGCAGTGGTTCAAAGAAAAATCACTAACTGCCAAGCGAGCATTGGGCAGTCAAGATACATTGATGTGAAAAATGAAAAGAGGATTTCCTGCTAACTATAAGCAACATTACATACATGCAAGCGTACATATATTTAAATGTATAGATGCATGTTTATATGTGTTTATATTATATATATATATATATATATATATATATATATATGATACTAAGAGTAAGAAATTAATCACACTTCAAGCCAGAAGTTTCTTATAGCAAAAGTGCGTGGTGTAATGGTTAAAGTCATGGGAAATGGACTCGTCACCCCGAGTTCAAATCCTGGATGTGGTAATTGCATTTCACTTAGTGCTAATACCCTTGGGAAAGGTATGAATCCTACTCTCCCTCCAGCTATGGGTAAATAGTAGGGCAGACCGGGCTTTTAGCCTTGGTTTGCCAGAAGTTTCTATAGCAAAGTGCGTGGTGTAATGGTTAAAGTCATGGCTCGTCGCCCGAGTTCAAATCCTGGACGTGGGCATTTCACTTAATGCTAATACCCTTGGGGTATGAATCCTACTCTCCCTCCAGCTATGGGTAAATAGTAGGGCAGACTGGGCTCTTTTAGCCTTGGTTTGGCAACTGGTCTAGGAGAAGGAAAACTCTGAATTCAAACCTGTTAAACTCCGCTTAAGAAATTGACCTTGTGTCACATCCTGCTCGTGCGGAGGGGTTGGTAAATATATATAGCAAAAGTGCCTGATATATGCCAATAAATGATGGATTGATTTTTATAGCATGTCAAACCTTCTGGCATATCTCATGCCTAAAACTTAGGGGATTGCATGTATTGTATATTTATATTTACATTTTTTGTGTAGCCATCTTAAGACTTTTTGAAAATTCTCAGTTATATTGATATCAGGTATTCCTATCAAATACAAATAATTTGCAAGCAGATCCATTTGTGACCCAGAGATGGAACCCTAACAGATAATGCCACTCCGGATCACAGTGGACCTGGAAGGGGTACCCCACACCCATCAAAGATCCAGATACAATTTAGTGTCATACCCAGGGGAATGATCTTACCACTCTGCAAGGGATACAGTCAGTGTATTCTAAATCCCACTGACAGGGTTGATATGCCTATATAGTTTATTGTAAAGAAGAATATATATGAAAACACGACAAATTATTGCTGCCACAAGTTTCACACTTTGAATAGAATTATTTATTGATTTTTAAACTTGATTTCAATGACTTATTGATCTTTTAAATTTATTTCAACAAATTAAAAAAGTTTTCAACGTAAAAAAAAATGGCCATCAGTTTTTATATACAATGCATACAAATTTACCAAATTCTTCATGAGAAAATAATAGAATTATTTACAACATCAATTTTCTTGACATGATTCTGTGTTGAATGAATTTTTGTTAAATTTACACAATGGTATCTAGGTTTATACATTTCTAAGCATACTGATTAATTTGTTGTTTCTCTCTCTCTCTCTCTTTTTCTATCTCAGTAGAGTGAATAGTTGCAATAAAAAAATTCTATATAACAATATAATATTTAATTGACATGAAAAAAAAGAGAGTGGATTCAAATTTCTCTCATGCATCTTTGCAACAAATTGCTAGAATTATATTACATATACATATACATATATTATTATATTACATATACACACATATATATATATATATTTATATATATGTATATATATATATATATATATATATATATATATATAGAGAGAGAGATACATATCCTATATTATTATTATTTACATATGGATTTTGTACACTTAATGTAACAAATATTTTGTGACAGGATGTATCAATTTTTAAGCAGAGTTAAGCTGGTTTGAATTCTAGGGTTTTCCCTCTCCTAGTTTGCCTATCCAAGGCTAAAGAACCCAATCTGCCCTACTATTTGCCTGAAGATTTGGGAGAAAGGATGGAGTCATGCCTTTTCCAAGGGCATTAGTGCTAAGTGAAAAGCAAACAGCCTCATACAGGATTTGAATTCAGGTTACCGATTCCATTTCCTATGATGATCACTGATAGACTTTTATCTCTTATTTTTGTTTCACATCTGAAAAGTTCGTTTTTCTCCACATACCTGCTTTCTTTATTTCATTTGTTGCTTATGTTTAACTAGTAACAATATTTTTAATAATATTTATTATATTTGCCTATAAAGTAACAAGTTTTATACAATAGCAGCAGTCAATAAAATACTCTCTTTCCCTGCTATGTATCTGTTGAGAGTAGCAGAATATTATTCGTAAAAACTGAAGTACAGTGTTTCCTTGACTTACAAGTGCCCCCAATGTATGAGTTTGTCAAGCTACAAGCTGAATATTTACAACATTTTCTTTAAAGTTATTATGAAAAACAAAAGGTTAAAATTAAAAGAAAAAATCATTTAATTGTTGAAATCTGTAATTCAAATGATACAACTTATATAGCATTTGAGAAATCGGCAGAAATAATTTGATACTTCAATTTCTTTATTTTTACTTTGATAAATTTAATAAATTTTAATTTTTGATTTTAGATTATTTACATCATAGAATATTTCAACTTTTCTGTCCATTTATCAACCAATCATACCTGAAACATTCTTTATTTCCCTTTCTTTTTAGTATTGCTTTTCAACCCTCTTATGTTCCAATATGATTCTCTAACACTAGATCCTATTTTTTAATCATTCATCTCAAACTTTTATCTTTCAATAGAAATCAAAATAATTTTATCAATCTATAAACTTTACCATAAGGCCCTTGGAATTAGAGGTGTTATACACACAAAATATTATTTAATAAAAGGATCGGTTGGTAGACCACGCCTACGATTTAAAGATGTCTGCAGGAAAGTTATGGGGATATGCCATACAAACATAAATTCTATATAAACTTGTGTTTCAGACTCAACTAACAGACTCAGTATTATTCATTTTGGTAAAAACAAAAATTCACCTTTTGACTGTTGTGGCCCATAAATCTGAAAAAATTGATTTATTTCCATATATCCATTCCTATAAAAAAAAAATCTCACTGACACTTACACAAAAGATCAGAAATTCTATACCAAGATGTATTTCTATTTATCATGAATTAATGAGCATACATTTCTGCACACACACACACACATACACACACACACACAGATAATCACTTTTCAAGATAAAAATTATGAAAGCGCCCTAAAAAACGGTGGATTATACTCTAAACTAATATACAAAGATAATAGTATCAATGATAATAATAAAAAAGTCAAGAAAGAGAAAGATCATTTACAGCAAAACCGTTAAAACAAATGTGGGGAAGATATTTTTCCAATTAAGGAAGAAAACACTTTTATAAATCACCTACATTGAGCAAACTGTTCAATAAGAATAATTTTAAAACTGTTATTCTTGTATGAACAATATAAAAAAAAGATCATCGACAAGCACAATTTTAAAATCTTAAATGAAAATGATATCAAACTGAACTATTGATGCAACTGTTTTGATAGAACAAAATGCCCCTTAGAAGGCAATTGTTTAACCAATAACAATATAACCATAAAAAGATAAAAATTACTGATTTTCCTCATGCCAACTGCTTTTTATTGTACTCTTCTTGTAACAAGGAATATTTTTACTACCTTGTTTCTATCCTGCCAATATTTAAAGAAAAAATTCCCAAAGTGATGCAAACGGGAATTCATTCTCCTCAATTTATTTGATGTCTTGTTTGAAATCCTTCCAAATTTACAATGTTCTTTTATTTCTTTAAAACCATGTGGACTCTGGCAATCTGTGAATGCATAAACACACATCGGGAGGGTGTAATGTTTAGCAAGATAGTCTCATGATTGACTGGTTGGTTGTTTTTATGGCATGTCAACCCTTGTGTGGTTATTTAATGCTAAAGTCAGTCTATTATGCAAGCAATTATATGGTTTCAAATACGTAATAATGACAATCATTTGTAAACAATAATAATAACTATTCTTAATACAAATAATTTGCACACAATTATATGGTTACAAGTATTCTCATCTAATACTAATAATTGTCTAACAGATTTATTTAGCCCATAACATAGAATAAATACACTCAAAATTTGAACATGCAACATTAGACAATCCTCATTGTTTTTTAAAACAAGTTTTAATAAATAAATGACTGGTATTATATATCTATATATAGTTTGTTTTAGTTTAATACATATTTAAAGTTTACATTTCAAATTGTTTTATTTTTTAATCCTTTAATGAATTTGATGATTTTACTTACTTAGGGTACAAACTCGTTGACATTGAATGTTTTACTCCTACCCCTCAGGCAATATGTTTCAAAAACCTATTTTTACATCGCCCGGAGTGCGTTTTTTTATTTTGCACTAGTACTTATAATTACAGTTCTTTTGTACTGTCAGATATATTACTTAAGAGACCTTTGTTTACTCATATAGAAACAAGAACATTTAAATTATAAAACGCAACAGTTCTGTGACTTTTCATCCAAACTTGTTTTAATGAAGGATTACTGGCTAAATACATATTGAATTTACACATGATTTACTGAACCTTGTTTGGCATGAGCAATTTCTGGGATGCCATCATTAATCATGACCAAAGAACAATAAAACACATCTGTGTCAATTCACTGCAAGCCATATACATTTATTCATGCTCAAAAAGAAATTGGCAATTTAAATCAACAGATCTTATCTATCAACATTACCTTCTTTGTTTAAAATATTTCTTGAGGATTCTATTAACTGATATCATTATTGGTGTGTGTTTTTTTAATACGTTATATATACATCTATACTCTCACAGGTATCACCATATTTCCCTTTTTAAGAAAGTCATTGAAACCAAATATTGGAATTATTGATATAACACACCCTGCTCAAATTTAATGTATTAATTTTCATATATCTATCTATCTGTATACATAATTTTCTTTCCTTCTCACCTTTACCTTATATGGGCTAGAAGGTGGTGGTTGAGAGTCTTAGTGTCCTAAAAGAGAAAATTATGTATATATATATATATATATATTATATATATATATATATTCCTCCTCAACTTTTCTTTATATGGGCAAGAAGGTGGTGGCTGAGAGACTTAGTGACCTGGATATGACAATAAACTGCATCTAATAGTAAGGTTCCAATTATGGAATTCTGGGGAGTGTGGAGTACCCCTTCATCACCATTATGTCTTGGTCCATTATGACCCAGTGTGGTAGTACCTGTTAGAGTCCCATCTATAAGTTAGATAGATCAAAAAATGAGTTTTAAAAACGTGTTTAAAAAAAAAACTTTGAATACCCAGCAAGTTTTATGACTCATGAGCTGTCACCTAGTTGATTTTTTGCTTTTTTGTTTTTGTTTTGAGAGCTAAAATTTGAGGTAGAAACAAGCTTCAGATATGCTCATGTTAAGTTGACAAATTTATACTGCCAAAGAACAATATTATTAATAATAAATATAAATATTAAAACATTAAAGTACATAATTATATTTTTTTATGTTTTTATACAATACAGGGCTATTTTTCTAATGCAAAAAATGTAAAAAAAGAGGGTGTTTTTATAGGGGCTGGAATGGATTAATGGCATTTCAGTTTATTTCAATGGGAAACATTGATATACGAGGAAACTGAGTGGAACAAATTAAACTCATAAGTCAAGGTATCAAATCCTGGATGTGGTAACTGCATTTTCACTTTGATTTAATACCCCTGGGATGCACAGTTCCAATTTTCCCTCCAGCTATGGAAAATAGTATGGGCAGATAGGGCTCTTTAACCTTGTTTAGGCAACCAGTTTGGAGCTAAAACTTCTGAATTCAAACCTGTCGAACTCCGCTTAATAATTGACCTTGTGTCACATCCTGCTCGTGTGGAGGGGTTGGTATATATATACATAAGTCACGGTATTACTGTGTATATATGTACAAATTTATATACATATTGTACAGTATCTATCTATACTTGTCACTTATCTGAATCTTTCAGTGCACTGTATTGAGAAAATCTTATGGTAAAAACTATCATGATTAAATGACTTCTATGTCATCTTGTTCCAAAAAGTGATAGGAGTCAAAGTTATTAATAGTGAAAGCTTGCTTTAGGACTTTTTTATTGTCTTGTTTTTCTTTTTGTTTGTTTTTTGTCTTTTGTTTTTTTTCACTTGATTTTTCCTTCTTCTTTGCTTCTTTCCCTTGGATTTCTTGTCAGTGTTGCATGAAAAGGTCATATTTAAACATCAGAAGATGTAAGAATAACACAAAAGAAGAAAGACAGAGAAAAAACAAAAAGAAAAAAGAATTAGTGGTTATATGACAAAAAAAACAGTAGCCTCAAGATGTCAGGGTCTTAATATTTGGGCAGCATTCATAAATGGCATGTGGTAACAAGTTATCAGGATGGATGCACAGAAAAAGATTAAATGAAGGCTGAGAAATGCACCGTAAGGTATTTTTTACCATGATTACCTTTGAGTAACAAACATGGAGAAGATACGAAAAAAGATTAAAGCCTGAAAGAAATGCATGCTGTATGATGAGAGGAGGGGTTGAAAAGACTAAAGGCCTGAATGAAATGCATGCTGTACAATGAGAGGAGGGGAGTTGAAAAAGACTAAAGGCCTGAATGAAATGCATGCTGTACAATGAGAGGAGGGGAGTTGAAAAAGACTAAAGGCCTGAATGAAATGCATGCTGTACAATGAGAGGAGGGGAGTTGAAAAAGACTAAAGTTTGAGAATGACAGAAGTGCAAAAGGAAGTGAGGGAAAGTGAATGAAATGATTGAAATGTTGAAGGTAGAGGAAGAAAATTCAAGAACTGAAGAGAAAAATGAATATAAGAAGAGAGTAATATAAAAATAATTGAGAAAGAAGGAAATGACAAAAAAATTTGAATGAAGGAATAGAGATCAAAATGTTGAAATAATAATAGGATTGAGAATTTTAGAGAAAATTTATTGGGATAAGGGGTGGGGGAGGATTGGGTGAATAAAAGAGTTGAAGTGAAAAGGGGCAAAGATGAAAATAAGAGATATATTGATAAAAAGGTAGAAATAGAAAATCTTAGAGAAAATTTATCAAGGTTTGGGGGCGGAGGGGGGGTTGCTGTAGGAGAGAATGAAAAATTTGAACGGCAAAAGGGTTAAAGATAAAGAATAGATAGAATGATAGAGAGAAAGAGGTAGAAAAAGAGAAAAATGAAGTGAAAATACAAAGAACATATTGGGGGTTGGGGGGGGGAGAAGAAAAAAAGAAAAAAAGAAAACGAAAAAATGACAGAATTGATCTCAAGCATGAATGAAATTTTGAGCTGTTTTCAGTGAAGAGAAAAACAGCTTTCATATGAAAATGTCCATTATTTTCTTTCCTTCTTTTTTTTTTTTTTTTTTTTTGGCCTCGCAAGGTTTTCTTTCTTTTTTTTTTTTTCTTTTTTTTTTCTCTGGCAACAATTCCATCAGCTTTCTATAAGAATTTGTAACAAATGTTGTCATGCAATATAAAGCAGTAAAATGGAACCTAAGAAGAGAGAATTCTCAAGAGTTTGTTTCAGACAGACAGACAGCTGAGAAGTCAGAAAAATTCTATTCCAAAGTACAAAGTTTTGTAGAGCTCATTGCTGAATATTCTTATTTAAAAAAAAAAAAAAGTTTTTTTCCTAAACTACATCCTGCAACAAGTAAAATCTGTGATAACCATGTGGTTTATTTATCTATTCAGTGCATCAGTCTCTGCAGAGGGTAAGCCTCCCCCAATGGGGCCACCTGTTGGCCGTGGGTGGCGACCCGTGATGCTTAAGGATAGAGCCCAGGTGGATGAGCAGTCCATGACTTGCAATACTCCACTTTGGCCCTATCTTGGGCTAGACGGGCGGTCGGAGAGGCCCCCTCCGATCAATCGGCTGGTCACGTCAAGCCCTAGCACCTATATGATTTTCCCAACCTTATTGCCCTTATGGCAAGCCCCAACCCCTTTTTGTCATATGGGTGCTAGAAGGCGGTGGCTGCAGGTCTACATATCCTGGGAATGACGTTAAACTCTCTGATGGTGAGGTTCCAGTTTTGGAGGTTTGGGGAATGTGGAGCACCCCATTCATCACCATTGCTCCCTGGTCCACTCTGACCCGGAGTGGTAGTACCTGTTAGGGTCCCATCTATAGGTTAAATAGAAAAATGTATTTATAAAAAAATTGTATTATCCATTAAGAATTGATTTATTTCAAAACTTTATCGGCATTAAATGACCCACTGAGGTTGATATGCCGTAAAACAAACGAAACCAAACCAATCAGTGTTTCCTAAGATAAGGGCATTATTTATAATACGAAAATAATCATTATAATCAGGTCATGCCAACAGTATGATTTCTCAGGTCTCTCTCTTGCCACTCATCCCTATCACTCCTGACAGGTCTTCTGCACAGCATCTGTATAGAACTGGTTGATGTAAGTTTTTGCTGGTCGGCCTATACTGGTGTGTCTAAGTGTAGGTGTCCACAGAAGAAGATCACTAATGAGTTTATCCTTACTTCTCCAGCAGTATCCAGTTTGTCTTACTTGAATGTTTTCTGTGGTAAGTGGCTATATAGCTGCTTTTTGTGGGATGCTGCTTCCAAGATTTTTTCAAGACAGCACACATCATCCATGTGTAGTAGTTCCTATCTAGCTCTTTCTCTAAGTGTTTCATTAGAGTTCAAGTGGTGCAGCCATACTATTGTACTGACACTGCTACAAAAGTAATACTATATATCTACATTTATTTTATGGCTCAAGTGGTTGCTTCACTTGATTAATTGTAATGGTCATTGTTGAAGGAAGTGGAATTGGCAACCTGAGTTCAAATCCAGCATGAGGCTGTTTGCATTTCCCTTTGCACTAATGTGAAAGACTCGGGAAAGGCATGAATCTATATGTTTTCCCCTCAGCTATGTGTAAATAGTAGGGAAGATTGGGTTCTTTCATCTTACTTTGGCAACCTGTTTAGGAGAAGGAAAACTCTGAATTCAAACTAGCTTTAATCCACCATTGTTCTTCTTCTAGGCTGATTGCCCCCCACCAAGACTATAATATAAATAAACCGAGAATTCCATATTATAGGAGTTGGGGGTAAATGATCTATTCTCATTGGCTAAAGCAGGTGGACATATTTCTATTTAATCAATCAGAATTTTATATTTTTTATTTGTTTTTGCAATGCCAAAGTTTATGTCTGTAGCCCGACACTTTCACAAAGGCTATCTATCTGATACTTCAAGAATTAGATCAGGGTTGCTGTTTGAGCCGATCTGATGTCCAAGAACCTGAAATCAGCAATGATCACAGTGTATCACTGAAGACTGCACCTTATCCATCTAGAACTATATATTGTATGACAATCCCATTCTCAATTGGTAGAGTGTCTGACTAGGAACCACAAGGTTCTGGGTTCAATACCGGCCCTCACCAACTCAGCATATGAGTAGCAGAGGCATCTGACCTAGATATACTAACAATGGGAAATTTTATTCAAACTCCATCAAATTATGTTGAATTTCCTCTCACAAATTTAATAAAAATCCAATGAAGTGGAAAATATCTTATAAGTGCTTGATAACAATCTTAAATAATGCTCAAGGCCAAAGATTTTACACATTTGCTACATTCAGTACTTAACCACAGACAATATTATTACTTTGCTTCAGCAGGGAAATTGCAAAAATATCAAGATAAAGTAATATTGTCAAGTAATAGAAGAGGAGAGTGAATTTTCACACAATATTGCCTTTTATAAAGTTTTTAAAAATTAACTACAATGCTATTTTCAATAACTTTGAGAAGAGTCATTTTGAAAACTGTTTATTATTTAAGAATCTGAAATCACTAGAATGGATTGTTATTGTTGATATATTTGTTACCATTTTTTATCACCATTTTGTTTTAGTTTTTTTTTTTTTCAAAGATAAAGAAATTTCGAGAGATGCTGATAGGTATGCGTCCTATGTCCCTGATGCACAAAAATCTAAAAGGATGCAGTAAAATCATATCCATGCATCCCAGTGTATTTCTTTTTTCTTCCGTCACCATTTCAAGCTAATTGTAAATACATATCAATAGTTTCTTAGAAATGAATTACACAGGATAGGTTACAAGGTAGGAGTTAGACGGCTTTAGTTGGGACCCATAAATTTTCCTGGGAACTCATTCAAAACAAATATGTGCATCCCAGGACCCACTAAATCACTAAGTATCATAGTTTCTATTCTTGTGATCAAAAAGTACATACACCCTTGTGCAAATTAATTGAAACAACCACTTCTCTCATCATATGGTCTGTTTTAGACCCCTGGAGTGACAGAGTGAAATGATTTCTATTTTTTTTCCCTCAGTTTTATTCCTTTCATTTGCAGTGGTGTTGAAGGTGTTCATACTTTTATCAAGGGTACTGATCTGAAAGTGAACGTAATAGCCTGTCTGGAGTTTGAATTTGCTTGTAATGTGGAGAACCCCTTCATCACCATTGCTCCCTGGTCCACTCTGACCCGGAGTGGTAGTACCTGTTAGGGTCCCATCTATGGATTAAATAGAAAACATGAGTTTATAAACAAAACTGTATTATCCATTAAAAATGAAATTATTTCAAAACTTTGTTAGCATTAAACATTTTTTTTACCAATAGAAGTATTCGGCATAAAATAACCCAAGAGGTGGACATGCCGTAAAACCCAACCAACTGAATCAATAGGTGTTGCCAATATTTTTGTAGAAACTGCAGTTTATAGCTGACCAGAAGATCAAAAATAAGAGACATTTCAGGAATTGGCAGTTTTGCCCATTTTCTTGTAGCCATTGTAATGTCAATGGAACAAATTTGATATTCAGACTCATTAACTTACAGCCTGTATCTTTCTGAATTAACAATATACAAGACAACAATGGAATGTTGCAATAATATCTTACCAAACCCAGTCATAAATATTTATATGTCTAATTTTATTTTACAAATATGCTGATTGCTATATTTATGGCATATTAAATGAAACACTCATGCCAGGTTTAGATATTGAAATTTGTACATGAACTATCGTACTTATCAGTGAACCAGGCAGATAAAAACTAGTAACTAAATTAAATGTTTCTTGTTTTTCTTTTTTTTTTTTTTGTTCTAAATTAGCAACTGGTTTCATCTTTAAAAATAATTGTTGTAATTGATCAGGGAAAATGATGTTTTTTTTTACTTTTTCTCAAGATTATTTTAAAATCAATGGGAAATAAGCTCATCATATTCATATGAAATAATTCATCTGTCAAAATGTTTAATCTTAAATCAATGACTGATGAAACTTTAGTAATAAACTGTCTGTTCTGTAACAAAATAGGTGATTATTTTTGTTGAAATTAATCTGATTCATGTTTAATAACATACTAGATAAAACGTGACCCATTGGGTCACCCATTCAGCTCTGGGTAGATAATTGAGATTAGGGAAAAGGGAGTTAGTAAAGCAAATATATTTTTTTAAATATGGCCAGACGAAACCTTAAAATCATTTTGTAAGCTTTCTAAAGGAATGTTTGACCTCATTTACGCTACGGGTTGCTAGTTGTGAAATTTAACATAGAAATACATTTAAAATTTTCTTGCATCTCTCTCTCTCTACTCTCCAGAAGAACTAACATTATACAATGAGTAGGTAGTCAAGAGATACATAGAGGGGAAGAAAGAGATAGACACAGAGTAAAGTAAGAGATTGGTCAGTTTTTTACTTAATTGCAAATTACAGCTAATTAGAACCAATTAAAACAGATTTTTTTCCAAACATAATTCAATCCTAAAAGTAAGGAATAATTTAGTATAATTTTTGTGTCATTAAACTAAACAGTAAAAATGCCTTTAGGAAGCAAAAGTTGATTAACTCAGCTTTAGTATAATAATAGATATGTATAAAAAAAGGATTGCTGAATACACTCACACATGTTTTAGAATAGATTTTAGGTATATTTGTTTTTGCTAGTTTGAATAATACTTAATATTGATTAACCAAGATATAATCGTTAAAATTAATTTAATAATTTTCTTATGTACATGTGAATAATTATTGTTATTTCAGCTTAGCTCAGTCGGTAGAGTATTCACCTTGGAATCACAAGGTTCGGTGTTTGATACTGGTCCCTGTCAACTCAGTGCATGAGTAGTACAGTTTGAGTAATTTCTCTTTGTGGTAAAGCATTTGGGAGCTGATGGTAGGTGTGGCATTCGTTCTCACAAGAATTTCCCTGGTCTAGTTCTAGCAAAAAAGGGATAGACTCCCTTGCTGTATGGCTGATACAGACAATTGGCTACTCCACAGATTCCATGTATTTGTATTTTCACACAGGAGGTCTGATGGTTATTGTTTGAAACAAAATGACTGTCAAATCTCCAGTTATTTTCTACATATCTTCTTGGACACTAGCACACTTGTTGTAGTCTAGACAGACAAATTTCTTCTTGAATCTCTACTTTAGCCAATTTTGATTCTAGTACATTGGCATTGTTCCAAGTGTGCCAACTATTATAGGCACCACTCTCTTGTTCCTGTCAAACAGATTCCTCAGTTCCCAGTGTGGTTCTGATATTTTTCCAATTTTTCATTTTCTTTGATCTTCACCCTGTGATCTGCTGATTTAGATATATTTATGATCAGAAAGTTCCTTTTTCTTTGTTTGTGATTATTAGATCTTTTTATAAATTGTATATATATATATATTTACCAACCCCTCCGCACGAGCAGGATGCAACACAAGGTCAATTTCTTACGCGGAGTTTAACAGGTTTGAATTCAGTTTCCCTTCTCCTAGACTGATTACCTAGCCATGGTTAAAGAGTCCAGTCTGCCCTGCTATTTATCCATAGCTTTTTTTTTCTTGGTTAGGCCAAGCTATGATTAAATAGTAGGGTAGACTGGGCTCTTTAATTTTTGTATGGCATCCCATCTATGAGAAAGAAAACTCTGAATTCAAACCTCTTAAAATCTGCTTAAAAAAATAGATCTTTTGTCACATCCTTCTCATGCAGAGGGTTTTTGTAAATACATATGTAAAAAAAAAAGTCGTTGGGGTGGCCTAAAGTCGGTATCAGCCAATCAGCGAGGGAGTCTATCCCCTTTTCACTAGCGCTAGACCAAGGAGATTGTTTTTGCATCTGAGGTGGAGTGCCACACCTACCATCAGTACCTCACTTTACCGCACAGATCCCTGTGCTACTTATACATTGAGTTAGTGAGGGCCGGTATCGAACTAGGAACCTTGAGGTTTCTAGCCGAATACTTAACCGACTGAGCTAACCAAATCAAAATCTTATCATTCAGTCATAAATTTGTCCGGAATGAAAATGCACCTATTAAAATTGAATAATTGGATGTCTTGAATTTGAGTGTGTACATGTCACCTAGTTTCAGGCAGAGAGCTTTCTAATATATTCAGCAATTTCTACCCACACAAAACCCTGCTCGAGACCTGTTTCACTATTCTTAATAAAACACAAAAGAGAAGACACATGTATAATTTATAGAGTGGCAGTTGTGGGCTAAAATTACCATACCAATATAATCCTCTACCAGCATCCATAGTGTATAACACGATATTCTGGAATCGGTTTCAGTTTCCCTATCTCTGAAAGTGAGTGAATATATTACTGCAGCTCCAAGACCTTCACTGTGCTCACTTTCAAGCCAGAGTAGTAAAATACACAAAGGCGTGACAATAGTTACATATTATCAAGATTGGAAAGCAAAAGTCAGAATTTTTCACTGCATATTTGATTCTGAGGAGAAGAAATCCCAAGCTGCTTAGAAGGATTTAGGATGTGCAAATTTATTGTTACATGAGAAATTCTCATAGAAAGAAGAGTTTTTGCAGTTTTATTTGCTTCTTTCATAGCAGACCTGGCTCAAAGCATTCAGAATTTAAGAGCCTCTATTAAGTGATAAATTCTTAAGAATTGGCTTGTTTGGCTGGCACACTAATCATTGGTCTTTTGTGGGAAGAACGGTTATTCTTAGAATCATGAATGTCTGTTCACATAGCTGGATTTGCATCGCCGAAGTGTTTTTGGTTCAACTAAGAATGGAATAGCTTTTCGAAAATTGAAAAAAATATTTTTTATCAAATTTCTTTTGAAAGGTTAAGGAAACTCTAGAAAGATATGTAAGGTGTGTTGAAGTTAATAGAAACACATGTGTGTTTCATGGCTCTTGGTCAGGCTAAGAACTTTTCAACAACCTTTCATGCATCTATGTGTAGGCTGTATAATGTTCATAGGAAATGTACTTTTTGACCCGAGTTCAAATCCTGGACAAGGCTGTCTTCATTTCACAATAGCACTAATTACCTTGGGAAAGGTATGAATCCAATTACTCTTCCTCCAGCTATGGCTAAATAGTAGGACAGGCTGGCCTCTTTAACTTTGGTTAGGTAACTAGTCTAGGAGAAAGAAAACTGATTTCAAACCTGTTAAACTCTGCTTAAGAAATTTACTGCGTTTCACATCCTACTCGTGTGTAATCATTGGTAAATATATCTGTAGCTATTTACATACATATATGAACACAGAAATAGACATACTGACCAAAATATCCTGATGGAATGTGATCAAATAAGGTTTATTTTTAACATAGTCACCCCCCTCCCTGCGGTCTGTACACTTCTTCCATCGGTGTTGCAGTGCTTGGAACCCATTTGTCAAAAAAGTAATTCAGCAGACTATATGTAATTATATGAACTTTTCAGTCCACTCTCGTCTATATCTTACAATAATTCACAAGATACATTTTTTTTGTTTGTCTTTTGTCACATAAATATCATTGGAGGTGAGCGGTGTAATGGTTATCATTATAGGAAATGAACTTGTCAATACTAATTCAAATCCTGGATGAGGCAGTTTGCATTTTACATAGTACTAATCAACTTGGGAAAGGTATACATTATATAAATAAATTATTCTCAGGGGCCCGTGTGGTTTTGAATATATTATATAATGAAACGTTATAATCTGTCAATTTAGTTTTAGTGAGCCTTAGGTCTATGGCCTACAATGTCTGTTGGTAAATCCGGCCTTGGGAGAACTATTATGACCTTGTAGAACTTAACAGTTCAATTCATTTCAGTAGTTTGGCCTTCTCTTTGAATGACGTTGGCTGATGATCAATTTTATATCTTCACTGATAATTCAACTGTTAGGATTAAGTTGAAGCCAAGTAACTTTTCTTTGAATTGATCATTATATAGGAGCCTTTAATCATGAAAGAAGAGACATAAGGTTTAAAGATTCAATATTTATACTAGGGTTTCCCAAGTTGGATCCTTCTGAACTGAGTCCATCTAGTTCTAAACGCAGCTCCAGTCCATTTATTATTCCAACCGGGTGATATCCAAAGAGGAGAATATCTAGACAGTTCTAATATCTCAGAATCTACAACAACTAACGAAGATCTGGAAAGTCTACAGAATTTACCAACTGAATCTAAAATGGACCTCGAAGAAACAAAAGAGATCCAACGAGAGGAAGATTTTGAAACTTTGGCTCCACGTCTTGTCGCAGACCCAATAGAAATCGAAGACTTCAAGTTGATTCATAAAACGATTATGCCACAGTCACCAAATTCAACAGAAAGTGAAAGAGAAAATGTAGAAGTTTTTTCCCTCGATGATACAAAAGATTCATCGACAAATGAAAACAGACAAGTAGAATATATAATCGCTGAGTCGGAAATCAAAGAGTTTTTTCAAGACTGTGTGACGTCTGAGAAGTTCCCAGAAGGAATCGAAACCAAATCTTCAATTCAACAGGAAGAAACAGACACTACAATGCTTGGTGTTATGAAAGATATTCAGTTAAGTCCCCACTCTCCAAGGTCCAGTATATTAGTATATTAGCATTAGTATATTCGTAATATTCTAACACAGAATAAAACGGAATGAAATACAAAATAAACTCAATTACATGTTTTTGTATCTGTTAAGTATCTGGTCGGCATCCTTAGTTCCAGATGTAATAAGTAAGTAAGCAAGCCAATAAGAATCCGGTTTTAGAGTATTCTTTGTAAGTCCTACGTCCAAGAGAATCCAAATGTCAATGAAATAAGTTTAGAATGGTGCCTCTATTAATACAGCAGAAGCAGCAGTGCCAGTGATTGGACAATAGAAATGCCTTCGGTGGTCACGTGGTAGTCAACGAGTCTATATTTAGGAGTAGGCTTCTTTCACCCGCCTTATATCTAAAAAACTGCAACAGTATCATGGGGTGGAAAGATACATAGATAAATGTAAAGTGCTTAACATATTTATTAAGCACCAGCATCCGGTGGTAAACGGATAGATACAAACACAGAACAAATAAGTACAAACAATTAACAAGACAAAACTCACACTAAAGAGGATGATCAGTTCGGTATAGCCAACGCTGTAAAGTAAGTCTGAATATTATTCAGCTAGTTAATATACTTTAATCATTGGTTATGAACCAGTCCATCTGTTAGAGTTCTGAAGGGGCGTCAGCTACGCTACAACACATTTACAAGAGCATTTAACATTTTATATTCACAATATATATGCAGGTGACATTACAAATTAATAAAATATAAACGTGTTCCAATATTTGAGAAATAAGGGTTATCTTCCCCTGATTCGGTACCGGAAGTGGGACTGCAGGGCAGAAATACTCACAACAGTGGACGAAGCCGGGTGTCCGAAGAACAGGAACAGTAATCGGAGAGATAACACGTCTCTCCGAGCAGAACACGCCAGCGCTTACTACTAGAACAAACACACGACACAAACAAAGAACATAATTCTACACCCTTAAGAACTCAACAAGTGCATTACTTGTTACAATATATTTTATGTGACTCAAGACCGCTAAAAGCAATAAAGTTTGAGCAAACCTTCGCACCAAACATAATAATAATATTTGTCTTGTCTTCATTCCTTTCTCATTACAGAAATTATTTCTGTTGAATAGCGAGAATTATATATATTATTCCATGAACAAGCAGTATGTGAAAGGAGTACAAAATAGCAAAAAACACACTTAAGTGTAGATGGGATGACCATGCTGGTTTACCCTTCCCTGACAGGGTACAATGCATGTTGGTCAAAGACCAGAGGAAAAAGGAGGCTGAAAATGAGTTTACAATATGTTACCTCATATTGAACAAGCAAAATATCCGAGAGAGATATTAATTGTATCCCTACAGAACAATTACAGATTGGATATAAGTAATGGTTTAGTATATGCTGCATGTGAGACCAATTCCTTGGTCAGGCAGCAAAATTAATGATATGTTTCAATGTACTGAACAGAAGTGATATCTCATAGATTGAATAAAAAGATTTGGTTCAAAATGTTAAGAATGTACTTGAATACAACAAGTAGCTGGAGTAGGCTTGAGGATATAATGGTTAAATGTTTGTGACAATCAGGATGAGGACAATATTTTCGAATAAATCAGTGTAGCAAAATAAATTGTAATTCTAGAAATCACCGATATTAAATGTACTCCTGTTTTGTAAGTTAATCTGGCAGTCATATAAGAATTCAAAGTGCTCTCTGATATTTTTATTGAAAATACTCAGGGATATCAGACTATTGATTATCACTAACAGTAATATGATAACAGAGGCAATATCTTGATTTCAGATTAAAAGAACTTTTGGTAACTTCTTGATCCTCTAGATTTGCGCAATTTCTTTGCATGTTTTTTTTATAACCCTTTCACTATCAAGTTTATTTGGGTTTTTTATGCACAATTATTCTTTGAGTACGACATTTTAATGGCTAGGAGGGAAAGGGTTAAATGCAAAACATCGATTCTGTTTAAAGTAGTTTTGAAGATCACAGCTGCATAACATATAAAGGGCGGTGGAGGGGGTCCCCGTGACGTTAAAGGGTAACGTGCTGAACAGTGACATCGTATTTAGCGAGTAGGCACTCCAGTCACTATATTATGTTCACTTTCAGACATTTGGGGAAAGTTCGAACCTTCTTACCCCCCAGCTATTGGTTAAACAATGCCACTACTGTCCTTTTACAATGATGGCTTTATCATTAAATAACACACGAAGGTTGATATGCCATTAAACAAAGCAAACCAAATTACATCTTATTATAATGGAGATTGTGTGTTTTTCTGTCTGTAACCGAAACTAAATCACTACTCAAGTCACAATTCCCTTAGTAATTGACGTCACATTCACCATGAATTTATCCTTATTTTAACCTTAATTATTAATAAAATTGTTTTACATTATTTATACTGTTAAGCATATCTACATACTTACAAAATGTAATTGTATTTATATATACAACAAAATAGCGTTTTACAGTGTGAACGGGAAGGCTAATTTGCATATTGATATTAAAAATGTGATTTTAATAAATATGTGCTTAGTATTATTGATTTCTAACTGTTTGGTTTTCTCTTAATGAATATAAGCAAAAATCTCTTCAATGAATCTTAAATGAAATCCATCAATAAGAAAAGATAATTGTCATTTTATTCTTTACTTCCTATTTTAACTAAATACTTAAATTAGAAAAAAATAACAATGAAAGACGAGAGTGATGAAAGAGTAAGTTTCAGTTGTTCTATTTTTCGATTATATCCCCCTCTGTTTCAACTCTTTTTATCTGCATTCTTATTTAGTTTCATTAGCGTTTCCAATTTAATACGATATTTCATTACATTAAAACTTAGATACTTGCACCCGGAGGGTGCATATATTTGCTAGTCTAGAATAATAAATACAATACGATTTCTAGAGTTGCTCTCTGGTTAAAATTAAAAACAAAAATGCAAATAGTAAAAGAAAGGAAAGGAATATGTACTTCTCCAAAGCAAATGAATACAACTTTTTAAAAAATCGATTAATTTAGTTGCCATTAATAGAAGACAACATTCATAGAAATTCTCTGCAAAAGATACAAGGTCATTGATTGTGGAAAAATGATTTTTCAGAATTAGGGCTTGGTCCCTGACTGCCAACCCTTACCCCTTAAAAAGCATTTATGGCACTCAACTCTGCTCTACAAAATTGCTGTTTGAAATAAAATTCAAAAGTTGACGTTTAATGATTGATATTTTTCATTTCGTCGTCATTAAAATCTTTAAGAAGCATCATCTGAGATAGCTTTTTGAAACTTGAGAATTCTCATAGACTGTGTTCATCTGTCTGTTATTCTATTTGTGGGGGCGTTTATTTTGTATTTATTTTATTTTATTTTTTGGAAAGGGGGAGGTCGTCTAAGAATATTTCAAAATTTGTTTGTTTATTTTAAAGTTGATTCATCGAGGTAATTCTACTAAAAAAAAACAATAAAAAAGATCAGATATTATCTGCATTTTGGAATAGTTGGAAAAAAACCTCATTTTCAGTAATGAGAGAGATTTATAAAAGGGCTAAGAAGAGGGATATAATGAGGTAAAGAAAGAAGGAAAGAAGAAGGGAAAACAGAGGAAGAAACAAAAAGAGAAAAAAAGCAGGAAAATAAGAAGGAAAGACATTGAAGATAACAAAAGAGAAAAAAGAAGAAAATAAGAAGGAAAGACATTGGAAGATAACAAAAGAGAAAAAAAGAAGGAAAATAAGAAGGAAAGACATTGGAAGATAACAAAAAGAGAAAAAAGAAGGAAAATAAGAAGGAAAAACGTTGGAAGATAACAAAAAGAGAAAAAAGAAGGAAAATAAGAAGGAAAGACATTGGAAGATAACAAAAAGAGAAAGAAGGAAGAACGAAATCAATTAAAAAAAGAAACAACGTAATTAATAGAATTCGTAAGAATCAAATCAAAAAAGAAAACAGTAAGTGAAAAAGGGAATAGCAAATTTCCCACAATTTCGTTGTGAAAAAGAAACAAACTAGGTTCGAAAAAAGAAAGAGAGAGAGCATAAAAGAAACAAACTAGGTTCGAAAAAGAAAGGGAGAGAGCATAAAAGAAACAAACTAGGTTCGAAAAAAGAAAGAGAGAGAGCATAAAAGAAACAAACTAGGTTCGAAAAAAGAAAAGGAGAAAGCATAAAAGAACAAAAGGTTCGAAAAAAGAAAGGGAGAGAGCAAACTAAAAAAAGAAACAACAGGTTCGAAAAGAAAGGGAGATAGCATAAAAGAAACAAACAGGTTCGAAAAAAGAAAGGAGAGAGCATAAAAGAAACAAACCAGGTTCGAAAAAAGAAGGGGAGACATAAAAGAAACAAACTAGGTTCGAAAAAAGAAAAGGAGAGAGCATAAAAGAAACAAACCAGGTTCGAAAAAAGAAAGGGAGAGAGCATAAAAGAAACAAACTAGTTCGAAAAAAGAAAGGAGAGAGCATAAAAGAAACAAACCAGGTTCGAAAAAAGAAAGGGAGAGAGCATAAAGAAACAAACAGGTTCGAAAAAAGAAAGGGAGAGAGCATAAAAGAAACAAACTAGGTTCGAAAAAAGAAAGGGAGAGCCTAAAAGAGTACATTTGATTGAGAGAAAGAAAGAAAGCGTAAAAAGGGAGAAATGCTCACGCATATATGAACGCATGGTTTTCCTTCTTTTTTCATCACGTTTTTTTCTTCTTTGCATTTTCATTAATTCTTTTTATTTCTTCTTCTTAATCTGACGACATTATTCTCGTTGCTTTGTTAGTCGGCAGTCTCACCAAATGAAACAGTCAAAGTGAAAACCAATTTTATTACATTTTTTACATATTACTCCCACAAGTTGTGGGAGGTCTGACGGCTGGATGGTTTCGTTATGTACTTCTTACAGGAAAAAAAAATCGCGCCAGTAGTGAAAATGAAATAAACAGTTTGGACAGCTTGAAATAATTCATTTTCTTTCTTTCTTATTCTAATTTTATCTATTTATTTAAGTCCCTATTATTTTTTTTTCATTTTCTTACTTTCGTATTTTAATTTTCTTACTTTCTTATTTTAATTTTATCTATTTATTCAAGTCCCTTGTATTTTTTTTTTTTTACTAGCATTAATTCTATTTCTATTTTTTAAAATTTCAGATTATTTTTTTTAAATTTTTTTATTCGTATTTTTATTTGTTAGTTGTAGCTGTGAAATAAAAAAACTAAAAATATATTCATTTACATTTATCGACGATGAGGTCGAGTAAAAAGACAGGGACAGGTTCAGAGAAACTGAAAAAAAAAAGTATAAAATTAAAAACAAACAAAAAAAAACCTAAGTTGTGTTGAGTACCACCAGAAGAGTGTGAAAGTAAAACAAATTACATATGCTCGTCTTCTTAAGTCAGTGGAAACGATTGATGTAAGGGAATTGAAGAAAAAAAAAAAAAGAAAGAAAGTAGCAATTTAGTTAATGCTTCAGTGAAACCATACAGCGAAACGTTCCTTTGACGCAAAAAATAAATTTGAAATCATTTTAGAAAATGTCGTTAAAATGGCGTTAAACAATTTTAGGCGAATGACTCGGGAAAAATCAGAGGAAGCTATTTAAAAAAAAAAATCTTCTGTTTAAATTATAGCACGTTATCATACGTTTGGTGTCAAAAATGGTCTAACAATGAAATCAGATCAGTAAAATGGAAGTTGAATTAAAAATAGTTTTTGCTTTGTCGGTGGAGCTTTCAATACGCTGACTGTATCCCCACACAGAAGATTTAGCAGATGAACTATGATCTCGACGACTGAAGGTTGTCTTCGTAGGTTTGTCGTTTTGGAAACCAAAACTCGTCGTTAACATTTTAGTTGGGATGAAACATACCCCGACACTTTGTAAGTCCGTGTGTAGTATCGCGTGGATATATATTCAAAACCAGTTCATCACGAATTAACAAAAACAATTTGGTGATCTGAACATTAGCTACATAAGTGAGAGTAACCTTCTCTTGTTTCTTTCACTTTGAGGAAGCCGTCTATTTTGATCGACCATTTTCATTTCAACGTAATCAATACAACTGCATGTTTTAACACGAAGATATCATAAAATGTATTCTTAATAACAACTAGATTCATTTCAAATAATGCACAAGCACAATTAAGAACACATTTTATGATATTTTCGTGTTAAAATAAGCACTTATATTGATTCGAACAAATTCGTATTTTCAGTGTGGATTTACGGTGAAATGAAAATGGCCGACCAAAACAGACGGCTTTCTCAAAGTGAAAGAAACAAGGGGAGGTTACTCTCATTTATGTAGCTAATGTTCAGATTACCAACGATTTTATTGCCTGGGCAAACTTAGGAAATGTTCGTATTTGATCGGACAGTTTAAATAAAAAAAACCTCTTTGGTCCACAGAATGTAAATAGGAACTTCCAATGAACACGATTCCTTAATATCTAGGCATGAAATAACCGTAGAGAGAAAACCTTTAGTGCAGTAAGTTATTGAGTTCTTGATGTAGGAGGGTGATTTTCAAAGGTTGAACGAAGACGTATGTTTAAGCTATCGTGTGCCATGCGACACGAGTTTTTTTTGTAGACACAAAGCTCTCCTTCTCCGGTGGACAGGAACGCTCACGTGCAGTGGGTATTTGGTTGTCGAGGCAGAAAGAGAATTTGATTTTGCCGCGCTCTTCTTTTATACGCTACTTTGAGCATGCTCACCTAGTGGCCATTAGCAGTACTATTTTTTTTTTTTTTTTTTTTTTTTTTTTTTTTGCCAGACACGGAAGGTAATGAACTTCTATGTCACCTAGCTCCATATAATCGAATTGTTCGGTAGGTAAGGGATGAAATCCCTACGGATATTTCTTTGAAAAGAAAAGAAAAACGGCAAAGCGAGGACGTCTGTTGAACAAGGAAACACTGTGATATAATATTTCTCTGAGTTTTTTTAGATGAGGCTTGATAATTAGTATTATATTGACTATTCGGACTATTGTCCTCATTTTTATTGTTATCTGTACAACGTTTCGGCCGATGTGCCCTCCGGCCTTCTTCATGTATAATACTGTGATATAAGTCTGTTTCATGTTAGCGAAGAGTTGGCTTCTTTTTTTATGAATCAAGGGGAAATAATCAACTAACATTTTTCTTAATATAAACATTTAAGCCAAATATGAAGGAATTATAGAGTCTCTAATAGGGCCGGGTTAGCTCAGTCGGTAGAGCGTTCGGCTAGAAACCACAAGGTTCCTAGTTCGATACCGGTCCCCGCTAACTCAGCGTATGAGTAGCACAGTTATCTGTGCAGTAAAGTAAGGAGCTGATGGTAGGTGTGGCGCTCCACCCCAGACGCAAAAACAATCTCCTTGGTCTAGCGCTAGTGAAAAGGGGATAGACTCCCTCGCTGATTGGCTGATAACCGACATTAGGCCGCCCCGACGACTTTTTACTTTATAGAGTCTCTTAGTCACCCATCTAAGTACTGAAATGGCTCAACGTTGCTTAACTTCAAATTTACTAATGTTAGCAAGAGAAACATAAAGAATCAGCCAAACATATTTAAAAAAAATATGAAACTTTTTATTTCAGTAATACAAATCAGAATTTAAGAAAAATATGTTTTGTTCTACCTCGAATGTGGCGACACAGAGTCCAGTTCTTGGCGTAGCTCTGTGGCAAAAGAGCGTCAAAACACTGAATGTTCTGTTTTTGTGCCTGAGAAGTGAATATAATTGTAAATAACTGGCTCTGCTAAAAAAGATTCCATTTTTAACCAGCCGTTTGAATTTTCTAGAGAAAATTGTATCTCTTATAACTTTTAAGTTGCTTCGTCTACTGTTACGATTTTTGGCACATAGAAAGTATTATTATGTAAAATATCACAATACATAATTTTACAGTTTCTGTGATATAGTAAAAACAAAAGGTACGAATTATTGTAGCCAGTTTACGGACTTTTACAATAAAATCAATGCAAAAAAAATTACAGTTATGCCGCCCATATCTCCATGTATGTGTGTCTGTACGTAAACAGTCTTATGGAATGTGACAGATAAAGAAAGTCTTTGTAATTTCTTTTTATATTCAATTTCCGTTGTCCTTGCAAGTAAACATATATAAGAAAAGACCAAAGACATATATGAGCATTAGTATATCTATGATATACCCACACTGAACACAACGGAAGGAAAGACAAGACAAGATAAGCTCATTTACACATACGATAATATTTATTATTTTATATGCACAATATACAAGCAAGTGGCATTACAAAGAAAAAAACACCAAACGTGTTCCAAGAGCTAGAATTATACATATTGTTTCATGAGCTAGCTGTATGGGGAAGGGATACAAAATGGAAAAAGATTTACTTCACAAGTGTTTCTATGAAGCCATATGCCTTTATCATTCCCTGACAAGGTCAGAGACAACGTCTCTACTATTTTAATAGAGGCAGCAATATGTCGAGAATGGGTTTCTGAAACTGTCATGTGACACTCTACGAGTCCTCTAACGGGCATCAAATTTACCACAAATAGATATGAGGAAATGCAATGACAGATATCAAGAGATCCTCAAGATTTTTATAAGCCTGTTGGCAGGGCTTAGAATATGCTGACAGTATCTCCTGTATAGGTGTTCGAATCACACACACAGCACTACCCTGTCTATAACTCTGCTGATGAGGCATAAAATGCCAAATGTACATACAGAGATCGACTTTTTCTCGATTGTTTACGCCTTACATTTGAACAAACATGCACACCCCCAATTCATTAATTATCAACTAACTAATTTTCAAATTAGGTATGACTTCAATTAAGCACATATTCCCCCAAATATTCATATATATATATATATATATATATATATAATTAAACTATAGAATTTTCCCAGGTTCTATTATGTTAAGGACAGTTCTCTCTTTTCCACAAAAATGACAGCATGAAAGTTTATCATAAATGATTTTTAAGTTTATACAATTTTAAAACAGGCAATGTTGTGTAGCCTTGCTAGTTTTATGTATGGTATAGTAAAATATGAAGCAAATGACATTGTAATCTATTTAGATAGCATTTATTCACTTCTCTTTCATATTCTGACACAAGCACAAAAAGTTACATCTAACCAAATAACCTGACTATAAGCCAGGATAGAGTAGCATGTAACTTTTGACTCTCGACATTGAATTAAATACTGAAAAAAAAAAACAAGAAGAAAAAGAAAAATTAAATGCAGTAAGATAGGAATGTCATTTGTAGCCTTAGGATATATGTAGATGAGTAAAAACAAAAAAGAATCATCTATATATATATATATATATATATATCAAATGAGAGAAAAAAGATATTTTTCTTTTTCTATTCTTGGAAGACACTGATTTCTTTTCTGTTTCTTTTTCCCCAGCATTTTTGCAGTACATATACCATCATTATATCCAGAAACAAAATTTATTCTTGTAAAATGCTATTTCCTTATTTTTGTGACAATTTTGACATCTGTAAGAATATATCTTGCACTGTAGCTTCTGGCTTCTAACCAGCAAATTTTACATTGTGAATCTTTTAAAACATGCAGGCATATATGTACATTACTCCTCTCTCTCTCTCTCTCTCTCTCTCTCTCTCTCTATCTATATATATATATATATATATATATATATATATATGCCCACACAAACATATTAATGAAGGATTGCTGTCTAAGTGCACATATGTACATATATTATAAAAAATTATAAAAATTGCCAATATACATGTGTGTAAGAGTATATATATATATATATATATATATATATATATATGTAAGGGTGATATATATGACTGTGATCTTGTGGCTCATAAACGGACTAATATGCAGCACCTCATGGACGCCTTTGAAGCTGCTTGTAACTTGGGACTTACAATTAGTTTGAAAAAGACTGTCCGAATGTATCAACCTGCACCAGGTGACTCATACTATGAACCGGCTATCTATGTCTATGGCAGGAAGTTAGCGGTTGTAGATAAGTTTGTATACCTGGGTAGCACGCTAAATATGACTGATACCCTTGAAGACGAGGTTGCTTAAGGATCAGTCAGGCAACTGATGCCTTTGGAAAATTAGACAGAATGTTGTGGAGTTGTCGTGGAATCTCAGTTGCAACTAAAGTCAAGGTCTATGTTGCATGTGTTTTATCTGTTCTCCTCTATGCTTGCGAGACTTGGACCACGCACAGGAAACATCTGAAACGTTCGGACGCTTTCACCAGCAGTATATACGACAAACATTAGGGACACGTTGGCAAATGTACGTCAGTGACATTGAGGTTCTAGAACAAACTAAATGTCAAAGTATAGAATCTATTACAACCAAGCATAAATTGTGGTGGACATTTAGTAAGGATGGGCGATGGGCGACTTCTTAAACAACTGTTCTATGGGGAACTTGTGAACGAAAGCGTTTAGTTCAAAAGCCTAAGAAGAGGTATAAGGATTGCCTGAAGTCGACCTTGAAAAAGTGTAGCATTGACTAGAAAACCTGGGAGAGCAAAGCTTTGGACCGTGAGCAGTGGAGAAAAACTTTGTTGGAAGGCACAAAGAAATTTGAGACCAACCGTAGGCAACATGAACGATTAAAGCGAGATGTTCGCAAGGGAAACGTTAATAAAACAGACGACCAAGGACTTCAAATGTAAACAATGCGGAAGGCCGTGTCTGAGCAGAGCTGGCCTGATGAGTCACCAAAACTGTGCATCGCCGAAATGGACCAATAAAATACCCTGTGCTTCCTGGAATAACTTGTGAATGTGGGAAGATGTGCAAGACTTTAGCTGGACGAAAAAGCCACATTCGTGCCTCTCACCATTGAACTTGTTGAAGCTCATCGTTGTATTACTTGAACTTCTGAACTTTATTTTATTTTATTTTTTTATTTATTTTTTTATCAAGCAATGGCAATACTCGAACACGAGTTTGCTGCCATCATATATGTAAGGGTATGATATGTCTAAATATATATGTGTGTGTATATATATATATATATATATATATATATATATATATATATATATATATATAAGGGTGTAACATGTAATATGTACATATATATATATATATATATATATATATATGGGTGTAATATGTATGTACATATATATGGGTATGATACGTGTAAACATATATATAATATATATAAGGGTGTAATATGTGTGTGTGGGCCGGGTTAGCTCAGTCGGTAGAGCGTTCGGATAGAAATCACAAGGTTCCTAGTTCGATACCGGTCCTGCCAACACAGCGTATGAGTAGCACAGGGATCTGTGCGGTAAAGTAAGGAGCTGATGGTAGGTGTGGCACTCCACCTCAGATGCTAAAATCAATCTCCCTGGTCTACCACTAGCGAAAATGGGATAAACTCAGCTTTAGTTTTTGTGTGGTGGGCTTTGGCATTAGATAATCCACAAAGGTTGATAGGCCATAAAGCAAAGAAAACAACATAACCTGATTATAAGAATTTATATTAAAAGCATTAATTAAATGATGACATCATGAAATTTGTATTATTTAGATATTTCTGACTGTTGTCCTCATCTATATTGTTATATGCACTTTTTTCGGATAATGTGCCCACCAGCTTTCTTAAGGTATTTTTTGTTGAACTCAGTAACCTTCTTGTCAATTATGGGTGAAAAATACTTAACATAGCTTATCACTTGTACCTGGTCATGGTTAATGGAATGATAACAATTTAATGGATCAGATAAAGGGTTTGGTTAGAAGTTCTATGAAGGCTACTGAGTTCAAAAGGAAACCCCTGAAGAAGGCTGGTGTGCACCAACTGAAACATTGTGTATAAAACAACAAAGATGTGGACAACAGTAAAAAATCTAAATAATACAAGCAATTGGTAATTTGCTTGAAGCATTGTTAAGTATGTTATGATATATTAATTTGGAACATTTGACCGGATGACAGACAATATTAGGAACATTTGTTCTCAACAAACATTTTTTAACAAAAGAGAGAAATAAGAAATTACAGTTATTCGCCCATTTCATTCATAAAGGAGGAGAAGAAGAAAGAGAAAAAAAAAAGGAGAGGAAAAGGAAATAAGAAGAGAAATTATAACCACACAAATAAAAACATTAGCACGTCCATTTCTGATACGAAACTCTGATGATGAAGTTCATGCTTCGAAATCGATAAGACAAAAATAACATCTTTTTGTTTTTATTTTTCATACGCATTGTATTGGCCTTCAAAATATTAATATATTCTAAATAATACAAATTATCAAGCTTCATATCAAAAATTGAAACAAATAATATCATGAAATAATTATGATTTGAGATTGTTATTATAATAGAGTATATATGGGGTATGAGATTGTTATTATAATGGGTATATATATAATAACTTTTAGAGTTTGCTTACTTTCATGTTTTTATTAATGTCTGTTATTTTCTACCTTATTTTGAAAAAAGTTTCCAGTGATTTTCTGCTTAAGTGAATAATGTTTCTTGTGTCTATTTAAAGTTAGCTTCATGTATACTTAGAAAAAAGTTATCTCCAATTGATTAGACAAATAAAGTAAAAACTGAAATGGTAAAAGCATATGTATAATGGGACACACATTAAGGGGTAAGCTCTGAGTAAATTTTGATAATGTCTAGAAGATTTTTTTATTTTTTATTATTTTCATGGAGATTCAGGAAGTCATTTATTATTATTATTTATATTATTATTATTATTATTATTATATTATTATTATTATTATTATTATTATTAATAATAATACCTACCACCTGCTAGTTTTTATTTTATTTTCCCTACTCTGTGTGTGTCTGTTGAAAATAAAGGTATTAAACATGAGTAAACATAGTATAGACAGATGTACACTCTATGATATGTTTTTAATGAAAACAAAAATAAAAATCCATTAAAAAAAGAAAGAAAAACAGACTGAAAGGAAAGCACTGACTTTTTTTTTTTTCAAGTTTTTGCAGATTTGTAATTGAAAGAGAAAAATGTAAAAGAAAATAAGTCATTCATTTTTTTTTAATGCTTACCAAATATATGGGAGTATTTTTGTACCATTTATATTTTTCATCAAAGATTATAAGATTAAAAAAAACATTTTGCTCTCTGTTTGAATTATACTGCATGATAAAAAGTCAGCTCTCATAATTCTTAGGCTTTTCAAATAAAGACTATATATATATATATATATATATATATATATGTGTGTGTGTGTGTGTATTTGGGCAGCATTCTTTCATTTATACATGTAGAATTAAACAAAAGACACATCTTCTGTTTAACAATTTTATTTTTGATCTTTTCAAGTTTTTAATATTTGGGTGGAATTCGTGGATAAGTCCACCAAAGTTCAGGTCCTGAGTACTTTTTTTAAAAACTGGAACACATCACCCTGATGATGGCACTTCGAAGTGCCGAAAGTACTCGGGACCTGAACTTTGGTGGACTTATCCATGAATTCCACCCAAATATTAAAAGGTTGGCCAGAAAACTCGAAAAGATCAAAAATAAAATTGTTTAACAGGAGATGTGTCTTTTGTTTAATTCTACACACACACACACACACACACACACACACATACATATATTATATATATATATATATATATATATATGTGTGTGTGTTTCAGAAAAATTGATATAATTTCATAAGATGATAACTCAACTGATTCTTCTTCAAATGATCTCAAATTTTAACAGCCTATGCAGAAACAACTCAAACTTCTATGTTTGATTTTTTTCTTTTCAGATATGTAAGATGCCAATCAGGAAAAGAGAAAGTGTTTAAACATTAAGCATAGAATTCTACATATAGTGTTAAAATCTGAGATCATTTGAATGATATTTAGTTAAATTATTAGATTACAAAATGTTCTAGTTTGCTTTAGCAAATACTCATGAATAATAATAACGTAATCCAGTTGTATTCAGCTGGTGGAATAACAACTTCTGCCTTTTTATTACAAAATGTCAAACATGTCCAAAACGATACTTCCGTTTCCTAGAACTTCTGTTAGAACCAACATACAACCAAAATGACACCCATTTTTCTAAAACACCCTGTACATCTCAAATGATATCACATTTTTTTTTGACAACCGGTATATAATGACATGCTGTCTGGGTTGGCAAGGTAGATAATTCAAACCCTAACTAAAATTATAAAGTCTAATCATTAAATATAAAATGTACAAGATTTCTAATTCATTGTAGACTGAATGTATTAAATTCAATGTATTATTCAATAAAAAGTGATTGTTTTCATCTTTTTGATGAAGTAATTCTCCTGTGTCTTTCAACATCAATATACAAGGTATGATAAAAAAGAATTGAGTCTGAAGTTTAATTTTTTTTCATTCTTAGAATCTAAAAATTAAATGAAGGTGTGGGCACAGCTGAGCAACTTATAAAATAAATCAATGATGTCTAGACAACAAGACTTTATTAAGATGATTCAGTGCCAATATAAAAAAAATTTTAAAAAATAAATTAGGAAACTTATCTCAGTACTTTTTGAACTGTAGTTTTTGGTAAAGCACAGGTTAACGTAAGTGCAGCACCTTTCATATTCACTGGATCAAGCTCTGTACAAGGTTGTTTTTTTGTTTGTTTTCTAACTGAAAATTCACTTCAAGGGTATGATCTGAAAAAATGGAGGATAGTAAAATAAATGTAACAGTAGAGTTTCATCTCATTGCTAAAGATAAATTTTAGAAGTTGGTTGGTTGGTGGTTTTGTTTTACAAACAGAATTAACCAAGAAATAGTAGGAAGATACACAACGAGTATTAAGGACAGGGGAAAGTTTACTAAGCAAGGGTACATGGTGAACAGATTAATTAGCTATTGCTAGGTTGAATTAACAAATCCTGTAAGATTTCGTTTCTCTCTTCTGAGGTTTCCTCAGACATTTATAGGAGAATAGATGATTCCATTCCCATTATTTAAGTATTATATGACATATATCAACCCTTTTCAAGTCATTAAAAAATTTAATGTGTTGAATGCAGAAGGACTATTATGAAAAAAAAATAACATTTTATTAAGTGTTGATTTCTGTCTTCATGAATACAACTTCAGTCTTGATACTTTTTGAAAATACATTTTTATAATACTCATCACTTACCAAGCTAGATTCATAGACCAATTGTTAATGAGTTTGATTCTTACTGGGCGCCCATGCTTCTGGCCTTGTGCCACATCTAAGAAAATCAGGCAGACAATAATTTTGGATTCTAACCAGTAAAGTTTGTTTTTTCATCCATGAAAACTTGTATGTTTTTCTCACTTATTTCTCTCCCCACTATTATTAAAATATGACTTGAGTTTATTTTGAAAATATTTGAAAATATTTTCTTATAGTGATAAAGATTTTGTTGATAATTTATTTTATAAAGTCCAACTGCTCACTGAATAATTAATCACGGCAAGTGCTTGGACTCACACACATTAGGCAGTAAATTTTTATAATGTTGCCAGTCTTTTCTTTTTTTTTTTTACTACAGAGATTCAGGAAGGCTTTTATATTTTTTTTTCTTCTTCTTCTGAATATACTCAGCATCTGCCAATTTTTTCCTCTCCAGGTCTGTTGAAAATAAGGGTATTAAACTTGAGTAAACATAATATAGACAGATGTACAGTAAATGATATGTTTTTAATGTCAACAACAAAAAAAATTCATTAAAAAAAAACATGGCTGAAACCAAAACTTTGACTATTTTTTTTCCTCTTAAGTTTTAGATGATTTGTAATTGAAAGAGAGAAACGTAAAAAAAAAAAAATAATTTATTCGTTTTTTTTTTAAAACATTTTTTAAAATACATGTGAGTATTTTTATTCAAAGATTATGAGATTTAAAAAAAACATTTTGCTCACTGTTTGAATAATACTGCATAGTAAAAAATCAACTCTCCTAATTCTCAGTTTGTTTTTTTTTTCAAATAGAGTTTGTATAAATAAATAAATATGTAGAGAGAGAGAGAGAGAGAGAGACAGACAGAGATAAAAGGTGTATTCAAAAAGTATCAAGACTGAAGTTATATTTACTAACACAAAAATAAAAGGTAAATTTTCTTTAAAATAATTCAGTCAACATATCAAGAATGATGCACCTGATATATTTTTAGTGTTGTGATCCAAGAATGATTAGGTGCTTCTGGCCTTTCAGCATCAGTCACTTTTATGGGGTTACAAGAGGTTTTGTGTTTTAGTTTTTAAAGGTGGGTGTGGTAATTCTTAGAGCGTGTTCCTAGGGTTTGCTTTTAACCCCATATTTTATGGTGGTCATGCTGAAAAGGAAAGAATTCAAGGAATGAAAAAGGAAGAGACAAAGACAGAAGGTTGTTTTATGATTTTGGCTTTATTCACTGGTCGTAGCCAATATGTGGCAAGGGAATTTCTCTCTGCCCACTGGTACTGTCTTGTCCGAGTTAAGGCCTATGTCTGAATGGCCGAGGGCATTCTTGGGGGTCAGAAGTGGGTCCTTTTTCCCACACATGTTCAGAGGGTTCTTCCAGTGGAGGCTCATGGGAATTTGCTATTTTTTATTTTTTATTTTAATTTAATTTCAATCCCCATAGTGTAGCATAATCATACTAAGTTCAATTACCATCGAATTGGCAAGACAAGACAGCAAGCAGTCGTAACCCAATATGATTCTGGTATGCTGTAAAGACCACTGCAAAGTGGCAGGATTTATGGAGCCTCAGAGGATCATATAAACCAAGCAGCCAATCAGGACTCAGGGAATGGAATCACCCAAATGCATGAGTGGGCCCTGGTCCGTTTGTGCTTGGCCAGTCACATTATTCAAACCAATTGTTGACTGACTGACTTCAATGCATACATTCACCTAGGTGACCCAGCTGGTGTTGATCAAGCACAAGTTTCTAGTCAGGTAAAAGATCTCAACCAGCATGACAAGCAAAACACACTTATTCCTGTAAGTCTTTGATTGATTGAAATATTTCAGAAGCTTTTCTTTTGACTTATAGTGAAGCTGCGCCTCATATTCTTTTAATATCATCTACATCCTCAAATCATGCCTAGTTAATTTTCAGTCCTCAGTCTTTTTAATTTAGTAAACAAGAAAAAGTCACTTAGATCTAGATCTGGTAAATATGGAGTAGGCTGCACTTTCACAATCCTGTGTTTCACCAAAAACATTTCAGTAAAGCATATCAAGACTGGCTTCATAATTCTTTTTCAAATAGATACTGACTCATCTGGAATAACCCTAGACATCATCACTTAATTATATAAGCACTCGACTTTTCTTCTACTATGTCACTTTTCATATGGGTAGCATTTCTGTGAGTCAATCAGTATCCACTCTTTAATTTTTGTCTTAGCTTTAACATATATTACATGAACCAATTCTTTACTAATTTGAGATTAGGATTGCAATCTGACCAAAAAGATACACATAAAACCATACAAAGGAATTATGTAATAAGATATAAGCTTCAGTAGAAAGAGATCGAAAAGATTTGTTTCCTACCCTGGCATTTTGGATATCTAGTTTAATCACCAAACAGCTGTCATGTTGATGATACTTGTTATCACTTATATTCAGAGTGAAAGAAATCTTCATTCTGTACATATGAAAAGAGTCTCATATCATAAGACTTTATTTTCAATCTATGTGGCAGAGATAGTTACCATCAATGTCAACAGCTGCTTAACTTTTGAGCTGAGTAGCTGGAGCAAAGGTTTCAGCTCAAAACCTTATGATCTTAAACTCGGAACTATATCACCTGTAAAGATAATATTACCCGTGTTCTCCAAAAGTTGTTGCATTTGCATATATATTTCCTATACTAAGTGTATCAATATTATGGGACAGAGGCTATTATGATTTATGCCCATATAATGCTGTTTGTTTTTCTGTTACTTCTGTTGATGGTACATGATTTTATTATACTGGTAAACATTTGTCAGAAGGCCATAAATATTGTTCTAACTAAATTTGTAAAGCAAGCAAAAAGCCCTCATTTGCTTTTGAATAACATTGGTCATATCATGTAAGTATATATTTGTCCAGGTTCTCCACCATGGGCAAGATGTGATACAAGGTCGTTTTTAAGCAGAGTTAAGCTGGTTTAAATTTAGAGTCTCCCTTCTCCTATCCTGGTCGGCATATCAAGACCAAAGAGCCTAATCTTCCCCACTATTTTCCTATAGCTTGGGGGTGGGGGAAAGGTGGATTTATGCTCTTTCCAAGAGCATTAGCAGGAAGTGAAATACAAACCACCACGTCCAGAATTTGAACTCTGGTCGCTGATTTCATTTCCTACATCACCACAAAGTTAAGCAGCGATGAAATTGTTCAATACTTAATTGGGTTACCACTTAAGCAACAGCAGTCCTTTGTTTATCAGAATTACTTGATTTAGCACTATTATGAAAAAGGATTGATACGCAGTAAAACAAAACAAACAACTAACATACATTTCCTACAATGGATAACCATTATGCTAAGTGTGTCATAGTGTGTGAGTAATATTGTTTGCAATATGAGAGAGAGAGAGAGAGAGAGCGAGAGAGAGAGAGAGAGAGAGATAGAGATAGCATTAGCATGAAGTGAAATACAAACCACCACGTCCAGAATTTGAACTCTGATCGCTGGTTTCATTTCCTACATCACCACAAAGTTAAGCAGCGATGAAATTGTTCAATACTTAATTGGGTTACCACTTAAGCAACAGCAGGTACTGTAAGCAAGCTGAGTCCTTTGTTTATCAAAATTACTTGATTCAGCATTATTAAATGAAAAAGGATTGATACGCAGTAAAACAAAACAAACAACTAACATACATTTCCTACAATGGATAACCATTATGCTAAGTGTGTCATAGTGTGTGAGTAATATTGTTTGCAATATCAGAGAGAGAGAGAGAGAGAGAGTGGAGAGAGAGAGAGAAAAGAAAGAAATCCTACACAGTGTGGGACTAAAGTAATATGGTAGTCAATAACAGCAGTAATTAAAAACAAAAAAACAATAGTGATTTATAATTGACTTCCCCATTACTTCTGCCCCATCCTATGTATCAATTTTAGATTTTTATTGTTGCAATTACATAATAATTACAATTCCTTCACTTGTGTGTTCATTAGGACTAACATCTTCCTCTCTCATAAAAGTGATTTTTCTATACTCTTGATATCAGTGTCGGTAAACTTAACTAAAAAAAAAAAAATGATAAAAAGATGTTATTGTAACAAAGACCAAAAATAAAGGCAGGATTACTGAAGATTTCTGTTCAAATTTTGGAGATGACTCACTGTTACTATTATACAATGATTCTTTCAATTGACGTTCCAAGTCTTTGTTACCTTTATCACGTTTCAACTGCTGTACTCTAAAATTAGAAAAGAATGAACATTTAGCTTTAAGCTTTAAAAAAACAACAACTAAAAAAAATACCACCTGAATGTTCTTGAAGATAAGATTTCAAAAAGTTAAAAACTTGTCAGGTTCCCCGGAAGTCATGAGTTCAATCCCTATATCAGGTAGTGCAAAGAGATAAACTATCTCAGCCTCTCTGCTGAGTTGGTGTCGTGAAGAAGAATAGATATTTGTGTTCTGAAATTCTCTCGGAAGAACACTGGATGTAACAAATGAAAGGGATGAGATCAAATAAGTTCCTGGATTTAACCAAATCTGGCGTACAACAAAGGAAGTCTGGAAGGTGTAGAATCATGAAAAATAGATCAGTATAATAAAAATTATTCGCAGGAATCGTTGTATTTTAGATAAAGATATAACTCAGAGAAAAATTCTATTAAAACTAGAATGTGATTTTATAAATAACTTTTATATGATAAAAGGCATGAACATATAAGATATTGTTTGGACAACTGAATTTCTTCATATTTATGATGTTGTTAATTCAGCTAGTATGTTCTTTACCACCCTGTCGGCTGGAGTGTTAGAATGCACCGACTGCACCTCTGCAGGGGGATAAGACTCCCCAATGGGGCCACCTATTGGCTGTGGGTGGCAACCCGTGATGCTTAAGGATAGAACTCAGGTAGCTGAGCAGTCCATTACTTGCAATATTCCACTTTAGGCTTCTTGGACTAGACGGGCGGTCAGAGAGGCCCCCTCCGATCAATCGGCTGGCCACGTCAAGCCCTAGTACCTATATGATTGCTCTAACCCTATTGCCCTTATGGCAACCCCAATCCTTCTTATCATATAGGTGCTAGAAAGCGGTAGCTGAGGGTCTACGTCCTGGGAATCACGTTAAACTCTATCTGATGGTGAGGTTCCAGTTCTGGAGGTTTGGGGAATGTGGAGCACTCCTTCATCACCAATGCTCCCTGGTCCATTCTGACCCGGAGTGGTAGTACCTGTTAGGGTCCCATCTGGGGTTGAATAGAGTTTATGAACAAAATTGTATTATGCATTAAGAATGAATTTATTTCACAACTTTGTCGGCATTAAATGACCTACCAAGGTTGATATGCTGTAAAACAAAACAAATCAAACCAAACCACCCTGTCAGTGGGGCTAAGAATATGTGGCGTGTATCCTCTGCAGAGGTGTAAGACTGTCCCCCATCCAAAAAAGAGGGGGTATCCTGAGTATGACACAAAACTGAATCTGATGGTGAGGCTCCAGGTTTGAAGATCTGAGAACTGTGGAGTAACCTTTCATTGTCATTACTCCCAGGTTCACTCTGCTCCAGATGTTATGGTCTCATCTATTGGTCAAATAGATCTGTATAAAAATTATCTGTATTTGATAGGACCATGTGAAAAAAAAACTTTTAAGAAACTACAAAAAAAATGTAAATATGAATGTACTAGGCATAGAATTATTCTTGACATGCCATTAAAATAATTAATTCAATCAATCATGGCGGACTGAACAAAAGACACTTTACTTTTTAAGAAAATATAAACAACTTCACCTTATTTTCATTAATTAGATGAACTTATCAATTAAGATGACGGTGACTAAAATTAATTAAAAAATAATTGCTTTAATTCTTGATAGTAATTTAAATATGGCAGGTGATGTAATGGTGATTGTTGTAGGAAATGGACTTGGCAACACGAGTTCAATTCCTGGACGAGAGCATTTGCATTTCACATAGTACTAATACTGTTGGGAAAGGTATGAATGTATTTAGACTCCCTCTAGCTATGGATAATTAGTAGGGCAGACTGGGATTTTTACCTTTTAGCAAGGTTAAAGAGCCCAGTCTGCTCTACTATTTACCCAGTGTTGGAGGGAGAATAGTTGGATTCATATCTTTCCCATGGGTATTAACTCTATGAGAAATACAAAACATCTGCATCCAGGATTTGAACTTGTCTCATTATATCCATTTGAAGGAAGCGCGTGATGTAATGGTTAACGTCATAGGAAATGAACTCGTCGCCCCGAGTTCAAATCATGGACATGGTAATTGCATTTCACTTAGCGCTAATACCCTTGGGAAAGGTATGAATCCTACTCTCCCTCCAGCTATGGGTAAATAGTAGGGCTGATTGGGCTCTTTAACCTTGGGTAGGTAACCAGTCTAGGAGAGGGATAACTCTGAATTCAAAATTCTTGAGGTAAGTCGTTGATTGGTTTCGTGGCATTCCTTGATGCAGACTGTGCCAAAAGTGTGGAATGGTCCAACACAAGCTGTGTTGGTTGTTCAATGAACACTCAGATTGGGCTCTTTAACCTTGGTTAAGCAACCAGTTAGGAGAAGGAAAACTCTGAATTCAATCCTGTTAAACTCCGCTTAAGAAATTGACCTTGTGTCGCATCCTGCTCATGCGAGGGGTTGGTATATATTATATATATATATATATCCATTTCCTACCATGGTAACCATTTATTTAGCATATTTTTTCAGCTTTTCTTTGGATACAGGTATATAACTCAAATGGCTCATAAAGGTTGTAATTAGATAAGTGCAGTATAAATATCAAGGGTGCCGATTTATCAACAGTGAAAATGTATTATAGCTTGTTTTGTTTTTCTTTTGTCTCTGTGAGTACAAACGGAAAGGAGTTAAAAAAAAGACATTTTGAGATGAATGGACAGTTTATATCAGTCATTATATAGTAGTGTAAAGGCATATAATGTATACTGGAATAAATCTAATCATTTCCTACTCATCGGGTTCCAATATTAGCATTAGTGTATCTGTTGATCTATTGATACTATTGCAGTACAAGTTGTAAGTGAGCGATTATTCACTGGGAAGATCAATCTCATAATCTTTTTAAGTAACCAGAAGGCAATCACCCTAAGTGGGAACAGAACTTGAATTTTATCACAAGGTGAATAGATAGTTGTTTATGCACCTAAAGAAACAGATTAGTTTGTTTTTTTTAAACCTGAACCATTCTGTCTGTACCTTTTTAAAACTCATTACCATTATTGTCTTCTTTGAACATACTCGAGGCAGAGTTTGTGTCTAGCAAGATTTATCATAAAGTAAATTGCTGGGTGGAGGGGCATATGTTTTTTTCATGCAAGGAATTAAAAATATTTGAACACTTGTAAGTTGTTTTTTCATAGTGTACACTAATGTATTCAACTATTGTGAGTATTCTATAGTGATAACAAATTTTTCTTTCTTTTTTTCTTATTATATATAGAGAGAGATAGAGAGAGATTATAAGTTTCTTTTTCTTTATATGATATTACTCATTTCATGACTAATATATATATATATATATATATATATAAAGATAAATCTAATGAGTCAGACGAACCTACTAAAAGTTCGCTTAATGCTCTTCAGGGCTAAAATCTGACTAAAGAGACTAGGAGCAAACGCATTTAATATATGGTAAGTACTATTTTTAATACGTTTGCTCCTAGTCTCTTTGGTCAGATCTTAGCCCTGAAGAGCATTAAGCAAAACTGTTAGTAGGTTCATCTGACTCATTAGATTTATCTTTATTATTTGCTCTACTTAGGTATTGAGGACTTTTTACTTATTAGCTTTAGTCTCCTGGCGGTTTTGTATGAATATATATATATCTTATATATATATTATATATATGCATATAAATGTTTTTTCTTTTGGCCAAAATATTTTACCAATGAATTATTTTTTGTTGGTATGATTATCTTGGTCTTTTCTTTTTTCCAAAAATTTTTTTCTTCCCAGTTGATGTTTGGTAGTATATTTTTACAATCAAACTATTTGCTGGGTTTTTTCTCACTGCGAGGATTTACCAATAAGTTTGGTGTATATATATATATATATATATATATATGCATTTTTAATGCAGTTTGCTATACTTTCAGTAGTTTCATTGTATAATTTCTTAAATATAAACAATGAAATCCAAGTGACTGAAACTTTTAACAGATCTAGCTTAGAACAAAATTCAAGCTTTGATAATTTTTTTTCACTGAGTTAAGAATCACAATTGCACTTTTTACTTTTTGCCCTCAGAATTCAATTAAAAACTTACACGACTTGTGAAAACTTGTCTTCAACAGATGCCAGTTAACAATGTTCACTTAATTCATATTGTTTCTGTTTTTATTTACTCGTAGCCAATTTATTTCCACTTTTCCTGATTGAATCAATTTTTTAAAATCTTTTTCTTCCACGCGCACACCTGACTGACTAACTGTGATATTTCTATCGTATCCTCTGCAGACGCCACCACCCCATACCACAGTCCACTTCTTTTTACCAAAACTTTAAAGTTATGAGTTAAAGCACCCAATTATTTTTCAACCTGTTTTATCAACAAAAAACATTAAATTGCAATTAAGTAGGATAATTATTTTAGTTTTTACTATTATCATCAGCATCCATATGGTAATAAGAAATTAAATGGACCAATCTAACTTCAGATTTGGAACGCATGTGAAAATTAATTTAGATCGGGTCAGATAAAGACAAGCCCACATACTACGTTTTTTTTTCTAAATGTAAGATCTGATTTGTCAGTTGTGTTTATTTAATTAATCTAATATAATAATTGTGGTTAGAGTGGAATATTACCCATTATCAATTTGTTTTCTTTCTTTGCTTTAACCCTATCCAATCTGAATTTAGTTTTTAATCTCGCCAGTTTTAAGGTAACACATTTCACCAGTCAGTTATATTTTCTAGATTCAATTGCACTAATTCAATCTTCGCTACTATGACTAATTCATTAAAGTCAAGAGATTTTTTTATTCTTGTATACCAAATAATAATATAGGGTGTCCCATCACAGATCCATTACCATGTAATAGCAAGTTTGATCCTCGCTAAGTGCCCCATACTTAAGACCTTGTGTCACATCCTACCTGTGATTAACAAGTTCGGTACATACCAACCGAATCTATCAATAATAGAGATTCGGTCTCTATTTGTCTGTAACCGAAACTATGTCACTGCTTACATCACAGTCATTTTGGGAATTCGATAAGTTTATCAATGAGTATCTAATTTATAGTCAGTATCATTACTACATTAGAATATTAAAATTCTATGAAAAATCAATTAATAGTCAAATTTTCACCAGAAGTTTGGTATTTATTCACCTTTAGATGAATCAATGTTTAACATAGTTTTTTTCTAAAATATTAGGGAAATATTTTCTACAACCTAATTTAATTTTATGAAATCCGAACAAAATATGTTTTATTCGTACAATTTTTAAATTTTCTATGAATAATTAAAGTTTGAATAATTAAAAATAATTAGTTTGAATAATTTAATCAGAATTTTTCGGAAATATTTTGGAGGTTCTTACTATCGTAAAACAAAACAAACATCTCAGTGGAGTTTAACAGTGATACAAGTTCACTGGGTATAGCAATGAGTAACATTATTGTTGGTAGATGTATTTCTCAAGTGGATGTTTTAATTGTTTAAATGTAAATTTGTTTTTTTTTATGCTTTGATATTGGCAAAGGTAAAGTCAGAACTCAGAAGAAACAACATGATGTGGAATAAAGCATGGGAACATTTTATTTTCTTGTATTAACCCTCCCCCTCCACCCCACACACATTGTCTATTTCCTTTTGGCTTTCTGCTTAAAGACAAACAAAATAAAAAGATCAAAACATGTTTTAGTCTTGTAAGCCATGTTTTGTATGCACACAGTCTATTTTTCATTGCTCTGATAAGGTCACTGGCTCTATGCATAAAATCCTTATATTCATGAATATTTAATATATTGGCATGAATGCATATAAAAAAGAGTCAGAAAGATCATATTGTTTGTTTATGAAACTTGAATCAATACTTAGCAACATAAGTAATTGATAAAATTAATTAATAATCTCTCTCTCTCTGTCTGTCTCTCTCTTTCTCTGCGTGATTCCTTTAATTGATAAACAGTGGGAACTGTGGTTATACCAGGGTGTAATAATTTGACTATTACGACATTTGCTATATTTACTTATGAGCTATGGCAAAATAGTTCAATATGCAAAAAGTATAATAATCTCTGGCGAAATTCTTTCTTTCTCGTTCTCTTTCCTCTTCTTTTTTTCTTTATATTTTCTTTATTTGTTTTTCTTTCTTAATTTCTGCTTTTTTTCTATTTCATTGAAGCAGACGATAAGTACTATCGCTTCTTATCTCTCTTTTCTTTCTTTATTTCATACTTTGTTTCATTTTTCCCTACAATGTATAGCACATTCTTTTTCATCCCTTCCTTCCCTATTTCATAGTTGAAAAATAATAGATAATTAATATTGATAATCGACTAGCAGAACATGGGGGAAATTCCCCTTTTTATAAGTTTTCTTTTTTATTATATTTTGATACATAAATTTAGAAATATTGTTTCATTTGTAATAATCAGGGCTGGTGCAAGATTATTTGGTGCCCCACTAGGCAAGCTTTTAGGTGTGCATTTTCTTGAATGTTTTGATAAACTAATATAGGTTTAACCCATTATTACATTGTTTCTGGCTCTCAAAACACTATTGATAACATCATTTTCATTTAGTGGCTTTATTAATGGTGAAGTTCCAGTTTTGGAGCCCTGGGGGGCGTGGAGTACCCTATTACATGTCCTGGGAATGACGTTAAACTCTATCTGATGGTGAGGTTCCAGTTTTGGAGGTTTGGGGAATGTGGAGCACCCCATTCATCACCATTGCTCCCTGGTCCACTCTGACCCAGAGTGGTAGTACCTGTTAGGGTCCCATCTATGGGTTAAATAGAAAAATGTATTTATAAAAAATGTATTATCCATTAAGAATTGATTTATTTCAAAACTTTATCGACATTAAATGACCCACTGAGGTTGATATGCCGTAAAACAAACCAAACCAAAAAAATTACATTCACAGCAGTGTTTAGCATGTCTTGCTTGTCTTACTTGGATGGTTTCTGAGATCGGAGATTAGTGGCCTTAAAGGGTGTTGCTTCCAGGATTTATTCAAAACAGCATGTAGAATTCTTTTGTAGTTCCCACCTAGATTTTGCTCCAGGCATTGTGTTAGAGTGATGCAATTGTACAGTAGTACTGATATGGCTACTGCTTAGAAGATTTCCCATTCAGATATCTTCATTTACTGTTATCCTGTTATATTACCAGTATGTTAAGATTGAAACAAATATTCAATATTTTTTCTGTTGTATTTTTCATCAGATTTGGTTTCATTGTTAAAATTCAGTGAAGAATAAGAAGTGTTAATTTCACCCATTTCCTGTTTTGCAAAATAAATTACATCAAATGGCTACTTGAGGGTTCTGTTATGGTTGCTCTAATGGCAATTTGATAATTCTCACTGACAGAAAGAAAAACAGATTTTAAATTACATTAACAGGACACTTTCTTTTCCAAAGATTCCCCTTCTGTGTGTTGGCTGACATTTGCAGATCTCTTGAAATCAATCCACCAGGAAATTAAGAATATCATCTTATGTCACTTTTCTTTCTTTCTTTGAGAAAGGTAATTTGCTGTTTGGGTTCTCTTATTCAGGTAACACCTGATATATATATATATATATATATATATATATATATATAATATAACATATATATATAGATAGATGTCTTTTAGCTCTTTATATTGAGCACTTTTTACTTGATTTTAGTGAAAAAAATCCTGAAGTGATTAAGGTTTTGTACTTATTTACTTAGTAGTTTTTATAGTCACTGCGGTGTATGCGTATATATATATATATATATGGTGAGTCTAATTTTCAATGTGTATATTATATATTGTATATATGTTTTATATATATATATATATATATAATATATATATATATATAGGGAGAGAGAGAGAAAGGTAGACAAACATGGATGTTATGGAAACTGGATGTTTATTGTGATGAGTAACATTTCGGTCTATTAGACCTTCTTCAGGACTTGAATATAATTCTTACTTCAATGATGGACATTCTCAAAAAATATATATAAGAATTACGACAAAAAAGAGACCCCCCCGCAAAATACATTTAACACCCTAAGCTGGTTGTTTTCTTTCAAGTAACACCATAGCTGGGGTCGTTATTTTAATAGTCACCGGGCAGCAATTTTTGAGGCAGGAGACCGGGACGCACTTCCTCATAAATTACCGAATATTCAATTCAATCTTGTATGTATTTACCCAATCCTTCCACTATGAGCAGGATGGGACACATGGTCAATTCCTAAATAGAATGATACTGATTTTAGAATTCAGATTTTTCCTTTGCCTAGACTGGTTACCTTACTGAAGCTTAAGGACCCAATCTGCCTTATTATTTATCCATAGTTGGCGGAAGAAGTGATGGATCCATAATGAAATACACACAGCTTCATCCAGGATTTGAACTCCAGTCCACAGTTCCAATTCCTATGATGATAACCATTATGATAAATTCACCTTCATATAATTTAATTTTGTATGAAAGAATATGTATATATATATATATATATATATCGACATACTCCTGTGGAAGCCAAAACATGGGCGAGCTAGTGTGGGCCGCCCAGCTAGGACCTATATTGACCAACTATGTGTGGATGCTGGATGCTGTGCAGAGGAGCTCCCAGGGGCAATGAATGATAGGAGGGTTGGCGTGAGATTGTCATGGATGTCCGTGCTACTTGTGCGACATGATGATGATCATGATGTATATATATATATAATATGAGCATTTTAGTAATATATAGATATATGTATGTACAATGACCTTTTATGAATATGAATCCTCATGGCGTAGTGGCTAATGTGCTGGACTGTGACATGAAAGAATAATGTCGGGAAAGAAATCAAAGAATGAAAGAAATATAGTTCTAAAAAATTATAGGATAGTGAAAGAAAGAATGAAAAAGCATTCAAAGAAAGATAGCTATAAGAAAGAATATAGTGAAAGAAAAAATGATAAAAGAAAGTTATCTGTAAGAAAGAATAATATAGTAAAAGAAAAGAATGAATGAAAAAAGATAGATGTAAGAAAGAATAATATAGGGAAGAAAAAAGAATGAAAGAAAGCTAGCTGCAAGAAAAACTAAAATAGAGAATGAAAGAAAAATAGTTGTAAGAAATAATAAAATAAAGAATGAAAATAGTTTTAAGAAAGAATGAAATAGTGATAGAAAAAGAAGAAAAGAAAGATAACTAGAAGATAGAATAATATAGTGAAAGAAAGAAAAAAATATTATAGTGGTTGATAGAATAGACAGTGAAGAAAGGTAGCAAGAAAGAAAAAAAAAACGGAATGGAAAATTGATGGAAGAAAAGACTAAATTGTGCAAAAATAGTTAAAGAACGAGACTAGTGAAAAAAAAAAAAATTCTTGTCCCTCCAGAAATCTCTTTATATATCTTCCTTTCCTGAATCAATTTATCTACCTTTTTATCAGAATAAAAGTTTTCTTTATTTGTTTTTTTTTTTCTTTATTTGTTTTTTTTTTTTTCTTTACTATAAAGCCAATCAGAGCAAACAAATTTGACCTTCGATATTCCTCTGAAAGTTTTGGTTTTCGGATTTAAATCTATCTTTGGCAAACATTCTCTCTGCTAAATTTTCCTCTTCCATGAATTAAAGAGATTCCATTGTAGACTTAAATACAAGCCAAAGTGTACGCCAGTCTTAATATTCACTGATCTTCTTTTGCCCGACCTTGTTTACAGAGAAGAGCCAGCATTGATCAAGTTAAACAGACTGAGTTTAATAAACTGCAGATGCTAATTAGTTCTTTGCAGTGCATCAATTTGCTGTAAGCTGCACAATTCAAGAGCAGCTGAAAATTCTAGAGTGGAATGCATACCAAGTTGCCAATGTATGTGCTGCATTAATGGAGTCTTCTTTTTCATCTTTTTTTTTTAAATTCATTTTATAAGGACAATTCCAAGTTTTAAGATATATGGCATAGATAGGAAACATGTCTACTTATGATTTTGAATAGATATTAAATGGGCAAATCAATAGCCGCACAGTTAATGAAAAAGAATTAAAAGAATTGAGTAAGAAACACATAAAATTAGTATTCTAGAATTATTACTTTTAGTTTAAATAGGAAATTTATTTTTTAATGAATTGATTTTTTTTTTTTTTTTTTTTTAAATTTTTTTTTTTTTTTTTACAGGATTTGTTAATTGTAAATCTTGAGCAGAAAAAAATAGCATTAAAGTCTTCTGTTTTGAAACATTCTTCATTTTCCTTCAATTATATGCACACACACACACACACACACACACATATATATATATATTTACCAACTCCTTCACACAGGTAGCAATTGAAGTGTATTGCTCTAAAAAGATCTTGGTAGGTATACCGTTTTTGTTGGGTTATTGTTACATAGAGAGTATTATAGTTTATACAATCATACATACTTATGAGTGTTTATATATACAGAAACTCTTTCTGACAAATGTGCAAAGTATGAAACCCAAGGTCACAAAATTTCTCATGTGTTTATATATATATATATATATATATATATCACTGATATTGGGCACTCCACTAAATAATACAGCAAAAAACTTGGTCTATTACTAATTCACCAAGTGATTTAGTAATAATCATATACTATTACAATATATTTATATATATGGATTTGAATACACCCGAGGTCCATCCTATGATCTTGAACAAAACTTTGCTTCTCATGATTAACAACCAAATATTCTGGCAGATGATTAGAGGAATCCAAGCTCAATACAGACTTAAGAAACTTTTAAAAAATACAAGAAAACATACAAAAAGGTTCAAATATGTGAATACATACACATGTAATTCTGAAGGGAACATGCAGAATCAATTTTCTGTCCTTTCCTTTGGAAAAAGCCAACAAAAGAAAACAAGGCTGTGCAAGGAAGTGCATAGTTCTTTGAAAGGTCTAAGAATTGATCAGTCCGATTATAGAAGCAGTTCTTATAGTATATAAAGCATATCTTGTCTGTATAAAGAAATCTATAGAGAAAAAAAAAAAGAATTACTTTTTTCCCATGCATTCTTTATTTTTCATTTTTTTTCCCCAGCTCGAGTTAATTTATTAGAATTTAGGAATAATATGGATCTGAACACATTACTGTTTACTTATATTTCTACCAATAGTATTACAAATAACTCTCCATTTATTAATATTAACTGACATGAGTCAAGTTTAACAGCAGATCTCAGTAGTGGCACACCCAGTGCTGATCTACATCAGTAGATTGCAATATTAACTCAGTAATCATAACTCTCCAGCAGATTATTGTCATCTTATGCTAAAAAAAGAAATAATGTATAAATGATCAGATATCTGTAATTCTATACAGAAAATACCTCCTTTAAAAACATTGACTTGTTTTTTTTATACATATTTAGCCCTGTGTAAAATTATCATTGATAAATATAAAACCTTTAATATTTAAAAAAAATATCTCTTTAATATATCTGGGTTTTTTAAAAAACTATATTGATATCAATACAGTACATTAACAAAAAGATATGGTATAGGTTAGAGCAAACACGGTAGCTATGATATCTTTCTTCTTCAGTAATAATTTCCTGTTATATTTTACAATATTCTAAATGAATCACAAACTATTCTATTCTTTAATGATATTTTATCATAGCAATATCTTGGATGAGATGTTTCTCTGGCTAGGTTTGAAAAGAATCATTGTAAAATAGCTTCTTCTAACAACACAGAATAGTGTTTATTTTGGTTACTGAAATATAATCCATGATCAACTAACATATATATATATATATATATATATATATGAAAAAAAATCAGAGAATGTATTTAGGAATGAATAAATAGCTCTGCCAATATTCAAGTGTCTCATTTGAAAAAAATAAATTTGACTATACTAACAATTATCAAGGCTATATTATTTATATTTATGATATATCTATCAATATCTATATCTATGCATACATGTTAAAAAAAGGGGGAAAAAAAAAATTTTCTTTGAAGTCAAACTGTATTTTTTAGAAATAGTTTTAATCCCACAAAAATATTTTTTGAGGCTATTCAAAATGACAGCAAATCAAACAGGCTTGTCATCAAATCTTTCAGTAATATTTCTTAATCACAATATCAGATAGAGTTATCCAAATGATCTATCATAAAGTAAGTCGACGGGACGGCCTAAAGTCGGTATCAGCCAGTCAGCGAGGGAGTCTATCCCCTTTTCAATAGCGCTAGACCAAGGAGATTGTATTTAGCATCTGAGGTGGAGCGCCACACCTACCATCAGCTCCTTACTTTACCGCACAGATCCCTGTGCTACTCATACACTGAGTTGGCGATGACCGGTATCGAACTAGGAACTTTGTGGTTTTAGCCGAACGCTCTACCGACTGAGCTAACCCAGCCCCTTATGATCTATGATCTATCATACCTTGTGTGTATATCTCTGTAATCAGTGTATGGGTTTGTTTCAAACCTTCCCATAACATCTTGCTATGTACACTTTACCGAGAGTTTATATATTCTAGTACTAAACACCAGAGAGTTCTCAAAAGAGGAAGTAATCATAAAACAGGGGAGGTAACTCTCAATTACTTATTACACTCAGATTCACCCAAACAAGGCCAAAAATGGCCACTTTAGAGTAAATGGCAATGAGATGTGGTAAATGAATAAGAAGAAAGATTAGAGAGTGGAGGATGAGTGAAGATGGGAATTTGAATGGGAGTGATTCATACACTAAAACCCTATTTGATACTTATTGAGTAAAATTATGATGATATGGCAATGAGATGTGGTGAATGGATTCAGAAAGTTATTGGAGAGTGGAGATGAGATATAAATTGGGAGTGATTTAGGCATCTAAGGACCAATAAGATAATTATTGACCTTAAACTTGAAGAGCTCAGGAGTTGTTGGGTAAATATATATACAAGATAACTAATAGGAAGGAAAGGGTAGAAACTAGATTTTAGATGAATTTTTTTCTTGGTCAGTGCTGAACTTCTTGGTAGAACATTGCATGATTTTTATGGATAGAAATAAAATATCTATCCTTCGTAGATTGAACATTATCAAGGTTGTTGTTTCTTCTTACGAATTGATTTTATACACAATTTAATCAAGGATGTTTTTCTGTCTCTCTTTATCCTTCTACCACCCACTATTTACTGTAATTCTCTTTCACTCCCACAATCTTTCTTTTTTTTTTCTTCTTTTTTCCTCTCTCCTTCTTTTTCTTCTTCCTCTCGATTCTACTCTCTCTTCTTCTCCTCTCTCTTCTTCTTCTCCTTTTCCTCTCTTCTTCTTCTTCTTCTTCTTCTCCTCTCTCTCTTCTTCTCTCCTCTCCTCCTCTCCTCTTCTCTCTATCTTCTTCCTCACCTCTCTCTTCTTTTTCCTCACTCTTCCTCACTCTCTCTTCTTCTTCATCTCCTCTCTCTTCTCTCTCTCTTCTTCTTCTTTTTTCTTCTTCTTCTCTCTCCTTCTTCTTCTTCTCTCTCCTTCTTCTTCTTCTCTCTCCTCTTCTCTCTTCTTCTTCTCTCTTCTTCTTCTCTCTTCCTCTCCCCTCAGTTCTTCCTTTCCCCTCTCTTCTTCTTAATGTTTTCATCATGTCATGCAGATTTTTCCATGAAAACATTGAGGAATTATATCAGAAATAAATGGAGGTATATGGCATAATGTTTATCTTCATAGATAATGAACTTGTCAATCTGAGTTCAAACCCTGGACAAAGTTCTTTGCATTTTACATAGCACTAATACTCTTAGGAAAGGTATGCATCAAACTATTCTCCCCCCAGGTATAAGTAAATAGTAGAGCAGCCTGGGCTCTTTAACCTTGGTTAGGCAACCAATCTAGGAGAAAGAAAACCCTGAATAAGAAATTGAACTTGTGTAACATCCAACGCATGTGGAGGGGTTCAGATATATATATATATATATATCATAAATTAATCTGTTGGAAATCAAACTGAAGGGAATGTTGTGGGTGGGCAGGGAATCCATTGGGAGTTGGGATACGACACCGGACGAACAAACGAGAACGAGTAAGAAAGTGCGGAAGATGAGAAAACGCTTCAGGAAGAAACAATACAGAGGCGAGGACGGAGATGGCGACTGCGATTATGATAATAGTGATGATGATGATGAGGGTGGGGAAGGTGGGCGTGGAAAGAAGAAGAAAGAAACTGAAGAAGAGAAAGAAAAAGTGAACAAAAACATAAGAATGTTAAAAAAGAAGAAGAAATTGGAATTCAGTTTAATGGGGGGGGGTATGGTGTTGGGGTCTGCACAAGAAAAGTTGCTAGTATGTCAGGCTAGCAGACAATTACAATGGAATTTGATACTCACTGGGTGACACATACTTAGAGCCTTAAACCACACCTAATTTAAGTTTAATTGGTAACTATATTTTCTTTTATATCAAGAGATAACTCTTAATGTAAATGTATTGTGGTTTGTATTTAGTATTGAAGATCTAATGAGACTTGCCTAAGGTTTCAATATCTTCTGTTTGTCTAGAACGCTTGTCAGATGAGGAAGAGACCCAATGGCTTTCCGTGATGAATTGAGGTAGAGCCACCCCCACCCACATTGCTTTCAACAAAATTTGCTTAAGATTAAAAGTGTAGCTGTCAAATTCTAGTTTAAGTTCTTGAAACTCTCTTCATTGATTCGGTAATAAAAATGTCCGAAAATAGTTTGAAACTTGACACTTTTGTCTGGCGGAGAGAATTAGATTATTGAAAAGTTTTGAATTGACGTCTACTCTTAGAATTTCATGGAAGGTTAATTAAAATCTGATTAATATTAATTGATAATTAATTCTGATTGTGAAGTAAATTATGGTCTGATTTTAATTGAGAAACAAAAAGTGATTGGCCAAAGAGATGGACAGATCAAGTTGAAGAAAAAGGAAAAATTCAATTATCTTTATATTAAAAGAATCTTGAAAAGTCAAACTTTGGAAAATTTCATGGAAATTATTCATTAATGATTTTAGACAAGAATCATTATCATTTTCATCCTTTTTGATCAAACTGGTAAACTTTTACTTTTTAAGTAGTTTCATTATATATATATATATATATTATATATATATACATTTAATGTTGAAAAATATTTTTTTAAACTAAGTTTAATTGAAATTATACATTGCAATACTAACACAAATAACTGTCTCAATAATAGATTCAATAATTAATTTCAATGGTTAATTAAATGTATAGTAATTTTGGTTTTTTGTTGTTTATTTTTTTAAGCAATACGTAATTAAAAACAACTTTAATCCCCTAAAACCGTAACCCAATTCGCAAAATGTTAATTCATAGACTGTATTAGTTAAACTGTCATTGGAGACCACCAAAAAACTTTCCGTTTGAATTTTCCGACCGTCTTCAGAAGTCAGCCAATAATTTTCATGTCGGCATTTATAGATGCTCTCCCAAAGTAAAACAAATAAAATCAGTGTAAACTGATACTTTGTATACAAACCCACATCACCAGTCTTGTTTCAAGAAGTTAGAGCAGTTGCATTCTGCGGATCTCGTAAGAAGCTCGGGGAGAGTTTTGTTTAGCAACACAATTGAGACAATACAAACAAGCAGCTTAGAAATCAGGCATCAGGAATCTGCTTATGTTCATATCTCCTTGTTGGTTGCTCTTTGGCAGTTGTGCAGATACCCTGAAGAATGGATGAAGAAATGTATAGATCTTATATAATCAGAGCTGACATTTTGGTATAGATATTCTTCTGTCTTAGTAGTATGCTTAACAGGTCTTACACAGGCTAAAACTTTAGAGGGGCCCAGCTGGTAAACAAAGAAATAAGATATTAAGACGACGTGAAAGATAATGCTACAAAAGTGCAGTTGATATATCATTGGCAGAAGAAAAGGTAAAGATAATAGAAAAATAAAGAAGAAGGTAGGAGAACTGTATTGACAGAGCAATCATCTGCTCTTTAGCTAATTGGGTAAAGTATCTTTATGTCTAAATAGTTGCACATGCTCAATAACTGTCGTGCACAGCTTGTCATCTCGCTGTTATAGCAGTCTTGCCTGTTCTTTGAGATTTATTTGCTGTTGTAAATTAAGTATCTTAAGTAGATTTACACAGTGCCCTCTCTATTGTCTTGCATTATGTTTTGAATTTGTAAGGTTATTTTAAAAATAAATGTATATACTTGTTTTTACGGTTTGTGAAAAAAATTATGGATAAGTCTTCTCTAATAATAAATGCAAATGTCAGTGTGTCGCATTTTTTCAACTTTACTCCTATAGGCCATAGTCTAACATATCATATCAATTTTGGAATCCGACCAAATCCATGAGCAAATAAAAAACCTTCCAGGCAATCCTCAAATTCTGGATTTTCAAATTTTAATTACAGTGATTGGTTTTGGGGATTTTTAAAATTTATTTTAAAAAAATGTGATATTTTTAAGTGATATTTTGCAACAAATGTTTTTGTACGATAACAGCTTTTATAAATTGGAAATGAATATAGGAAAAAACAATCAGGAACCCTTGTTGCATAGCCTTTCTTTAATTCTATTTCTTGGCCGTCTTTGGTCTTTGGTATTTCTATCATCTATCTTGACTGGTCTGGAATCTTCTAAGATCTTGGATATCTTCTAAGGCCTAGCATCTGGAGTTGACTTGGGGACTTCGGTTTGGTTTTCTGTTAGGGATTTCTCCTTATCAGAAGCCCTGTGTCATTGTTAGTTTTTAGGTAATAAACACAAGACTTCGATTTACTTTTGATCTTATTTTATTGTTAAATCCCCACCAGACATCTGCTAACTAACATAACACGTATGCAGAGTGAGTCACAGTTTCAGCAGTACATCTTCACTGTCTGACGTCCAACTGCAAACTGGGGACTGAACAGGTCCCATGTGACTTCATGTATTTTGGCGGGCTTCTGTAATTTTCCATTGAAGGACCCGGCCATGGTATGAAAAGGGTCATCCCCTCAGAATTACAGGGGACCGACAATAATCTTATGCAAACGCATAGATTATGTAACACCCTCTGTAGGTGCTAGCATAATTGACACTTGATAGGGAGGTTTTTAGGCTAGTTGGCTATGCATGAAGATATAAGAGGCACGTGGTGTACTGGTTAGAGTTGTAGGAAATGAACTTGTCGACCCGAGTTCAAAACCTGGACGAAGCCACAGTTCACATAGTGCTAATACCCTTTAGGAAAGGTATGAACCCAAATATTCTCCCTCCAACTATAGGTAAATAGTAGGGCTGAGTCGGCTCATTAACCTTGGTTAGGCAACCAGTTTATACTCTGGTTTAGCGTCTGCCTAGGAATCACAAGCTTCTGGGTTTGATACAAGCCCTCACAAACTCAGTCTATGAATAGCACAGGGATATGTGCAGTAAAGTAAGGAGTTGATGGTAGGTGTGGTGCTCTACCTCAGGTGCTAAAATAATCTCAAGTAAAAAGGAGATAAACTCACTTGCTGTTGGCTGAATAGTTTAGGAGAAAGAAAACTCTAAATTAAGAAACTGACCTTGTGTCATATCCTATGTGTGCAAAGGGGTTGGTAAATATATATATTTGATATCACAAAAACAGTTCTAGTCATCAAATTTTTATAAGAATATGCATCAAAATTAATCATTTAAAAAATCAAATGTCTTATTAAAAGGGAATTTAAGTATATTTTTTAAAGATTTTTGTTCTTTTCATCCTACCATTAAAAAAATTATTTTGCTATTATCTTTTGTTATTGGGTAACAATATTTCATTTCCAAGTACAGAAAAAGTCAACTTTATCCCTGCTTTCAGATTTTTAGAAAAACTTTGTTCTCTTGCCAGCCATTAATAAAGCCTTAAAAATAGACTTTGACAGCTAAGAAATCCCTATAGACTTCATAAACTGACTAGCTATTTTTGGAAGAGACATAGACCCTTTCATTTTGGGGGTTAGTTTATGTTTGTTTTATGACTATCTAACTTCTTGTTTGTTTTTTTCTTGGTTGTGTTGAGTAGTTGTACTATTTTTCTTTAGTTTCTGTTATTTTTTGATAGGTAATCCACTGTTTGTGAATGAAAAAGAAAAAGAAAACTAAAATGTTACTTTTTCTCTGAATTTTTGAAATAAGGCTTGATAATTAGTATTATTTGGATTGTTCAGACTATTGGGCTCATCTTCATTATTATTTGTGCAATTTTTTGGCCGATGTGCCCTCTAGCCTTCTTCAGGTATTTCTTGTCGGACTCGGAAACCTTCTTTTCGAAATTGGGAGCCATCACAAAACTTTGAACCTAACCCTTTATTCAGTCCACAGTTACTTTTTGATCATCACTACTACTCTTTCAAATCTACATCATCACCACAACCACCACCAACAGCAGTCTATTTGTTTTTCAGTCAATGTTTGAATATATAACTACAGAATAAATTAAATTGTAATTAACTGGCCTCCCACTTGATTTAAAAAAAAATTATAACTAAAAAAAGTCTGTTAGATAATTGGAGATCTGTGTACATAAACTGTACTTGAGAGTGACTTCCATCTCTGCCAATTAAGCTTTATATTCGACTGAAATGCTATAACTGATCCTCCACTAAATGCCACCTGTCACCTGGAGCAGTAGAATAAGATGACTACACATGACTGCAGAGTAGTAAGATGCCATCTCTCCAATGGATCCACCTATTAGCCATGGGAGGCAACCTGTAATGCCCACAAATGAACTGTGGTCACTGAGTGGTCATGTGACATGCAACACTTTACTTCAGTCCTTACCTGGCTAGACAGATGGTCAGAGAGGCCTTATCAGATCAATCAGATGGTCAAGCCCTAGCACCTATAGGATTATTCTGACTGTATTCTTCAAGGTGCTTTAGCATTAACCCTTCCACTTGAAAAAAATTTAACTCAGGACCGCCTTCGGTGGTGGCAGGCTCTCTGTAACAGACTGTTCATGTCCGAAGTCACACTGGCACAACACCATGAATCTAAGAAGTCCAGAAGAAAGTGGAAGCAACAAAGCACTGGCACATCTAAATCTTCAGTGACAGCCATCACATGTGACATCTGTGGTTGAGACTGTTTTCCAAACATTGGGCTTCACACTCAGGAGGCACTGTAACTTCAGGAGCACAAGAATTATATATTCTTCTGAGACTGCAATGCAATGCCAATTCTTCAGATTGCTTTTATGGCAAACACCCAAACCTTTTTATCATGTGGGTACTGAAGGACTACCACCAGCTATTTACTTTAAATATACGCTCCTTAATGAATTTAAGAAGTCTTTCAGTGATGTAATTTGCTTGAGTCTTTGGGGAGTTTTGGGTCTTTCATCATCATACTCCCCTCAGTCTCTGATACTTTGCAATGCTAGAAGAGACTGACTGTAATTAATTTTGGACAAATGTAAACTACTCTGTTCTACATTTGATTGGCTGTTGCAAAAATTTCTACCAATTTATGAATAGACATGAAGTTAATTAAAATTATTTGCCATTAAACAGAATAGTCAACTAACCAACTATTCACCAAATAAACATTTGGTAAAAAAAAACTTGCATTCCATCTGGACTATTTTAACTTCTTATCAAAGAAGACTACCTTTTTTAATTATGAGTCACTTTTTTCCTTAATCCCCTCTATACACATTTTTTTTATATCTTGTGAGCAAAAGTCAAATTCGGGGACCCTCTTTCTGAACAGAAACGAAGGGTTGCTAAATTCATTGAAAACTTGCTGAACTCTTCTTGGAGTGATATGAAGTTATTTCAGAGGTCTCTAGAGCACAAATCACCTTTTTGCAATGATTTTGATTCATTCTATTTTGTACATTCAATGTATTTCTGCTTTGTTACTTGGAAAAATAGAAAATTCCTATTTTTTCCTGCTGCTCCTTTTTAGATGTAGTGTGTGTGTTAAATTTCATTATTTTCCTGCTTTTAAAACTGTCTGTTTCTGTTTGTTGTTTTCTTATTTTTCTTCTTTTCAATTGAAAAAAGAATTTGTGTTAGCAATTCAGTCTCCATTGAGTCAAGCCAATTATGTTATATGTGTTCAGAATTTTGTTTATAAATTGAGTGAAATATTTGAAATTATCAATTTTGGTACATTACTCTTTATTTTTATCAAACAAAAGAATTTGATACAAAATTTTTATTCAGATGTGGATGTGTACTAATGTACACAAATGAAGTGTACTATAAATAAACAAATGATTATAAGTGCATAAACATACACAGGGGCTAAATTGAAGAAAAGGTTTCTATTCATCACTGCAGATAGTAAAAGTATATCATATACATTTATATAAAGAATGGATATATATGTTTTGGATATCTTATTATAATGGAGATTGTGTGTTTTTCTGTCTGTAACCCTATATTACTACTCAAGTCACAATTCCCTTCGATTTACATCACATTCTCCATGTTTTATTTAATTTAAACCTTAATTTCAATAAATTGCTTCACCTTTTTATTAGTGTTGTCCCTATCTACAAATAACATGCATTGTTTAATTATAAAAAAATAGCAGTTTACAGGGTAAATGGGAGGCTAATTTGCATATTGATATTAAAAAATTGATTTTATTAAATATGTGCTTAGTATTATTGATTTCTAATTGTTTGGTTTATTTTAATAAATATTAGCAAAAATCTCTTCAATGAATCTTAAATGAAATCCATTAACAAGAAAAAAAACTGTCATTTTATTCTTTATTTCTTAATTTAATTAAATAGTTGAATAAGTAAAATTCAGCAATGAAAGACGGGAGTGATGGAGAGTAAGTTTCATTTCTATTTTTCTATATACCCACTCTGTTACATATCTTTTTATCTGCCTTCTTATTAGACTTTCTAATTTAATACGATATTTCAATACATTAAAACTTGAATACTTGCACCCGGAGGGTGCATATATTTGCTAGTATAAATAAAATCTATAGTATGCCTACTAATTTACAATTAGCTGGAGAGAGAAAATATAGATACATACCATTCCCAAGAGTATTAGGGTGAAGAGAAATGCAAAAAAAGCTAATATGGAATTTAGGGGGTGACTCTGTGGCATAGTGCTGGGATTAAGGGAAAAAAAGTGACTTATAATTATAAAAGGTAGTCTTCTTTGATAGGAAGTTAGAATAGTCCAGATGGAATGCAAGTTGGTTAGTTGACTATTTTGTTTAATGAAAAATAATTTTAATTAACTTCATGTCTATTGTAGTAAGTGAGTTCAAACTCCAGGTCACACAGTTACATCATCTTCAGTCAAATAACCTTGGAAAAAGAATGGAGCCCCTCATCCTCCCAACTATGGGCTAAATAGTAACACTATTCTGTAACATTCTGTAAGAATGGCTTTGGCATTAAATAACTCATGAAGAATTGATATGCCATTAAACAAAGAAAACAAACCTTGTCCAGAATTTGAACTTCATTTTCTTGGATGATAACCATTATGCTACCATAACTCCAAATTTATGAAAGCAAATGTATATTTATATTAACATATGTGTCTAGCAATATATCCTTTCTTACATGAAGTATGTGCATAGAATAAATATAGATATATTTGTATGTGCACGTGTGTTTATAGTAACCAAAAATATCTACCCTTATGTCTACATGAATGTCTGTATACTTACATGACGTTCCTTTGAGAATTTAACTTAGGAAATTTTTTCAATTTCTTTCAACACTCCATTACAAAGTAAAATTGATGAAAACAAAGTTTTAAATGCCTTTCTATTGAAGAAACTAAAAAGAAAAAAGATTTGATTTTCTGTGCAGACTTTCAATACCGAAATCAAATTACTGAAGACTTGTTTCAAATAAACTCTTCAATAAGCCAAGAGAAAAATAAAATCAATGCAAATAATTTTTTAAAAATTTAAGACAGACTCTGGTTTAACGCTAATTTTTAGAAAGCCCACTTGAAATGTATAATGCATTTTGACCCAAAGAAATAAATTATTACTTTAACTGATTCCAAAAGTTTTTCATTCTTCATATTACCATAATGTTAGTCAAATATTGACCATTCCACACTTCTTCTTTTTAGTTGTGTGTTTCTTTTAGAATCATGCATATGCAAAAGAATCTTCAAAAATCGTTTTTTTATATTCAGTTTGAAATTTAATAGATGGCAGGAATAACTTCTTTTTTTTTCTTCCTCTTCCAAAAAAAACATCCACATTTAAAGAAACTTGAAGACTTGTTCTGAAAATCATTTTGGAAATGTGTTAAATTGAGAAATCACAATATTTAGTAACCTGGGAATAGCTAAACAACTTTTACTTCCCAAAGCAATGTAAGAAACATCAATTTTTTTTCTCTCTCTCTTTTCTTTTATTAATCTAAAAATCTATAAACACTTCTTAACATATGCAGCAGTTGTCAATTTATACAAATAAAATGTTGAATACACAATAGGAGAAATTAGATGTTTCAAAGTTTCAGATTTTATGCAGAAACAGTAGTAAAAGCTTTATGTTGATATTTCTTTTATCTATACTTCATGAAAATTCTCATGTTTATTTATATATATATATATATATATATATATATATATATATATATATATATACAGGGTGATAAAAAAAAAACAAATTCTGTTTTTTTGTGAGGGGGATCCTCTGTATATATACTATTACTGATACAGACTACCAGCACAAAAAAAAAACAGAACCCAAATTCTGTTTTTTTTATCACCCTGTATATATGTATATATATATCAACCCAACTCCTATGCACAATAAGGCTGTGACAAGTAAATTTATTTAAGAGGAATTTAATAGTTTTGAATTTAGTTTTTCTTCTCCAGTATTGTTTGCCATACCACCATTAAAGAACCCATTCAGCCATACTATTTACCAATAGCTGGGTAGAGAAAGTATGCATTTTTCTTTTCCTGATAACATCCATCAAGAGAAGAACTGTGAAAAGTCATAATTCTGAACAGAATGAAGACCACCCAATGTGATTACAGAACATAAAAAAAAAGATTAATCTCTAAAAAAAAAATGTAGCATTTTTATTTATTCATTTAATCTGGCTGGCAAACTAACTAACCCCATGTTGTATGACAAAAAAAATCAAAAAAAAAAAAATGCCTAAAACCAGAAAGTAAAATAGCCAGACCTCCCCCCCCCAAAAAAAAAGTACCAAAAAAATGTTTATGTTCAAATAAACCTGATATCAGTCATTGTTTATAGAGGAAGCTGATTCTGCTGTATTAAGTTTATTTTATTTATTTTCATTACATTTTTTTCACCTAATGGGCTTCATTGATCTTATTTGTGTTTGTTTATGACCCCAAGACTAAGGCATATCCTTTTGGGAGGAGATAAATAGCCAGCATCTAGTGCCACCCATTTCCTGATAGTTAATGACATGTGAACAGCTCTTGGTCTGATGCACATGGCAGCCATCTATGGGAATTTAGCAGTGAGACATTGCTGATGCTTTTTCAATGTCAGGAATTTGAACCATCACTGCCAGTGCAAATTATGCTTGTCAATTCTCCTTGTGATTTTTTTTTCTAGATCTAATTTTTTAATCATTTTTTGTGTTCCCATCAACAGCCATCACAATCAAAGCTGGCACCAATTTATTGTGATTAAAACTCTGTATTTTTATTAATTGTAATTGATTCTAACAAAAAATCTTTAATGTGAAATTAAAATTCAGTTTTCCAAAATGCAGGCAGTGTGGATTTGAAGACATGTTCATGTTTGGCATAAACTAAAGTCACTCTTGCCAAAAAACAAATGAGACTTTCAAAGTTTATTCCATCCAAAAATAATTTTCATATCTATTAATGATGGTGATTCGGTCTCCATTTGTCTGTAACCAAAACTACATCACTGCATACGTCATAATACCAAAAAATTGTCAATACATAGAATAAAGAACAACCCTGTAATCAGTTTTAAAATCTATTTCTTACTCTCACCCTTTTTTTTTTAGTTTCAAGAGGTTTACAAAAGTTTTGATATATACATGATTGGTATTATATATCTATATACAGTTTGTTTTATTTTAATACATATCTAAAGTTTACATTTCAAATTGTTTTATTTTTTGATCCTTTAATGAATTTGATGATTTTACTTACTTAGTGTACAAACTTGCTGACATTCAATTTTTTACTCCCACCCCTCAGTCAATATGTTTTTAAAATCTATTTTTACATCGCCCGGAGGGTGTTTTTTATCTTGTACTTGTTCATATAAATCAGATTGGTAAATATATCTGCTTAGTTAAAAATCATGAGACATTTTCTCAATGATAAAAACCACTGACATTAGCTCCTTTTTATAAAAAAAGATTCATTGTATATATCTACAAGACTTTAGAGGGTTCCATTCAAGATTTTATTACAGGAACTCAATGGCCAAAATGTTATCCATGCTCAAGAATCACCTTCTGTAAACTAGCTTGTATATGATCAATATTTTAGAGACATCCTCTGTTAAAAAAAAGAAGAAAAAAAAAAAGCTTTGTATATCACCAACACTAGAATCATCCTCCATAAAACAGGAACTTGTATATTACCAATACTTCAGAAAATCCACTGTAGAAGAGTTTGTAAATTATCAATACACAGAATCATCATGTGTAAAAGGAACTGAAAAAAACTGCTTCACATTTGAACAATCATTAATCATGGAAAATCAATCTATTCTTATTGGTCCTGATTAGATGTTTTTGCACCAAGATGAACTGTTGGCCATATTTACAATAAATTGATTGCTATAATTGGTGGAATTGCTTTTATTTTTGTCAATACATAGTAAATTTAGACCTATGCAAAAATTGAAAAATAAGTTTTATGTCAAGAAATGAAGCAAATTTCCTGAGTTTGTTTAGTGAATTGCTCAGATTGTTGCTTTTTTTATCTCTTGAATTCAACACAAAAGACAAAAGAGGAACAAAGAGTGCGATTTTATTTTTCATTTTTGTTTTCTTTAAATATTTGTAGTCATTTGGTCATAGTTATATGACCCGTCCCTCCCCTATCACCGCAAACAGCACTTTGATGAAATTGCAAAAAATTAACAAATATTTGATCTTCATCCTCTGATAAAGAACTGTTTGAAAGATCAATCACCAAAATATTGCAATTATCTGATGTGACCATTATTTGCACTGTGTTTACAAACAAAAAAAAGAGGGAAAAAAAAGGTTTTTTGATTGTTGGGGAGGGTGACGCCTCTTTGTTGAGGGCAGAGGATTTTTAAGGACATTATGTTTCACACAGGAAGAAAATTACTTTAACCAATACATAAAATGATTAGAGTCTAAGAGAAGATGTAAAAAAAAGATGTAGAATGTAATGGTTTAAAGGCAGAAGGAAAGAAGACTTTTATCTGATCGGAAATTATAATTTGCAAGGATTGATTGATTAATTGATCTATTGACTATATTATGTCTTGACATGAAATAAAAGTGACTATTGACTTTCTCACCATAAGATTTTACATTGTTTTGAGAAATTTTGTCTGACGTCTCATCTATACATATATAAAGGGCAGTTTGTGTGTATGTATGTCCAGAGAAAACTATGAAAATAAAATAATTAATGAAGTATATATATATATATATATATATATATATACACACATTCACTATCACCAGATCTTGCTTTTTGCGGAAAAATAATTAAGATTTGATTTATATACGAGAAGATAACTAAAATAAAATTTAAATGATAACTGCATGGAATTCTTTTTTTTTTTTTGGCATTTATTTTAAATAGGAGACATTAATTTTTCTATTCAGAGTGTCTGAATCAATGCAAGGTCTTTTTTACGTAGGGAATTATTGGGGCATCCTGCAAGGATCGAACTCACAATTAAACAATAATGGATCTGTGAGACTACTTTTTTAAAAAACACACCTACCCGGGTGACACTTCTAGTCTATTCTAATATTCTTGGTGCTTGATAAAGAATATAAGAAACAATGCAACAGAAAACGAGAAAGATCCCCATGAGAAAATTCCATTAAACAATATGTATCTTTTAAGAAAAGTTAAATAAAGGGGTTAGAAAATTCTTATACATATAAATGAAACATATATGCATATATACACCAGTTTTATGTTCTTGGTGTAATTAGTAGTTACAAAACTGCCAGTGATACTTAAGTCATTAAAAAATACAAGTAAACCACCCAAGGGATAAACTCTAATATTTACAAACAAGAAAAATTCATACAAATAAAACAAGAAAGGGAGCAAGAAAATGGGCTCAATAAATATCAATGACAATTAGAAATAGAATGTTTAGCATATAGTATATGTTTAATATTGGTTCTATCTATCTCTAGTGATGATTATACATATCTATAAAAAGATTTTTTCTTAGTTTCTTTCAATATAGATAGGTTTGTATATAAGTATTATCAGAAATAGCTCCTCAAACATCATGATGGCAATGCTTAAAGCAGCAATAGATTACAATAAGATTATATATATATATATATATATATATATTATATATATATATGTGTGTGTATCATGTTCACATGTGCCTATAAGGTGTCTATTATCTCTGTTTCCATATCTCTTTTTGAAAACTAGAGATTAAATTTACAGTTGAAAATTGTTTTTGTCTGGAAAATTTTGTAGAGACTCAATGAACATATATATATATATATATATATATATATATATATTATATATATGAAATGGAAGAAGCAAATAGAGTTCAAATCCTGTACAAGGGTGTTTGCCTTTCACAAAGTGCTAATAGCTTTGCAGAAAAGTATGCGTTCAACTATTCTCTCTCCAGATATTGATAAGTAGTAAAGTAGACTGGGCTCTTTAACGTTTGTTAGGCAACCAGGCTAGGAGACGGAAAACTCTGAATTAAAACTAGTTGAACTTCACTTAAGAAATTGACCTTGTGTTACATTCTACTCGTGTGAAGAGATTCATGAATATATATATATATATATATATATATTATATATGTATGCATACAAATGAAAAGAAGACAAAAATAAGTAGATGCTATCAAATACTCTGAAGTCAATACAGAGAATTGTGATTATCATTGTGGCCATTGTTTGGCCCTTACTTGGGTTAGATGGGTGGTGGGAGAGGCCCCTTCTGATCAATCAGCTCATCAAATGAAGCCCTAACACCTATATGATTGCCCCAAACCTATTGCCCTTATGGCAACCCCAACCATTTTTATCATATGGGTGCTAGAAGGCGGTGGCTGAGGGCCTTCATACCCTGAGGTTCCAGATTTGAAGATTTGGGAAATGTGGAGCACCCCTTCATCTGGTCCACTCTGAACTGGAGTGGTAATATCTGTTAGAGTCGCGTCTATGGGTTGAATAGAAAAACATAAAAAGAGATTGAGTATCGATTAGGAATGAATTTATTTGAAAATTTTGTCGGCATTAAATGACCCACTGAGGTTGATGTGCCGTAAACCAAACCAAATATTGTTGCCATTGGTTAAATTGTGATTGATGGAATAATCGGGAGCTGAATGATAGTCCAATAAGTAGTAATTTGTTGAATAAAACTTGACAAGATTAAGATTTTTTTTGAAAAAAAAATTTGTCAGTTTGAGAAATGGTAAATACACATAATTTTCAGGATTAATGATTCAGAGTGGCAAAAGCTGACAAGTGACTGATGTGTTTTGATCAGTCTTTACCAACTTTGGAATTTGCCAAAATCTCCAAGAACATTTTGAACATCTTTGTGCTGCCAGGGTCCATTCACATTATATGATTAATCTCCAGCTCCGCTAAGATCAATCATTCTCAGTGCAAAATTGATTGAACCAAAATAGAAAGACATCAAATGATCTATTGAGCAATTATTTTTTGTAAGTGAGCCAAGTATGTTGATCCTATATGTCAAATTATTTTACTCAATATTATAAATACCAAATGTAAATCACCACTGATATTCCAGAAATGTTTTAGACGGTACAAAATTATAAAAGGATATTTGAAATGTCCAGAGCTTTTAGATCTGTTACTGGTGTCTTTTCACATCGAACATGATCATTTTAAATATTTCTAAAAAAAAAAAAAAAAGAACATGGTAAACATACACTAAGTGTGCTACTGTATAATTTTTTCCAGGGGTAGTATATATATATATATATATATATCTGTATCTGTGTATATACATATATGCATATATATGTGTGTGTGTGTGTATATACATATATGCATATATAAGTGTGTGTGTATATATACATATATTTATGTGTATACATAAACATATATATATATATACATAAATAAACATATATATATGTACATAAATATTCATATATATAAAAAGATAAATATATATATATATATATATATATATATATATAAACATATATATACATAAATAAACAACATATATATATATATATATATATATATATATATAAACATTTATATACATAAATAAACAAACATATATATACATAAATAAACAAACATACATATATATATATATATATATACACAAATAAACATTTATATACATAAATAAACAAACATATATATATATATATATAAACATATATATATACATAAATAAACAAACATATATATATAAATATACATGAATAAACATATATATATATATATATAAATAAACATATATATATATATTTATATAAATAAACATATATATATTTATATAAATAAACATATATAAACCTGTATGTATATCATAATAGAAGTGTTTTATGGATATTTGAAATGTCTACAGTTGTTACATCTGTCACCAGTATTTTTCATATAAAACATTATCATTTGCAGATTTTGAAGTTTAAAACCAAGGTGAACATCCTCTAAATGTGCTAATTCCATAATTTGTGTCAGGAGTAGTGTGAATATATATATATATATATATATATATATATATATATATATATATAGCTATTTGTATCATAATAAATACATGCTTTATATTGAAAGATATATCATTTATCTTTATATATATATATATATATATATATATATATATATATATATAAATATATTTGTATCATAATAAATATGCTTTATATTGAAAGATATATCATTATCTTTATATATATATATATATATATATATATATATATATATATATATATTTGTATTATAATAAATATATGCTCTATATAGAAAGATATATCGTTTCTCTTTATATATATATATATATATATATATATATATATATATATATAATTTAATATGTTTTTTGTTCATGTGTAGATGAATACAAAGGAAAATGTTTCTAAATATTCTTTCTGCTTCTGCCTTAAACAATAGATATTCTAAAAATAAAATAAAGTAAAATATCTGAAAGATAGATAAATAAAAAGTAATGGAATTTATATGCTTGACTGGATAAATTTCTCTGGGAAAATGTGTCTTTGAAAAAATCTTAAAAGCATGTTTTAAAACACTAATTGTTGCATGAAAGGCAAGTTTCCTTCATCTTTGTGCATTTCTAAGAAATTTCCTTTCTCCTAAGTTTTTCCTCTTCCTGAAAGTGGAATAAGAGTCATACTTAATATACCAAAATCAATGTTAAAAGATATATATATATATATATATATATATATATATATATATATATATATATATATAAATACGCCATATTTGTCTTCCTGTAAGACACACATTTCTCCCCCAAAACAGGCAGTGCAATTCTATATTGCCTTAGGCACAACAAACAGTTGAATGACTGAGTCAGCGTAATGTAGAGACATTTGCTATTGTTGCAGGCTATTGGCTTGACTGTTTTGAGCAATTCTTTTTTTTAACCATAAACCATTGCAATTTTCAAGCAAATAACATCTCTAAAATCAAGTATTAATAAAATTCAGATATTTAACTGAGGTTCAACAGGGGGCCATATAACATTTTTTGGGTCCAGGTAAACAAAAAATATCTAATCATAAAAATGCAATAGGATTTTTAAACATTGAATGTCTAGGGATGCAACAAAAAATAAAGTATTAGAAAATATTTCCGTATTTCTCTCTATATATATTCTTCATACAAATTTACAATGTTTGTTTTTCTTTTTATCTAAAGACATCAGCAAAAATATATCTTTGAATATATATGAATAGAAATATCATAGTTGTAAGTCTTCTTTTTCTTTTCTTCCAGTATTATTTTTAACGTTATTGTACCTTTTCTGTTGATGCTGTATTAATTTTTTTATTGTGGGAAAAGTGTCTGGATAAAAGGTGAACTCATGGCTTCAGGGACAGCTTAACCAATGAACTTGCTTTGATGGATGATAATTCTTTGTGCCATGAATTCCATGCCATATTCACTTGGCAATATTTCCCAGTGGACATTCCACTCTTGCTACTGTTTCCGTCTATTCAAGGGTGTATTTCCTCTGCAACTTGCCAGACATTAACAGTCAGTGTATAACATAGGAATTTATTCTGCTTTTTAGATCAGGTGATTTAAACATAAAATAATTCCTTCTTTATAAATTGTTCTTTTGCATTTATTTGCTCTTAGTTAACTCCAAGAATTTATTTCAAGAACCAGGCAAAGTTTCTTACACCTATATATCATGGAAATTCTCGTTATGCTTACACACAAGCACTTACATATATATTACTGAATCCAGCAAAATTGCCCATCACAGAAATATTTTTTCATCAGATAGAAGGAATTTCATGGTATGTCAACCCGTCAGGGTTATTTTATGCCTAGAAATTAGTTGCATACATTGTATATTTATATCTATATTTTTGTGCAGTTTCTTAAAAGTTTTGTTTAGCGAGTATCCTTATCTAATATAAATAATGACACATCACAGAGAGATTCTTTTTATTAGATTGAGTGATTTTCACCCAGAAATAAATTAATCAGGGATGAAACATTAAATTTCTTCAAAATATGAAGTGTGTTCATAAAGTATCAAAACCTAAGCTGTATTTACTAAGACAGAAATGAACAATGAATGAGACATTAATTTTCTTCAAAATACAAAGTCTTTCCAAAAAAGAATCAAACTATTATCAATTTTTTGTGCAAATTCATTTTTTTTTTTTTTTATATAAACACATTTAATCCCAACCCTATTGCCCTTATGGCAAGCCCCAACCCCTTTTTATCATATGGGTGCTAGAAGGCGGTGGCTGCGGGTCTACATGTCCTGAGAATGACATTAAACTCTATCTGATGGTGAGGTTCCAGTTTTGGAGGTTTAGGGAATGTGGAGCACCTCTTCATCACCATTGCTCCCTGGTCCACTCTGACCTGGAGTGGTAGTACCTGTTAGGGTCCCATCTATGGGTTAAATAGAAAAATGTATTTATAAAAAAATTGTATTATCCATTAAGAATTGATTTATTTCAAAATTTTATTGGCATTAAATGACCCACTGAGGTTGATATGCCGTAAAACAAAACAAACCAAACCAAACACATTTTAAAAAAACGAAGTTAACCTGCGATGTGCCTGTTCAATACTTAGGTGGTTAACCATTTAAGAGTTGGTGCTGTTTTATATCTAGAGGTTAGTTAATTGAGTTTATATTAAAATATTTTGAGTTGTTTCTTAAGAACTTTTTTTTTATATCAAGTAATCTTATCTAATACAAATAATTTGCCAAACAAATCTATTTGACAAACAAATGGGATTCTAACAGATCCAAAGTCAGAGTGGATCTGGGAGTAATGGCAATGATGGGGTACTTCACACTACTTAGATCTCCAGAACTAGAGCCTCACTGCCAGAAGAGTTTAGTTTCATACCCAGGATACACCTTTAGGTGTAAGGAAGTCTTACCCCACTGCAGAGGAGACAGTCAGAATGTTCTAAATCTAGCTGACAGGCCATATTTTTTACTAGAGCAATATACTTAAAATTCTTCAACTTAGAAAATAGAGTAATTTGCTGTTCAATTTGCAAGGGAATGATAATTTTGTGGAGTCTACATTCATGCTCAATGTTATTTTAAAATCTCATACGCTGAGTTGGCGTGGACCGGTATCGAACTAGGAACCTTGTGGTTTCTAGCCGAACGCTTTACCGACTGAGTTAACCCGGGCCCTTTATGAAATACTAATTATAATAATTCCTTTCTCCCTAGATAGAAGCATCAGTATCATCATGGACTGTGGTTACTATGGGAACTTAATTGGTTTTTTGGGTCATTAAGTGACTACACAGAATCTTTTGAAAATATTTTTTGAATTAACATTGTGAAATAATACTTACTGTATTTGACCCCCCACATCACTTTGATTTCAGCAGAAAATATTCACTAAAAATCATTGGATGTTTTTGGAACTTCATTTATGCAGTTCAAAGCAAATTCCTTTTGATGCATTTATTAGAAATTTATGAAATTCACTTTTTTTTTTTTTTTTGGCAGGGGGGATAGAAATGGGTCATATTTTTCATCAAATATGGTATATAATCCTTATTAGATTTGTTAAATAATGAAAACTTCAGTGGATTTTGAATTGATCTTTTATTGCTCTTATCTTTCTTTGTTCCGTTTTTCTTTCATTTGGCCGCCTTCTTTGAAACAAGAAAAAAAATGAGGATGCTAGGCTCACTAGAATCACTGAGTAATAGATTTTCTAATCATTTAATTAGAACTGAGATGATTTCAGTATTCTGATATAATCAACTGGAAACTGATAAAACATTCAAATTACAATCACAAAATCATAATATTCTTCTTTTTTTTTTTTTTTTTCTTAAAAATGAAGATAGAAATAGAAATATATGTTATTGATGGTTTGTTGGTTTATGAAGAAAACAGAAATTTTGAAATTCAAATCCATGCAATAAAAGTTGGAAATGAAATCATAATAGTAATTTCAATCAAATTTATAATGATAAAATAGTTCAAGCATCTAGACGTTATGGAGACAAACTAAAAATTGCAGAGACTGAAAGCCAAAAAAAAAAAAAAGAGAGAAAAAAAATGTATAAAAGTTTCTGTCAAATCAGCCATTCTTTCAAAATGAAAAAAAAAAAAAACTGTAATATTCCCATGTTATTAAAATCAATTTTACACTTGTAAAAATAGATTGTATTTTTAATTTATTTTTTAACTGAATTAGGTTAGAAATCATATGTGCATATAAAATCATTAGGTTAGAAACTATATATATATATATATATATATATATAGTCACAGACATTCATATAATGAATGACTATTTATGACCAATTTTTCACCAAAAAAAAAAATAGTTTGTTCATTACACAAGATATGTTTTTGAATGTCAAAGCTTACCATCGTTTATTTGATACAATATATGATAAAACCAGCATTTTGTGTCTAAAATTAGAATTCATTCATTAGTTGAGTGTATATATATATATATATATATATATATATATAGTTGAGTATATATATATATATATATTATTAGTTGAGTATATATATATATATATATATAGTTGAGTATATATATATATATTATATATTAGTTGAGTATATATATATATATTACATTAGTTGAGTATGTATATATATATTTACATTGTGACTTTTAAATGATCTACCAGTCATTACTTTTGACAAAGCACCGGTCGAAAGGGCCCTTAAGTTTCCATTTTCTCTTTTCTCTTTTGAAAAATAAAAAATTTTGCTGATCAATAAAGTATGTCGTTATTTTTCAAAATCCTATATATATGTTGTGTGTGTGTGTGTGTGTGTGTGTGTGTGTGTGTGTAAGTTGAAAAATACAAGTGAATTCGACAATATGTTGAAAAAATAAACGAAGGAAAGAAAATGTTGAATGGCATTCCGTGAAATAATTTTTATCCATTCATCATTTTCTTTTCTTTATTTATTTATTCAACATATATTATATATATATATATATATTAAATGAATATAAGAAACGTTTGCATAAAAAAGTTCCCAATCCTCTGATGGTGATAATTGTGTGCCATCTGTGTGGAGGTGACCATGTGTAACCTCATGCTCATGTGACAATCCAAAAATCTCTCCCATTTTGCATCTTATTAGCTTATATATAGTGCCTAATTACTTTGCCAAATGCTTAAAAAAAAGCTAAACCCCAACATTTCTGTCTGATGATTATGCACACCACATGAATCAGTAGTAGACTTTTAGCATACATAATCACACACAAACACACACATATATATATATATATATATATATATATATATATATATATATATATATAATCATGGATCCTTTTGAGATATGCTTGCTTAACAGATTTATTTAAGTAGACTTCCACCATTAGATCAGCCTAATAGATTGTCATTAAGATGAATTTGCCGTTATAATGGGTGGATTTTATGCAAAGTGAATTAATAAAGAGAAGCTAAAATTTTCAGATAAAAATGGCTTATTACCTTTTTACAGTCTGTTTCCTGATGTATAGATTGTCTGCAGATAAAATAAATGAACCAGGAAGAATAGCAGTGGTTTTTGTCTCACAATATTTTTCCATCATATACTGTACAGTTGATGTGGTGACTGAAAACTGGTTAGCTACAACCCCAAAACTTATTCCTGAATTCACAAGTCATCATTCTAGATTTTGAGACAGTGAGTTCACCTACACTACCTAGTTGTTCTGATACCCAACTTGTAGTAAATAATGCGCATGTTCATTATGGTAAACTTAAATCCTTTTAAAAAGGTACAATTCACAGATATAGCCAGATTGACTACCTCATCATAGAATGATATAAATATTATATACTTTATGAATCTTATTATTAAGAAATTTCCTGGTTCTCTGAATGTTTGAGATGAGGCTTGAAGATTAGTATTATCTGCGTTATTCGGACTATTGTCCCCATCTTCATTGTTATTTGTACAACGTTTCAGCCGATATGCCCTCCGACCTTCTTCAGGTATTTCTTGTCAGACTCGGGGAACCTTCTCGGACTCGGGAACTTTCTTTTCGAACTCGGGAACTTTCTTGTCGTAATCGGCAGCCATCACGGAACTTTGAAAGTTCCTGAGTCAGAGAACCAGGAAATTTCTTAATAATAAGATTCATAAAGTATATACATTCTATGATGAAGTAGTCAATCTGGCTATATCTGTGAATTGTACCTTTTTAAAAGGACTTAGATTTTGAGACAGTGCTTTCACCTTCACTACCTAGTTGTTCTTGATACCCAACTTGTAGTAAATAATGCGCATGTTCATTATGGAAGAATAATCAAAGTTCTAATTACCGTTGAATTGGGAAGACAAGGCAACAAACGGTTGTAACTCAATACAAACCCGAATAGTCGCAAAGTCTACTGCAGAATGACAGGGTATTTATAAAACTACACAGTATCATTCAAATCAAGCAGCCAATCAGAACTCAAGGAATGGAATCACCCAAATCACCCAAATTCATGAATGGATCATTCTTGATTTCTATATATACCAACTGTCTTGGACACTGCTTCAGTTGTACTTACTTAGCTAGGTTAATTAGATCGGTTGGCGAGTGAACCTAGCTAAATAGATCCATGTAGTTGTATGACCAGCTTTGTTACCCTTCCCCCCAAACTAAACCTTCCGGCTATATACCGAGTTGTGATATCACACTCATGTATTCACTTCATATTTTTTGAATAAAGAATTTGGAGTGAGTACATGAGTGTGCTCACTTCAAATATAAGTTGACTTAGTTAGCTGCTGTTATTCAAACCAACAGTAGACTAACTGACTTCAATAATTATGGTAAACTTAAGTCCTTTTAAAAAGGTACAATTCACAGATATAGCCAGATTGACTACCTCATCATAGAATGATATAAATATATATACTGTATGAATCTTATTATTAAGATAAATTTCCTGGTTCTCTGAATGTTTGAGATGAGGCTTGAAGATTAGTATTATCTGTGTTATTCGGACTATTGTACCCATCTTCATTGTTATTTGTACAACGTTTCGACCAATATGCCTTCCAGCCTTCTTCAGGTATTTCTTTTCGGACTCGGGAACCTTCTCGGACTTGGGAACTTTTTTTTCGAACTTGGAAACTTTCTTGTCATAATCGGGAGCCATCACAGAACTTTGAAAGTTCCCGAGTCCAAGAAGAAATACCTGAAGAAGGCCGGAGGGCATATCGGCTGAAACGTTGTACAAGTAACAATGAAGATGGGGACAATAGTCTTAATAACGCAGATAATACTAAATTTCCTGGAGTATACACACTTTTGTACTTGTTAATCTTTTGTTAATTAAAATGTTGTGTTTATAATGTTATTATATTGAAAGTAAAGTTTCTGAAATGTATTACAAGTAACCATTCGATGCCTAAGATTATATATAAATATTTTGCAATATTCATAAATAAGAGAAATAAAAACAATGTAAAATAAAAGGTAAAAAAAAGTGAATGGTTCACTTGATGAGTGTAGATAATATGGTCATGTGGCTCCACAGCTCCCTGGTAAAGGCATAAAAATGTCTCTACATTTCAAAGAACCGGCAAATAGCTTTGTGAAATGATTCCATCATACATTCTTTTGTTCTTATATGACAATCTATGACCATACAACCTATCTAATGGATATCATTATTTATTATATACTTACGCTATATAACTTTTATAATATCATTTCATGTGTTGAATAAAAAAAGATTCTAATACAAGCCCATAATGTTTCATGGTCCTAGATCATTCTCTTAGTAAGCCTGAGAACTTTTAAAGACACTCTCATAATATGGACGACCCAAGCACAATAATATGAATTCATAAAAAAAAATACTTTGGTAAAATAGTATACATACATTCTACTTATCTTCCATTTTTAGTAAAAATGATTTTTCTTACAAATTATGTATTAATATTTCTTTTTAACAGTCAATATATATATATATATATATATATATATATACTTTGGTGCGGTACCAAGTTTCTTGGTACAAGGTGATTCTAGGTGGGTCCTAATTCTCTACCCGTAGTTTGTTGTAGAGTTCAGGTTCCGTATGAGAGCTCAATGTTTAATTATTGTAAACAGAGCAAATTTATTTGGGAATAAAAAGGCCTTAAATACCATGGGTATCGTGGTTATGGACCATTTCCACTCGCGAGTATGTTCACGAGCTTCTTCAGACACTGATATATTTTATTTAGACAGCACATGGCCAAACTCATTTTATATTCATACATTTCACCTCCCTCATTCAGGGGTGGTCATATTGCATTCTTTCTCTTCAAGTGTCTTTTTTATTGGTGGAATTTTTTTTTTTTTTTTTTTTTTTTTTAAATTTCCACCAATAAAAAAGACACTTGAAGAGAAAGAATGCAATATGACCACCCTGAATGAGGGAGGTGAAATGTATGAATATAAAATGAGTTTGGCCATGTGCCTGTCTAAATAAAATATATCAGTGGTCTGAAGAAGCTCGTGAACATACTCGCGAGTGGAAATGGTCCATAACCACGATACCCATGGTATTTAAGGCCTTTTTATTCCCAAATAATATATATATATATATATATATATATATATACATTTGAGGAGTGAAGGATTTGAACAATGCTGGTTGCATTTCACATAGCACTAATACCATTGGGGAAAGGTATACATCCAACTATTTTCCCTCCAATTATGAGTAAATAGTAGGGCAGACTAGGCTCTTTAACTTTGGTATGGTGACTGGTCTTGTTGAAGGGAAAAACATTGAATTTAAACTTGTTAAATTCCACATAAAAATGAATATATATATATATATATATATATATATATATATATATATATAATGTATTTATATAGATAAAAGGTGGCTTACTGGTGAATATGGGCACGATTGTTGGGGGTGCACAGAATCCAGGGGTTAAGTCCGCGATAAAACAAATACAAAGTGCTCAATACAAAGTAGAGCAAATTTATTAAAGAAATGGATACAATAGAAACCTACTCGAGTTTCACCATTATGATCTTCAGGGTTAAATCCACTGAATTAATTGAGTTACTGATTAATTGCAGCCGATTACACGTGTGTTCATTGAATAAGATGTTACGTTAATATATATATATATATATATATATATATATATATATATAACCATTTATATGCTGGTTTCTCTTAGGTTTTAAGATCCGTAATTTCCCAATTATTCATAATTTCATGTGTAGATCATTATGCCATTGGAAACAGCACTTCTTGAATGTTAAAAATCTATTGCTTTGTCTGAATTGTTGAGATTATAGAGTTCCAAGATCTTTACTCTAATTTCACATGACAATCTACGTTTTTTTTTCACTCATAGCAACTACTTCAAATGTTGTATAAAAATATAATAAACGACTTATTTTATCTTTTTATCACATAAAAAATTCATTTTGATCAGTTACTGTAAGAAAAAAAACCAACAATCTTCTATCTATTTGGGTAACCAATATTTTCTTATGAAGTATCTCATTTACAGAGCATCAATACAATTATATTCCTTACTGGTTCCAATGGGATTTTTCCCAATGCTCTTATTCCAGAGATCATTTACATTTGTGGGCTTATTGTGTTGGATGTAAGTTTCGACCTTCTGCCATAAGTTCTCAATGGGGTTGTGGTCTGGTGATTAGGTTGGCAACTGCAACACTTCACTGTTATTGCCTTCAATGAATGCATTGGCTTGTCTGGCAGTGCATTTCGTTCATTAGGTTGCTGAAAAACCTATGACCAACCCAGATCATTTTGGGTGTATAGAGTATAACCTTATCCAATATGTCAAGAAAGGACTTATTTCTCCTCAATTTATACACCAGACTGACATAGTTTTAAGACGTACATCTTTACAGTATAACTTTCTGGCTTCCGGAGTTTAACATTTAGTCTAAAGAAATGTGGGTGGTACTGTTCACATTTTCTTTTCAAGTATCTTCAGCCATTAAACCAAACATGCTAAATTTCAGTTATATTCCCTTTCAGTTTACACTGGTGTCCCAAGCTTCAGTCCTTATATACTTTAGCAAATTAGATTAGTTCTTGTCTATTCTTTAAAGAAATTGCTTCAATTGCTTCAGATACATTTTCTTACCTATTTTTTCATCCATATTTTTGGCTTACATTATTTCTTATTCTATCCATGGTGTAACAGCTATTGTTGTAAGAAACGGACAAAGTGACACAAGATCAAATCTTGGACAATGCTGGTTGCATTTCACATAGCACTAATACGATTGGGGAAAGGTATACATCCAATTATTTCCCCTCCAATTATGAGTAAATAGTAGGGCAGACTGGTCAAGTGATTAAGATGCCGGACTGATGGAAAATCAGTCAGGTTTCTATCCCGGCCGGAGGTAGCTTGCAGAGTCTAGCCATACTGAGGAGACATGGTACATCAAAAGATGGTGTCTATGGATGACTATATATATATATGTATATATATATATATATATATATATATATATATATAATGTATGTGTTTCTTTTAAGACATCTATCTGTGTCTTTATAAAAATGTGTTTGTAAAAACAAACAGACATTTTTTTTAAATATAAAAACAGCTTCAGTTATAATTGATATGTTGGATTTGTTTACAAGAATACAAAGTACGAACAGAAAGATATTGATGACAACATTTGGGAGTGAAAAGATGGGGAGTGGGGTTGGTAAGAATTGAGGAAAACCAGTAGACATACAGAGGAAACAAAGAAAAGTGTCCAAACAAATTGTATAAATAGATTAGCTCATAAACTAAATAATTGATTAAGTAAACAAATAAATCAGTGGTTCAAATGAAATGTATGAAAAAATAGAATTACTCTAAAAAGTATGAGTACAAAGTTGTTGTTTTTTTTTTAAAAATGACTCATGCAAATGA
>CM042143.1:24743889-24806389 GCA_023376005.1 Doryteuthis pealeii
CATGCTTCCTGTAGTCCGCTGACACTATACCTGATGCCACTCTCCATATACATATGCACATACGCGCACACATACATGCATATTACTACTGTAAACTGTTCATGTTCCTGACACTAATATATTATTCTGTGTACTTGACATGAGACTTTGATGAGTTGTGGTGCACCTGAGCACTGTACACAATAAATTTCATTATATATATTATAAACTGTTGTAAATCTGATGGTTAAGAAAACGGCAATTATTCTCCACAAACCTAAAACAATTCTAGTCTTGCTCACTTCGAAGTTAATTAACCATTAAAAAGGCTGTTTTTTATTTTATTTTTATTTTTATTTATCTAATCCAGTGGTTCCCAAAATTTTTCTATTCCTGCACCCTTAAGAGTTTTGCTCTGACCTCGCACTCTTACAATTTATACTTTTGTTCAAAAATATAGAATGTGAATCAATACTACAGTTTTATCAAAAGATCATATATATTTCACTCTCTAAATAATAATAATAGTCTGTAATAAAGAAATGAAAATATAAATAATATTAATTACAAAAATTTTTTTAAATCTAAATTTGAACGGATGCTTCTTGCACCCCCAGGGTGTGCGAGCACCCCTGGTTGGGAACCCCTGATCTAATCCAACCTGAAAAGTAAAGAAATTCCTTATCTGCTCACTTTGATTAACTTAAACAAGTTCAGAAGTCTCCCACCAAATAATCTTTGGTTTCATTTTCTGACTAATTTGAAAATATATGGAATTGAATAAAAATCTACAATGTCTGATTATGGAAAGATCCTATATACATAAGCTAATGTGAACACCTAAGTAAGTAAAGTAGGCAGAGTGGCCTATTGTAGATATCATCCGGACAGCAAAGGAGTCTATCCCCTTTTCACTAGCGTTAGACCAGGGAAATTATTCTTGCATCTGAGGTGAAGTGACACACCTACCATCAGCTCTCCACTTTACCACACTGATCCAATCTGTGCTATTCATGTGCTGAGTTGGTATCAAACCAGAACCTCGTGGTTTCAAGGCAGAGGCTCTACTGACTGAGCTAAACTGGCTCCTATAATACCATATCTACTCTTAAGAAGCTTGAATGTAGAGTGTTGGCTAGCTGGTTATTTACTGTGCCATTCACCTTACATCCAAAGAATGATCATAAGAAAATGGGATAGAAAAGAAAGTTTGAGTAATATTTAAGTTTATTTTTATCAATCTTCCAGTGACTGGCTGCCCATCTGTTGATGACTAAATGCCTGAGTGCACTTTTCTGTGCTCAATAAAATGGGCCGGAGATCAGAACAAAACACAACCAGCAGACACCTGTCACCGACATTCCCAGATGTCACAAATTCAAAAGTAACAATTTTCATAAGAGCGAGTTGAATAAAACAACCAGTAAACAAAGTATACTCTTATTTGTTCATATATAAGCATAAAAAAACACTTTCATTTTCTAAATCATTGGAAGTTACCGGCAAATTAAATATTTAAAAAAAAGTATTAATACAAGGATGACGACTTGGATATTAAAAGTAAATTGATGTATAAGTAAAAGTAAGTACATTTTAAAAAATAATCCATAGATCTTATCGAAATTATTTTTTTTATTATCATTTTTTTTATATATATATTGAAGATTTTTTTTAAGTGACAGTTTATTTTGTATTATAAATGAGACCATGAATTATGTAGTAATCTTTTTTTCTGCAGGTGATTCACTGAACTAAAAGAATAAAAGCAACACTTTAGAATTGGCCAAGTGTGTTAAAACTAACTTTAAAGAAAATATTCTTTTCTCTTATATAAATCTGTATTCCTACTTATACTTATATATCAAATCATTTATACTTATAACATATATATATATAATATACTTATATGATCAAATCATTTTGGAATTTAATAGACAACTTATTCAAATCTGGCACATGAAAATCTTAAAGATTGCTATGAGTTATCAGAATAAGAATTAATTAGAATAATTGTTTTAATTTATTATTTTCTAAAAGAACTATAATAGTTAATTTACAAAAAAAAAAAAATATTATATATCATATAAGTATATTTATATATACTTTATATCATATAAGTATATTTATATACTTATAACATCTTTTGTTTGATTTTTGTTCTCATAAAACAAATTTACCTATTGTCATTAAATATTTCAACATTCAACATGAAATTCTCTATTTGCATACAACACACACACACACACACACACACATATATATATATATATATATATATATATATATATATATATATATATATTAGTATCATTAATAAATAAGTACAGTATATCTGTTTTTGTTAGTGTTTTCTTTTCAACCAACTGTACCAGGATTTTATTAATTCTCCTAGAACATTATGCAATCAAAAGAGATATTAGTAAGTCTCATAACAGTTGCTACAATTATTGTATAGTATTATTTAGGGGCCGGGTTAGCTCAGTCGGTAGAGCGTTTGGCTAGAAACCACAAGGTTCCTAGTTCGATACTGCTCCCCGCCAACTCAGAGTATGAGTAGCACAGGGATCTGTGCGGTAAAGTAAGGAGCTGATGGTAGGTGTGGCACTCCACCTCAGATGCTAAAAAATCTCCTTGGTCTAGCGCTATTGAAAAGGGGATAGACTCCCTCGCTGACTGGCTGATACCGACTTTAGGCCGCCCCGACGACTTTACTTTTTTTTACTACAGCATTTAAAATCTGTAATCAAAAATAAGATTGTAACACCTCTGTAACGAACAATGAAATTACATTAATATATATAAAAAGTGTATTTATTTTTGGATTGTTATATATCTATATATTTATATTTTTGTTTTAGAAGAAAGTTAAACTTCTTTTAAATTTAGAATTCAATTTTCTTTTTTTTTTTTAAATGTATAAAGGTGAGCTTATTTATGGGAAATACGGTATATATTCTAATGGATAAATAGATAGATAGAGCAGATTAGGATGGATAGTGACAAATATATCAAAGTATGAAATATATTTAACTATTTTCCAATCAAAATAGAACCACAATAATTTACACTTCAGAAAAAAAATACCCTTGGAAAAGGTGTTCCCCCTTCATCCCCCAGCTATGGGTTAATAGCATCCTTCTACAAAGAAGGGTTTTGCATTAGATAACCCAAGGAGTTTAATATGCCATTAAACAAAGAAGCCAAACCAAACTAACTATTATTATAATACCAAGTTTGACTATGTATGCTTTTACTTATATGTACATTTCTGTATAACATTATTAAAATCGGCTGGTCACGTCCAGTTCTAGCACCTGTATGATAGTCCCAACTCTATGTTGGAGGTACGTGGTCTAATGGTTAGAGTCATAGAAAATAGTTCAAATCATAATTCAAATCCGGGCCGAAGCTACAGTTAACATAGCGCTAATGCTCTTGGAAGGTATGAATCCAACTAATCTCCCTCCAGCTATGTATAAACTGGGCTCTTTAACCTTGGTTAGGCAACCAGTCTAGGAGCGGGACAAACTCTGAATTCAAACCGGTTAAACTCTGCATGGGGTGATCACTACTAGAATAGGCTCAGGCCTGATTATTGATCTATGTTCACTATTAAAAATCTATATTGCCCTTATGGCAACCCCAACCCTTTTATCACATATATGATAGAAGGCGGTGGATTCCACACTCATTATTTTACACCTAATTCCTGCATAATATAATCTCACCTTTTCATAGTCACTTATCTGTTACATTATTTTCTTAAATGATTTCTTTTATCCATTAATGCTTCTCAAATCAATAAACAAAACTAAAAATTGAATATAATAAAATAATAACAGAAAGTGGTTTATTGTCCATCTTTTAAAATCAATATTTACTAAGTGTTTCTTAAGCTCGTGAAATACTTTAATACTTGTGCTCTTATTTGTAAGAATTCTATAACATATCTAGAGTATGCTTTTAAAAGAATTTTTCATGTTCTTGTTTAATTAGTGCTTGCATCTTCTGGTTTCTGATTAAAACATTTTCTTATTCCATTAAGTATTTTCATCTGGCATTTTTGATGATAATATATTTTTTCATTTGTACCAATCCATTGTGGATACTGAAAGTGTAAAATAGATATATGGCCCCAATAGATCACCCAATGAAGATTGGCAATGTAGGAACTGTGATAAAAAGCAATAGAAATTAAGATAAAAAAAACATTAATGATAATTGACAATGCTTTGGATAAGAATTCAAAAACTATTACATCCAATATTATTATAGTGATCCTGAATACTGAAATTTCTCGCTTGAAGATTGCACAGGCTAGAAAGTGTCAGTAACAAGGTGCCATTGACTCCATGTCCATGCTAGCTCAGCTTAGATATAAATTTTCTATTGAGCACTATTTACTTATAGATATACTCGACAGTAGGAGTGAAAGTTCTCCCCCAACATCGACACAATGGGGAGAAGTCGCTACCCGAAGACACAAAATGATATATCAGGCTGGTCTTGTAATTTTGTTTGAATTTTCTCTATCTCGCTTAACAAAAACAAATTTCAATCACAAGTTTCAATCACAGACAAAACTGCTAAAATGTTGACAACACATCGCACAAAAATAAACAATACATGTCACACTTGTCACACACAACTACGTACAGACACATACAGTCTGCAACACCACTGAAAGAACAAAACTATATCAATTGTAAATTAATGTATATAAAGTTTGTTTCCTTTATCAATTTTGTCTTCTTCTTTTGTTACCTATGGAAACTACATTTCAAACTACATTTAAATTGTGGGGACCCATAACTCGGATCTTCAACTCCTCAACCATACACTCCCCAAACAAATAGGGTCCCTACAATATATATATATAATATGATATAATAAATATATAAAGGTTTTACATATCTATTTATTTGGTGACAAAGGAACATTCACGACCATATTGGTTTCATGCGATGCAATCTTCAGGTGAAGATGTTTCAAATGCAACATCTTCACCTGATGATTGCATCGCATGAAACCAATATGGTTGTGAATGTTCCTTTGTCACCTAATAAATAGATATGTAAAACCTTTATATATTTATTTTATTATATTATATAACAGCTCTGTTTTATATTGAGCACTCTACCAATAATACTGCCTTTGGTACGCCATTCCAGCAAAAGCTGAAACAGTGACCATCTCACACACTATATATATATATATATATATATTTCTTTAATAATCAGTGCATAGTTAATTCTTATTGTACAATATAGAGCAAATGTAACCGGAAGGCAGATATTATCTGTTATTATTGACTACCTTATTATTTCTTCCCCATTCTGTATCATAATTTTACATTATAAACATATGAATATTTTGCATCTTAAACAAAGATAGTTGTTAATTGTGCTCGGAAAACTAAGGAGAATATAGCTGATCCACTCTCTTCCCTGTTGATCATCATTATAATCAAGGCATATTGACTGCATGGATTCTCTCTTTGTCGCCATCACTACTGACCATTGTTCTTGGCAAATCTTCAAGACAACATCCAGTTTCTACACAGAGCTGATGAATGTAAGATTTTACTAATCAGCCAACACAGGTGTGTCCATATGTAGGAGTGCATAGGAAAAGATTGATTATGAGATTGTTCATACTTTTCCAGCAGTGCTTAGCATGTCTTTCTTCTCTTATTTGTATTATTTGGAACATGGGAGGTAAGTGACCAAACAGCTGCAGGATTGTCTCAAAACAGCAAGTGGCATACTTGTGTAATTCTCTAATTGCTTTTGCTCCTGGTGTTTTGTTAGAGTCCAAGTAGTAAAACCATACAGCAGTAGTGACACGGCTACGTCTTGGAAGAACCATGTCTATTGATGATAAAATTACAATAAAAATTAAGGTGATAGAAATACCAGTAAAGAAAACAAATAATTGATATTGCTTTGTTTAATAGATTTGAATAATGTTATACTTAGTCACCTTTCAAATATTTCCTTTGATTATAAAACGAAAACATGAAATTAAAAGAAATTTATTTATAATGAAGAAACTTTGAAAAGGAAAAATGAGAACAATGGAGAAAGAATAATTATTTTTATTTGATTTATCATATTTGATGTCATCTAAGAACCCTCTTATTTATCAAGCAGTATTGTTAGGTTTGGTTTCTTTGTTTAATGGCATATCAAACTTTATGGGTTATTTAATGCATAAGCCATCCTTTTTTATGAACACTTGTGGTACTATTTAATCCATAGCTGGGGAGATGAGGGAGTTTTTACTTTTTACAAGGGTATTATTCTGAAAGTGAATGTAATAGCAGGACTAGTTTAAGTTCTCTTACTATGATATAGCAGTCGAGTACATTAGCTACTACACCATGGGAATCCCTCCATTATATAGTTAGATTTGTGTAGCATTTTGGTTATTGATGTAGGATCTGTACTTAGTGAACCAATTTCAAATATTGGACAATGCTCTTTTGAAAGGCATGAATCTTTCTCTTCCCTTCTCACAATGGATAAATAGTTAATCAAACTTGGTTCTTAAGCTTTGGTAGGGTAAATGGTCTAGCTTGGAGAAAGAAAAACTTTGAATTCAAAATCACATGAAGATTATTTAGCTAGGTTAGTTATAAATATAAGTTAACAGTCCATGTAAATATTAGCCTATCAGATACCTTAACTCCATATAAATCATCTACATTTTTAAAATCTCAAGAATTAAAAACCTTAAAAAATGAAGACTGAGATGGATATTTATCTATAGATATTAAGGACTAGAAATTATTATTTTTCTTCTTTTTCTATGATTCGTATGATCATGAAAAGAAGAAAGAAAAGATGGTGGGGTGCAGATATCAAAAAAAATATAATTTAAGCCAAAAAGAAAGTGAACAGTGTTTGTTGAACAACTCCTAATCATTGTTATGTATGTTTATCTTGAGATATTTCAGTCTGATTGAAAGGAAGAACAAAAAAGAAACAGTTTTCTTTTCTTTATCTTAGAATTCAGTTTCTTTTGTGCTTTTATCTACATTTAATTACTTACATTCATATAAGAATACTTTGAATAGGATTTAATTAAATTACAATAAAATAATAGAAAAAAAATATAATAACAGCTTTCATGTTGCCTCTTTTTGGTTTTGTTTTAGATGTATAAATTAATTTCCATTATTCCTGATTCTAAAAGCATGAATCATAGAACGATAAATTCTCATCAAATATTTATTTTTCTTTTATTCATATATATATATATATATATATATATATATAGATATTTTCTTTTCCTGTCAAACATTCTCGGATTTATTCAAACCTACTTTTGAAAAAAAAAAAAAAAAAAAAAAAAAAAAAACGGAAAGAAATCACAGAAAAATAACGACAGAATGAAAATTGTTCTAAGCAAAGTAAAAGTTATTAAGACAAAATACAGTTCATCCTGTAGGTAAATAACATGTTTTCTTTGGGCGGATATTTATTTACTAGGAAAATGAGTAGAAAGGGCTGTCATTGCCATTTCCAGAGACATCTGCATCTGAAATGCTATTTAGAATTGTGGGAAGTACCCTAATTGAATTTAACTTGGGCACAATGAAGTAATTTGTCCCAGCATTCAGAATTCCAACAAGGGGCATTGCTTTAAAAAGAATTAATTTCAACCTTATTCATCCCAGTGGGGTTATGTATGAATAACAAATTATGCCTGAATAATAAAAACCCACATTTTGTTGAAATTGGAAGCTAAACTTTATGCTTGCCTCCTGCACTGATCCTGAAATTGGGGGGGCTAATTACCCCATAGTGAGTCTGCTTATCACTCCAAAGTGAATTCTCACCAGGTGCTGTTAAAGATTCTAAAAGCTTTCCTCCTGGCGCTAAAGTAAGGTCATGATGATGAAGAATTTGGTCAGGTAGAAGAACTAAGAGAAATAACTCATGAACAAAAGATGAACAGATCAGATTAAGACGAGTTAATGACAAGTCTCACTTATTCTACACATGTCTTTATAGTATATATATATATATATACATACCAACCCCTCCGCACAAGCAGGATGCGACACAAGGTCAATTTCTTAAGCGGAGTTTAACAGGTTTGAATTCAGAGTTTTCCGTCTCCTAGACAGGTTGCCTTACCAAGGTTGAAGAACCCAGCCTGCCCTACTATTTACCCATAGTTGGGGGGAGTATAGTTGGATTCATACCTTACCCGAGGGTATTAGCATGATGTGAAATGTAAACAGTTTTGTCTAGGATTCGAACTTGGGTCGACGAGTCCATTTCCTTTGACTCTAACCATTATGCCACATGCCTCCAAATATATATATAAATATATATATATATATACAAGGTATCGATATTTTTTGTACTTTTTGACACACCTTGTATTAAAAAAGAAGTAAATTATGTTAAAAAATAGATATCTTTTACGCAAAATAAATGCTTCATTTCATTTTTAGATTATAAATTTCTTCATTTACCTACATAAAATCCCAAGTTAATTTTTTTAAATTTTTAAATAATTCATTTATGGGTTAATTAAAACTGCTTTTTTTATAGTGATTTTTGTTATTGTATTTTTGCTAATCTCTGAGATAACAGTGCTTGGAACTCATTAAGCAGTAAAACTAGTTACTGTCCTAAAATGTTTTTAATGGCTTTTGGCAAAGACCAACTTGTCTGTGAATAGGGATGCTGGCTCTAAGTTAGAACAAAGTTAATGTCAGTGAGGTTGACCGAATGTTTGACATAATGAGAAAAGAAACAACTCATGTCGATAGAGAGTATAATTCATTTTAGAAAGACCAAATATAAATCGGCACTGAGCGGAACTAACTCTAATCTATAAAACACTTATTTTCTCATTTTACTTTAAAATAACTTTGGTTTATAAATGACTAAAGAAAAAAGAGATTGGTGCCAAAACTGAAGGGCATATACAGAAAAGAATCTTTTTTATCTGAAAACCTTGTTACAAAATTCAGAATTTTGGAATGATAGATAATTGCAGCACATGCTCTGTGTATATACTATGTGATAAGTTCAAATGTTGCAGCCTAACCATGCAGTTACTAGGTCTCTTAATGAACCAACTATAACAGATTAAATAATTACTGCCACTTCTGCTAGGAACAGTCCATTAAGCTGAGGAGGTGTTTGACTGTTCCACTGTCCAATAGTTAACAATCTGTGACAGTCATTTCCAGGCTGCAGGTTCAATCCTGGTTAAGGGTGAGAGTAACATAGAATAATAATTAACACTATGTATTACTAAATCCATATACTAACTAACTCTAATCTATAAAACACTTATTTTCTCATTTTACTTTAAAATAACTTTGGTTTATAAATGACTAAAGAAAAAAGAGAATTGGTGCCAAAACTGAAGGGCATATACAGAAAAGAATCTTTTTTTATCTGAAAACCTTGTTACAAAATTCAGAATTTTGGAATGATGGATAATTGCAGCACATGCTGTGTGTATATACTATGTGATAAGTTCAAATGTTGCAGCCTAACCATGCAGTTACTAGGTCTCTTAATGAACCAACTATAACAGATTAAATAATTACTGCCACTTCTGCTAGGAACAGTCCATTAAGCTGAGGAGGTGTTTGACTGTTCCACTGTCCAATAGTTAACAATCTGTGACAGTCATTTCCAGGCTGCAGGTTCAATCCTGGTTAAGGGTGAGAGTAACATAGAATAATAATTAACACTATGTATTACTAAATCCATATACTAACTAACTCTAATCTATAAAACACTTATTTTCTCATTTTACTTTAAAATAACTTTGGTTTATAAATGACTAAAGAAAAAGAGAATTGGTGCCAAAACTGAAGGGCATATACAGAAAAGAATCTTTTTTATCTGAAAACCTTGTTACAAAATTCAGAATTTGGAATGATGGATAATTGCAGCACATGCTGTGTGTATATACTATGTGATAAGTTCAAATGTTGCAGCCTAACCATGCAGTTACTAGGTCTCTTAATGAACCAACTATAACAGATTAAATAATTACTGCCACTTCTGCTAGGAACAGTCCATTAAGCTGAGGAGGTGTTTGACTGTTCCACTGTCCAATAGTTAACAATCTGTGACAGTCATTTCCAGGCTGCAGGTTCAATCCTGGTTAAGGGTGAGAGTAACATAGAATAATAATTAACACTATGTATTACTAAATCCATATATAGATATACACACTTGTGCAAATTAATTTAAATAACCCTTTTAATTTCCTTTCTTTCATCATACGGACAGTTTTAGACCCACTGGGGTGACAGAATTTTGGAATGATAGATAATTGCAGCATATGCTGTGTGTATAAAAGCCATGATTTCCAAGCACTGTTATCTCAGAGATTAGCAAAAATACAACAACAAAAATCACTATAAAAAAAGCAGTTTTAATTAACCCATAAATGAATTATTTAAAAATTTTTTAAAAATTAACTTGGGATTTTATGTAGGTAAATAAAGAAATTTATAGTTTAAAAATTAAATGAAGCATTTATTTTGCATAAAAGATATCTATTTTTTAACATAACATGTATTACTAAAAACATATATAGATATACATACTTGTGCAAATTAATTTAAATAACCCCTTTAATTTCCTTTCTTTCATCATACGGACAGTTTTAGACCCACTGGGGTGACAGGTTGAAATCGATTTCTATTTATCCTAAGGTTAGGTCATTTACATTTATTTAATATGAATCTATTTCCAGTTCCTCTAGTTTCTTTTCTAAGCTTTGGGGACAGTTTCAAGTCCACCGATGACTATTGGTATCACTTTCACCCTCATATTCCACAGTTTTTTTAATTCTCTAGCAAGTTCCAGGTATTTTTCTCTCTTTTTGTTTTTCTTTCATCACACTGTGATCTGTTGGAACAGCAAAATCTTCCAGTTGGCAGGTTCTCCCTTTTTTCTTTTTTTTTGACCTGATAATAATGATATATATATATATATATCAGTGTGACCTGATAATAATATATATATTATATATATATATATTATATATATATAGTTAGCCAATAAACCAGTACACCCTATCAATTATTAACAAAAAATTATTTTCCTTCTTAAAGATACCAGGTTTTTATTATTTCAAGTGGATAATATCAAAATGGATATTAGTAGGGATTATCAATCTCTATAGCATCAAAACTCTGTAACCAAAAAGTATTTAGGAGCTCTGAGGCTCAATTGACTTATCTGTGGGTTAAGTATGGACCCTGTAGAGTCAAGTTTTTCATGCCAATATTTCAATATCTCAAATTCATATATATATATTGATATATACTAGCAAATATATGCACCCTCTGGGTGCAAGTATTTAAGTTTTAATATAATAAAATATCACATTAAATTAGAAAGGCTAATGAAACTGAATAAGAATGCAGATAAAAAGAATTGGAACAGAGGGGGTATGATTGAAAAATAGAACAACTTTGAAACTAACTCTTACGTCATTTTCCATTACTCCCGTCTTTCATTGGTAAATCTTCCTAATTTAACTATTTAGTTAAAATAGGAAGTAAATAATAAAATGACAGTTATGTCTTCTTGTTAATGGATTTCTTTTAAGATTTATAGCCGAGATTTTTGCTCATATTCAATAAGATAAAACCAAACAATTAGAAATCAATAATACTAAGCATATATTTATTAAAATCAAATTTTTATGATCAATATGCAAATTAGCCTTCCCGTTTACACTGTAAACTGCTATTTTATTGTATATATAAATACAATTGCATGTTATTAGTATGTAGATATGGTCAACAGTCTTAATGATGTAAAACAATTTTATTAATAATTGAGGTTTAATTAAAAAATAAAATCATGGAGAATATGATGTAAATAACCAAGGGAATTGTGACTTGTATAGTAATATATAAATACAATTGCATGTTATTAGTATGTAGATATGGTCAACAGTCTTAATGATGTAAAACAATTTTATTAATAATTGAGGTTTAATTAAAAAATAAAATCATGGAGAATATGATGTAAATAACCAAGGGAATTGTGACTTGTATAGTAATATTGTTTCGGTTACAGACAGAAAAACTCACAATCTCCATTATAATAAGATGTATTTTTATGCATCCTTGCCAATAAACAGCCATATTGTATGTCAGAGTTACAAACATATGGATAGCAAATGACGGATGATTGGTTGATTATTTTGAATGATTAAAAGCTTTTTCTTTGATATGAGCATCAAAATTAAATTTCTTTTTATGAAAAACCCTTTGTTTTCATAGGCACATCCTGATAAGTGACTAGTACGCTTGTTTGAAACCAATAGTAACAATTGGCTTTTAATTGTATTCCACACTAGAACAAATATATATGTTGAAAAAATGATTGGAAGAAAAATATATACTTTGGTTAGGATGAAATTTATTGCTGATTCATTTCCATTTTTCTCATTATTCATTTCCATTTTCTCATATATATATATATATATATATATATATATATATATAGTGTACAGAAATAACCTACTCAAGTTTCACCATAAGGATCTTCATGGTTAAATCAACTGAATTAATCAAGATATTGATTAATTACAGTTAATTGCGGGAGTTCATGTTGTAACTATGACCGTTGAAAACAGTTTCATGGTAATGAACGTTGTTGCACAAACTGATGTTGATATGTCGGAACTGTAGTTGTAATTCCCTTTACACACTGTTTGTGTGATAGGGGTAAGAGGCTCATTAAACAAAAAAAGGTTGGGAACCACACACAAAAAGGTTTGTAAATTAAATTTTGTGACAGTCACTTTGTTTGCTCTTTTTTTAAGACTAAAATTATTTTACTGTAATATTTTTTATTATTTGAAAGTATGTTTTAGGATGAGTCAAAAGTTTACAATATGTTGTTTAGTGAGGAGATAAGCTGTTTTGCATTTTCACATGGTGCTAATATACAGCGAATTAATATACATTAAGCAAATGTAGCTAACTAGCACAACGTGAATACAAAGCTAGGCACGACTGGGTTGGGAAGATGATTCACTTGGAATTATATTATTATTATTATCTAGAATTGTACTCTTATGACTTGAGGAATTATGGAATATGTTGAATGTGCAAGTCTTCAAAATGTATCTGTTTTGTAAAATTGAGGGTCACATTTACCCCAGTTGCCAGTATTCCTCTAAAACAGTTTTCTTTTATAGGATTTTTAAAAAAAGAGGTTATTATTGATGTTAAAACCTAATACAGTCTCTCAGAATATAAAAATTATTTCTGGAGAATAGCAAACTGTAATTGGGAAATTTGATTCAGAATCCCTGAAAGGAAATGATGGAATGTGAATGAAACAGGCTTTTCCTATGTCATGCAGTTACACACTGGTGAGCTGTTTGAATTGAAATGTCTGTGTTGAATATTTTTTTTGAAAAATTGATTTAATGCTTAAATCATCATTGGGGATCCTATCTTTCCTTTATTTTTTAAATTCTATTTTTATCTATTTTTTAATTTAAAAAAATTTGTTTTTCTTTTTTTTTTTTACACACTAGTAAAATAATTGCAATGACTATCTCCTTCCAAAGCACTTGTCTTGCAGAGAAATGGGATATGCTGAAAATTTGATTCAAAGTTTATAAAATTTTTCTTCAACTTTAGAAAATCATTTTTTTCAAGTTATAGTGTATTTTTATTTTTATTTTTACTGAATGAATGAATTTAAAAAAAAAAAACCCTTTTTATACTGTAAAAGTTTCATTCAGGATTTTTATTATTTTTTTTGATAGTTTTTTTTTTAACAGTTTAAATTTTTTTTTGGTGGAATATTTTCTCACATTTGACAAATGGTACCTTTAGTTGATCAGTTCTTGACTTTTACCAAGTAGCAAAAAGAGATTATTTTAATTGTACTAATCTTTATATGTTTTGTATAGATTGACACAAGATATCCCAAATCTGTTAAAGGAATTAAAAAGTCAATATCTTTCTGTTTGAAAATGATGGCAGTACATTTTATTCAGTTTTATGCAATATGTGTGTGTTTGGTTAGAATTTTACATTAATTAGAGGTGGGGTATGCATGTGATTTTAAGTGTTGCGAGAGGAGCTGGTAGATAAATAAAGTGTCAATCAGTGCAACAATGTCATAGTAGTGAGACCACTGTAAGTGCTTTCAATATATATATATATATATATATATATATATATATATATATTGGTAATTCCATGTCAAATCATCCAGGCCATGTCACCCACCCCTTTAATTTTTCTGAAATTTTGTACAGGTATGGACTTTCTTAAAGTTAGAAAATTCCCCAAAATTTGTCTACACCTGTACAAAATTTCAGAAAAATTGAAGCAGGTGGGTGACAATTTTACTTTCTTCTGGATGATTTGACATGGGAATTCCCAATATATATATATATATATATATATATATATATATATATAATGCATTTTTGCATGTATATTTTATCAACTATTATAAAGCAATAGTGAGTGCATTTTGCAGGCTATAGCTAGTGAATTTCTCTCTCACTAATTACTTTGCTGTTTAACTAGGCTAAGTTAATTGAATATTTGCACTTTAATATTGTCCAACAATTTTATTTTCTATTTTTATTAATAAAACAACTGATTAGCAGTGGGTTAAGTGCTAGTCATGTCAGGTCAAATGTTTGTGCCAAGTGCAATCTTTAGTATGCAGATGACTTCCCCCAAAATAAAGAAGTTCTTTCAGTTCTTTTGAAATTTTTAATTTTCAGTTTTGAGAATTTTAAATCAGAAATAGTGAATGTGTGTTTGAATAACATTAAAATTGCTCGGAATTATAGAGAATCAATATTTGTATAAATTTTGTGAAAGAAAAAATTATTATTATTAATTACTATTATTATATAGAAATATCTCTATTGCCATGCTTCCTTGCCAAAAAATAACTATATTGCATTTTTAGAAATCTTATTTTGTTGTGTTTTGTGGCAATGCATACCATGTTTTTGTTATTTTATGATTGTTTAAGTAAACAGCAGAGATCAAAAATAAAGAATAATACTTATGTGTAAGTTCAAATGTTGCAGCCTAACCATGCAGTTACTAGGTCTCTTAATGAACCAACTATAACAGATTAAATAATTACTGCCACTTCTGCTAGGAACAGTCGATTAAGCTGAGGAGGTGTTTGACTGTTCCACTGTCCAATAGTTAACAATCTGTGACAGTCATTTCCAGGCTGCAGGTTCAATCCTGGTTAAGGGTGAGAGTAACATAGAATAATAATTAACACTATGTATTACTAAATCCATATACTAACTAACTCTAATCTATAAAACACTTATTTTCTCATTTACTTTAAAATAACTTTGGTTTATAAATGACTAAAGAAAAAGAGAATTGTGCCAAAACTGAAGGGCATATACAGAAAAGAATCTTTTTTATCTGAAAACCTTGTTACAAAATTCAGAATTTTGGAATGATGGATAATTGCAGCACATGCTGTGTGTATATACTATGTGATAAGTTCAAATGTTGCAGCCTAACCATGCAGTTACTAGGTCTCTTAATGAACCAACTATAACAGATTAAATAATTACTGCCACTTCTGCTAGGAACAGTCCATTAAGCTGAGGAGGTGTTTGACTGTTCCACTGTCCAATAGTTAACAATCTGTGACAGTCATTTCCAGGCTGCAGGTTCAATCCTGGTTAGGGTGAGAGTAACATAGAATAATAATTAACCTAATGTATTACTAAATCCATATACTAATTATAAAAACTTTCAAAATTAATTTAAATAAACTTTTAATTCTTTCTTTATGCAAAGACAGTTTTAAGAACCACTGTTACAGAATTTTGGAATGATAGATAATTGCAGCATATGCTGGTGTATAAAAGCCATGATTTCCAAGCACTGTTATCTCAGAGATTAGCAAAATAATACAACAACAAATCACTATAAAAAAAAGCAGTTTTAATTAACCCATAAATGAATTATTTAAATTTTTTTAAAAAATTAACTTGGGATTTTATGTAGGTAAATAAAAGAATTTATAGTTTAAAAATTAAATGAAGCATTTATTTTGCATAAAAGATATCTATTTTTTAACATAACATGTATTACTAAAAACATATATAGATATACATACTTGTGCAAATAAATTTAAAATAACCCCTTTAATTTCCTTTCTTTCATCATACGGACAGTTTTAGACCCACTGGGGTGACAGGTTGAAATCGATTTCTTTTATCCTAAGTTAGTTAGGTCATTACATTTATTTAATATGAATCTATTTCCAGTTCTCTAGTTTCTTTCTAAGCTTTGGGGCCAGTTTCAAGTCACCAATGACTATTGTATCACTTTCACCCTCATATTCCACAGTTTTTTTAATTCCTAGCAAGTTCCAGGTATTTTTCTTCTTTTTGTTTTTCTTTCATCAATGTGATTCTGGAACACAAAATCTTCCAGTTGGCAGGTTCTCTCTCCTTTTTCTTTTTTTTTTGACCTGATAATATGATATATATATTATATATTCAGTGTGACTGATAATAATATATATATATTATTATTATATTATATATAATATAGTATAGCCAATAAAACCAGTACACCTATCAATTATTAACAAAAAATTAATTTTCCTTCTTAAAGATACCAGGTTTTTATTATTTCAAGTGGATAAATTAAATCAATGGTTATTAGTAGGATTATCAATCGTCTATAGCATCAAACTCTGTAACAAAAAAGTATTTAGGAGCTCTGAGGCTCATTGACTTATCTGTGGGTTAAGTATGGACCCTGTAGAGTCAAGTTTTTCATGCCAATATTTCAATATCTCAAATTCATAATATATATATTGATTATATCTAGCAAATATATGCACCCTCTGGGTGCAAGTATTTTAAGTTTTAATATAAATAAAATATCACATTAAATTAGAAAGGCTAATGAAACTGAATAAGATGCAGATAAAAGAAATTGGAACAGAGGGGGTATGATGAAAAAAAGAACAACTTTGAAACTAACTCTTACGTCATTTTCCATACTAGTCTCCCGTCTTTCATTGGTAAATCTTCCTAATTTAACTATTTTAGTTAAAATAGGAAGTAAATAATAAATGAGTTATGTCTTCTTGTTAATGGATTTCTTTAAGATTATAGCCGAAGATTTTTGCTCATATCAATAAGATAAAACCAAACAATTAGAAATCAATAATACTAAGCATATATTTTAAAATCAAATTTTTATGATCAATATGCAAATTAGCCTTCCGTTTACACTGTAAACTGCTATTTTATTGTATATATAAATACAATGGCATGTTATTAGTATGTAGATATGGTCAACAGTCTTAATGATGTAAACAATTTTATTAATAATTGAGGTTTAATTAAAAAATAAAAATCATGGAGAATATGATGTAAATAACCAAGGGAATTGTGACTTGTATAGTAATATATAAATACAATTGCATGTTATTAGTATGTAGATATGGTCAACAGTCTTATGATGTAAAACAATTTTATTAAATAATTGAGGTTTAATTAAAAAATAAAATCATGGAGAATATGATGTAAATAACCAAGGAATTGTGACTTGTATAGTAATATTGTTTCCGGTTACAGACAGAAAAACTCACAATCTCATTATAATAAGATGTATTTTTATGCATCCTTTGCCAATAAACAGCCATATTGTATGTCAGAGTTACAAACATATGGATAGCAAATGACGGATGATGGTTGATTAATTATTGAATGATTAAAAGCTTTTTCTTTGATAATGAGCATCAAAATTAAATTCTTTTATGAAAAACCTTTGTTTTCATAGGCACATCCTGATAAGTGACTAGTACGCTTGTTTGAAACAATAGTAACAATTGGCTTTTAATTGTATTCCACACTAGAACAAATATATATGTTGAAAAAATGATTGGAAGAAAATATATATACTTTGGTTAGGAATGAAATTTATTGCTGATTCATTTCCATTTTCTCAATTATTCATTCCATTTTTCATATATATATAATATATATTGTTTTTATATATATATATATATATATATATATAATAGTAATTATAATGTGTACAGAATAACCTACTCAAGTTTCACCTAAAACTAAGGATCTTCATGGTTAAATCAACTGAATTATCAGATATTGATTACTGAAAACCTTGTTACAAAATTCAGAATTTTGGAATGATGATAATTGCAGCACATGCTGTGTGTATATACTATGTGATAAGTTCAAATGTTGCAGCCTAACCATGCAGTTACTAGGTTCTTAATGAACCAACTATAACAGATTAAATAATTACTGCCACTTCTGCTAGGAACAGTCCATTAAGCTGAGGAGGTGTTTGACTGTTCCACTGTCCAATAGTTAACAATCTGTGACAGTCATTTCCAGGCTGCAGGTTCAATCCTGGTTAAGGGTGAGAGTAAATAGAATAATAATTAACACTATGTATTACTAAATCCATATACTAACTAACTCTAATCTATAAAACACTTATTTTCTCATTTTACTTTAAAATAACTTTGGTTTATAAATGACTAAAGAAAAAAGAGAATTGGTGCCAAAACTGAAGGGCATATACAGAAAAGAATCTTTTTTATCTGAAAACCTTGTTACAAAATTCAGAATTTTGGAATGATAGATAATTGCAGCATATGCTGCGTGTATAAAAGCCATGATTTCCAAGCACTGTTATCTCAGAGATTAGCAAAAATACAACAACAAAAATCACTATAAAAAAAGCAGTTTTAATTAACCCATAAATGAATTATTTAAATTTTTTTAAAAAATTAACTTGGGATTTTATGTAGGTAAATAAAGAAATTTATAGTTTAAAAATTAAATGAAGCATTTATTTTGCATAAAAGATATCTATTTTTTAACATAACATGTATTACTAAAAACATATATAGATATACATACTTGTGCAAATTAATTTACATAACCCCTTTAATTTCCTTTCTTTCATCATACGGACAGTTTTAGACCCACTGGGGTGACAGGGTGAAATCGATTTCTCTTTATCCTAAGGTTAGGTCATTAACATTTATTTAATATGAATCTATTTCCAGTTCCTCTAGTTTCTTTTCTAAGCTTTGGGGACAGTTTCAAGTACACCAATGACTATTGATATCACTTTCACCCTCATATTCCACAGTTTTTTAATTCCCTAGCAAGTTCCAGGTATTTGTCTATCTTTTTGTTTTTCTTTCATCATAATGTGATCTGCTGGAACACCAAAATCTTCCAGTTGGCAGGTTCTCCCTTTTTTCTTTTTTTTTCTTTTGTTAATCATTACTAGGTCTGATCTTCTGGCTGGGATGAGGTGATCCATCTTAATCTCAAAGTCCCATAGAATTATATGAGTTTCATTCTCAAGAACAGGTTCTGGTTTATGCATATACTATTTTATTGTATGGTTAAAATTACTTTTCTGCACAATTCCAAGTGGATCAACTTGATAAAATTTGTTTAGCTTTGCAAAAATATTGTGTGATTGCATCAGATTTTATCATTCTCAGACACTATTGTCTTAAATAAATTTTGGAAGTAACTGTTTGGCCACTTGCCTCCGATCATCCAAGTAAGAAGAACAAGACATGCTGGAGAAGAAAGGATGAACTCCTATATGACATTCACCTGTGGACACCTACCCATGTACACACAAGTGTAAACCAAGCAGAAAAAAACCTACAGCAATAAGCTCTGTGCGGAATTTGGATGCTGTGTGTAAGTTCTACCAAGCGTAGGTATGAGTAGCAAGAGAGAGTCATGGGAATCCATGCAGTGTGACCTGATAATAATGATATATATATCAATGTGACCTGATAATAATGATATATATATCAATGTGACCTGATAATTATATATATATATAATGTTGAAAGAATAAATAAAGGAAAGAAAGTATAGAAAGGATAATAAAGGATAATTTTAATCAATATCACTTACACGTGTTTCGGTCAGGTGTTTATCTATGTGTACAATATTTAAACTATTATTATTTTTAAATAAACAAATGAAATGAAATAATAATAATAGAAAAAATGTAGAAGTGTTCCACACACAAACAAAATTCGACCTTCATCAGAGTGAATCCTTATTTAAAATTAAATTTATTGGAAAAAGCGGAGAATTTTTGAAATGTATGGCATTGCTAGAGTTAGGTTACATGAAATATTTAGAAACCACAGAATAGAAACAAATTTGAATAGAATATATATCATCCTCATCATCAGATTGTGCTGACCGAATGGATATCCATCACTCTCTCTCTTCCACTGTCCCTATTGGTCATCAACTAGCATCCATCATCTGTACAGAGCTGGTTGGCTTACACTAGTGTATCCATGTATAGGTGTCCACTGAAGAACATCACTTATGAGTCCATCCTTGCTTCTCCAACTGTGTCCAGAATGTCTTATCTTACTTGGACCATTTGTATGATAGGGGGTAAGAGGCTCATTAAACAAAAAAGGTTGGGAACCACACATAAACAGGTTTGCAAATTAAATTTTGTGACAGCCACTTTGTTTGCTTTTTTTTTAAGACTAAAATTATTTTACTGTAATATTTTTTATTATTTGAAAGTATGTTTTAGGATGAGTCAAAAGTTTTACAATATGTTGTTTAGTGAGGAGATGTCAAGTCACCTGCATTGCCCTTACTGCTGTTATTATAGAAGATTGTCATGCACAGAAGGCTTCTAAGACGAGTACAATACAAGTACACATACACACACACACACACATATATATGTGTGTAGGCATGGGGTCTAATTGTTAGAATCATAGGAAATGGACTCGTCGACTCGAGTTCAGTTCCTGGACGAAGCTGTTTGCATTTTCACATGGCGCTAATATACAGCGAATTATATACATTAAGCGAATGTAGCTAACTAGCACAACGTGAATACAAAGCTAGGCACGACTGGGTTGGGATGATGATCCACTTGGAATTATATTATTATTATTATCTAGAATTGTACTCTTATGACTTGAGGAATTATGGAATATGTTGAATGTGGAAGACTTCAAAATGTATCTGTTTTGTAAAATTGAGGGTCACATTTTCCCCAGTTGCCAGTATTCCTCTAAAACAGTTTTCTTTTATAGGATTTAAAAAAAAGAGTTTATTATTGATGTTAAAACCTAATACAGTCTCTCAGAATATAAAAATGATTTCTGGAGAATAGCAAACTGTAATTGGGAAATTTGATTCTGCATCATGTCAGAATCCCTGAAAGGAAATGATGGAATGTGAATGAAACAGGCTTTTCCTATGTCATGCAGTTACACACTGGTGAGCTGTTTGAATTGAAATGTCTGTGTTGAAATTTTTTTGAAAAATTGATTTAATGCTTAAATCATCATTGGGGATCCTATCTTTCTTTTATTTTTTAATTTTATTTTTATTTATTTTTTAGTTTAAAAAAAATTTGTTTTTCTTTTTTTTTTTACACACTAGTAAAATAATTGCAATGACTATCTCCTTCCAAAGCACTTGTCTTGCAGAGAAATGGGATATGCTGAAAATTTGATTCAAAGTTTATAAAATTTTTCTTCAACTTTAGAAAATCATTTTTTTCAAGTTATAGTGTATTTTTAAAAAAAATTTTACTGAATGAATGAATTTAAAAAAAAAAAAAAAAAACATTTTTATACTGTAAAAGTTTCATTCAGGATTTTTATTATTTTTTTGATAGTTTTTTTTTAACAGTTTAAATTTTTTTTTGGTGGAATATTTTCTCACATTTGACAAATGGTACCTTTAGTTGATCAGTTCTTGACTTTTACCAAGTAGCAAAAAGAGATTATTTTAATTGTACTAATCTTTATATGTTTTGTATAGATTGACACAAGATATCCCAAATCTGTTAAAGGAATTAAAAAGTCAATATCTTTCTGTTTAAAATGATGGCAGTACATTCTATTCAGTTTTATGCAATATGTGTGTGTTTGGTTAGAATTTTACATTAATTAGAGGTGGGGGTATGCATGTGATTTTAAGTGTTGGAGCTGGTAGATAAATAAAGTGTCAATCAGTGCAACAATGTCATAGTAGTGAGACCACTGTAACTGCTTTCAATATATATATATATATATATATATATTGGTAATTCCATGTCAAATCATCCAGGCCATGTCACCCACCCCTTTAATTTTTCTGAAATTAAAGTTAGACATTCCCCAAAATTTGTCTACACCTGTACAAAATTTCAGAAAAATTGAAGCAGGTGGGTGACAATTTTACTTTCTTCTGGATGATTTGACATGGGATTTCCCATATATATATATATATATATATATATATATATATATATATATATATAATGCATTTTTGCATGTATATTTTATCAATTATTATAAAGCAATAGTGAGTGCATTTTGCAGGCTATAGCTAGTGAATTTCTCTCTCACTAATTACTTTGCTGTTTAACTAGGCTAAGTTAATTGAATATTTGCACTTTAATATTGTCCAACAATTTTATTTTCTATTTTTATTAATAAAACAACTGATTAGCAGTGGGTTAAGTGCTAGTCATGTCAGGTCAAATGTTTGTGCCAAGTGCAATCTTTAGTATGCAGATGACTTCCCCCAAAATAAAGAAGTTCTTTCAGTTCTTTTGAAATTTTTAATTTTCAGTTTTGAGAATTTTAAATCAGAAATAGTGAATGTGTGTTTGAATAACATTAAAATTGCTCGGAATTATAGAGAATCAATATTTGTATAAATTTTGTGAAAGAAAAAATTATTATTATTAATTACTATTATTATATAGAAATATCTCTATTGCCATGCTTCCTTGCCAAAAAATAACTATATTGCATTTTTAGAAATCTTATTTTTGTGTGTTTTTGTGGCAATGCATACCATGTTTTTGTTATTTTATGATTGTTTAAGTAAACAGCAGAGATCAAAAATAAAGAATAAGCTTTCAACAAGATTTGGACACTGTGATGCTGATAGCTTTTTGATTTAGTGTGTCTTGGGATGCACATATTTGCTTTGAATGGGTCCCCAGGAAGATTTATGGGTCCCAACTAAATTTTCTTCATTGTTGTGTTTTTATTTATGATCTGGGGAAACAACTAAAGCCGTCTAACCCCTACCTTGTAACCTATCCTGTGTAATTCATTTCTAAGAAACTATTGAAATGTACTTACACTTAGCTTGAAATGATGAAGGAAGAAAAAAGAAAGACACTGGGATGCATGGATATGATTTTACTGCATCCTTTTAGATTTTTGTGTGGCAGGGACAAGGACGTGTACCTATCAGCATCTCTGTGACTCCTTAAAAAACGATCATATTGGAACAGTACCTTATCAATGAGACTATGAAACCAACTGAGATAGTTCACATATATAGCTATATAGGAAGCGTGTGGTGTAATGGTTAAAGTCATGGGAAATGGACTCGTCGCCCTGAGTTCAAATCCTGGATATGGTAATTGCATTTCACTTAGCACTAATACCCTTGGGAAAGGTATGAATCCTACTCTCCCTCCAGCTATGGGTAAAATATTAGGGCAGACTGGACTCTTTAACCTTGGTTAAGCAACCAGCCTAGGAGAAGGAAAACTCTGAATTCAAACCTCTTAAAACTCCGCTTAAGAAATTGACCTTGTGTCGCATCCTGCTCGTGTGGAGGGGTTGGTAAATATATATATAGCTACATAGTTAAATACTTCCTTATCTGGAATCTTGTTCTTTGTTTCTTATCCATGATCTTAATTTAACAACAAAAGAATAAATGTAAAAATGATTTAAGAATTATAATATAAAGCAACAAAATAAAATAGAAGAAAAAGCAATAAAAGATTTATGTATACAAAGGTCAGTGTCCTTCTTATCTATCTATACATATATAAAGGGCAATTGTGTGTATGTATGTCCGGTTGAATCTATGAAAAAAAAACAATAATGGCAAAGTAAATATATATACACATTCACTATCACCAGATCTTACTTTTTAAGCAAAAAAAAAACAAAAAAAAACTAATGCAGATTTTATTTATATTTATGAAGATAATTATAGAATAAAATTTAAATAGTAACTGAATGGATCTTTTATGCTGTTTTTTTTTTTTTGCATTTAGTATTTTAAATAGGAGACATTAATTTTATTTTCAAATTGTCTATGCACATTTTTTTCTGACTCCTCACTAAGCTGGATCAATGCAAGGTCTTTTTTACGTAGGGATTTTAATGGGGCATCCTGCAAGGATCCAACTCGCGATTCAGTAATAATGAATATGCGAGACTAACTTTTTGCCCCCCGCCCCTTTCTACCTAGTTAGCCTCTTCTAGTTGCTTTATTAGGCATAAAAAATGTGACACAATGTTTTAGGGCTCCTTTTCTTAATATATAGTGAAATCTGACTGAAATTCATCTGTTACTCATGGACTGATAAAGTTTATATAGATTTAGACTAATCTTATAAGTTGGTTTGGTCATAGGGTCACTACACATATAGTGTGTCTTAGGCAGGAATTTCCGGTCAGTGCCCATCTCTCTCATCCAGGTCTACAACTGGTTTGAATTCTGTGTTTTCCTTAAAGAAAAATCAAAATATGCAGGAAAAAGTCACATTATAATTTAGATATTATATATTTCTCTTTGTTAATTATTTGTGATTATTCTTAAACTAAAAGAAAATTTGCAACATGTGGATGGAGTTGCTTTAATTATACAAAAAAGTATCGGTTGCATAGATATTCTTCATATTTGTCTTCGTAGGGGATTTAATTTCTAAATCCTAGAGTCACTTTTGGGTAATGCTGTTATATTAAAGGACAATGTTTTATATGCAAATATTTGTTTGATTTAAGACTATTACAATTACTATTAATTTAAACACACACATTTATATGCATGCACAATTAATTTTGTTCATTGATGTATATTACATTTCTAACAGGAATTTTTTTTCTTATTATTTTTCAGGGTAATTATCTTTTATGGATTTGATTTTCTGCTTGGTACTGGGAATTTGCTTTGTGGTTGCCATCTTGATAACCTGGTAATCTAACTCCCTTGAACACAAATTATGAGTATTACTACATACTATACAGGTAAGTAAAGAATATATATGCTAACAGGACACATGTAATTCCAGAGTTTAATTAGTATAGAGAAGAATATATAATACCTTTTTATATATGTACAATACAAAAAAGTAAACTGAATGACTTAAAACAGAAAACTAAATTAGTATAAGTAATATTTTACTCATTTAAAACTTCATGAAAAAATATTTTTTATAAAAGTAATTCCTCTTTTAGTTCTTTGACTTGCTTTAATGTTGGGTTTCACAAATTTTAATTTGATATTATGGTCTGATTGGGCTCTTGAAAACACAACTCAGATGTATCCATACTAGCAAAATAAAAAAAACACCCTCTGGACAAACGTAAAATAAATATTGCCCAAGGGGATGGGAGTTGAAAATTTAGTATCAGAGAGTTTGTATCATAAGTAAAGTAAAATCATCAAATTTATTAAAGGAGTAAAAAATAAAATAAATTTATTAAAGGAGTAAAAAATAAAAAATTTGAAATGGAAACTTAGTTTTGATAACTTTAAATATATATTAAAAAAATAAAAACTATATATAGATAGATAATTACCAGGTATGTATTTATTAAAACTTGTTTAAAAAAAAAAACAGTGAGGACTGTCTAACATTGCATGCTCAAATTTGAGTGTATTCTATTTATGACAATTTTAGGCAGTGTGACGTAAGCAGTGACTTAGTTTTTGTTACAGACAAAAACTGGAAGCGAATCTCCATTATTAATAGATTTTAAAATTTGTATTGCTGGAATATATTTCAGATGTTAATATTTTAATTTCCTTGTACTCTTATAGTCATGGCATCAGATAATACAGTAAAGTTGGAAAATTGAAGTGTGTGACATCTGTGTATAATATTACTGTATCTAAAGGTTGCAGCATCTAGAGTCATTGAGCTTGTATCTTGGATAAAGCACACACACACACAATGACCCCCCCCCCCCAAAAAAATGTATGCCTACTTTGGTTTATTATGAATTCCACATTTATTAAGATATATCTAAGTTTTATAATCCAAGTTAAAAGAAACAAAAAACTGTAGTGAGATAGCCAATGGCGTGTTATCTCATTTACATATGTGTATTACAGCAGGAGATATATAGAGATAGTATAGAGGACATTAAATAACTAGCTACAAGAAGCTAAGACATAGAGCTACGATAAGCTCAGAGAATTACTACTATTGCTACAACAAGGAATACAAAACTACACATTACAACAAAAACAAAATGGAATATTCTAGGTATTCAAACTGATGGTAATTCTTTTTGTAGAGTAGCTAGCACCCCTTCAGCACTCTACACACAAACTGGCTCATAGCCTTAAATAGTCTATGATTAAGGACTTCAACAGTTGATTAATAAACTGATTAATATTGGGACTGATCTTACAGCACTTGGCTATACTGCATTTGAGCCTCCTCTATTTCTTATAAGTTGTCTTGTTAATTGTTTTGTAAACTTATTGTTCTGTGTTTTGTATGTATCCATTAGCACTGGATACTAGTGCAGAATGAATATATTAAACACTCAATTTCTCTGTGTATCATTTCATCTCGACGATGCTACAATTCTTAGCCAGGCTCTGCTGATAATGTGAACATACAGAATTGCAAATATGACTGATTTATCACAGGTGTTCAAATTCACATCCATTCTGTTTAAGGCATTGCTGATAACGCAAACAGATGGAATTGCAAATGTCACAGATCATTTCAATTGGTTAAATGGCTCAATTAAATGCTACAATTGCAACTAGTTGGCACCTCAGGACACACATATTATGGTTGATCATAAACCTAACAGGAATTACAGTGTAGTGTGAATTTTTCAGCATTTGGTGTAATTGGACTTGTTCGAGGAGACGCGCATGGTGTACTGGTTAGAGTTAGGGAAATGATCTTGTCGACCTGAGTTCAAATCCTGAATGAAGCCACAGTTCACATAGTGCTAATACCCTTGAAAAAGATATGAATCCAACTATTCTCCTCCAGCTATAGGTAGATTGTAGGGCAGACTGGGCTCTTTAACCTTGTTAGGCAACCAGTTAGGAGAAGGAAACTCTGAATTCAAAGCTCTTAAATCTCGTGTATACATTTTTGGTGGACACACTGTTAATTCAGATTCTTTCATTTTTTTTTAACGTTTCAATGGAAGAAATATATTATCACATTTTTGAACATTGATAAAAATGAAAACTATAAATAAATGAAAATAACATATTTCATTTCTTTACTGTATATGTTTATAATAGAATTTGAAAATAAAGCAAAAATTAAAAAATCAAAAAATTAAAATTTTTCGCAACAAGTCACTATTGTAGTAATATGTAAAAAAATCCTTTTGCTTTTAATTAAATAATGGAATTGAGTGTTAAAAACTAAATTATTCAACTGTGCTGGAAATTTTAATAAAAATTAATTAGTAGATATTGATTAAAAATAATAGAGTTCAATTTAAATTGCTCAGGAAATAAACAGCTCTGGATGGAGATTTCATAGATTAGATAATCATCTTAAATTAGAAAAACAATGGAGAATTGTGACCTATAATGCTGGATCAATAAGTCTGTAGCCTAATACATAGTTATTAGCTGAATTTTTGGTCTGAATTCTTTCAATGTATAATGTTAAATTCTTTATTAATATTTATTACTGCAATTAGATTCAGAAGGCAGGAGAATATGTTAAAAATGAATATTTATTATATCAAATAATTCGTTTTTCATCATTAGGCAGTGGACTTTTTGATTTACCAACGTAAATTTGTTTGCCAAAACACACAAATAAAAAAGTAAATAAACAAAATTTAAGTTGAATACAAAAACAAACCAGAAAAACACTCTAGTTATAGGGTTATGTTTTATAATTTATTTATATTGATAGTTGATGAATTCTTTCAAATGGCTGAAGCTAAAGTCAGCTAGGCCTGAGACCAGAAGAAGAAAAATGATCAAGTTATGTTGATATGGCTTCTTGATAGATTCATCAGGACTCAGCCAGATCATTTGCATGATGCATTTCAATTTTTTAAAGTGTTTTTCTGGGGAAGAGAAAAGCATACACACAAAACATAAACAGAGACAAAAGGAATATTGCAAATGGAAAGCAAATCTTCAAAATTAGAAGATGGAAATATATAAGGAAAACATTTCTGAAAGAAATAAACTCATAAACGACATTGGAGAAAGAATAAAGAAAGAAGATATACAATAAGAAAGAAGGGATGATGATTATATAATGATATAAAAATATAAGAAGAAAAGCTATATAAAAGAAGGAAAAAATGTATGAATAAAATAAGGGGGGTATGATGATTATGAATGGAAAGAAAGAGAAAATTGAATAAAGGAAAGAAAGGAAGAAAATGAATGAAAGAGATATATCATAAAAAAGAGAAAACGGAAGAAGATTATAAGAGATGAAAATAAGGAAAGAAAATATGAAAGAAAATGAATTAAAAGAAAGAGGAATGATGATTATATATGAGATGAAAGAAAGAGAGAAAAAAAAAATAGTATAAAAGAAAAAGAGGAAATGAATGAAAGAAGACAGAAACAATGATTATAAATAAGATGAAGAAGAAAGATATATGAAAGAAAAAAAAAGGAAAAAATGAATGGATGAAAAGCAGGAAATAAAATTGAAGCCAGGGTTAAAAAATTTTGTTTCTTTTTCCGTTTTTGAAAATTTTTTATCCTTGACTGAAGACAAGGAAGTAATAAAAAAATTTATTGCAAACTAAGTGCCCAGTGGATTTTGATGACTTCCAGGAAATTGACTACATAAAAAAAATGATTCAGACAATATTGGTATGCATTTTGTGATAAATTTCTGATTAGATTTTATTGATTTTGTATATTGACTTGAAGATCTTGAATCAGTCAAAAGCTAATATCTCCAAGTTTGAATAATCACTCGTTTCTTTTTTTTTACCCTTTTTTAAAATCTTGTTTTAAGGGAAATATTTTTTTATCATAAAATTTCATGTCTGGAAATTACTTTCTGCGAAAAGTGTCTTCTTTTCCAACTGCCTAAGAAACCAGACTAAATCTTACAGTTTGTTAAATTAAGGTTTTAGTAAAACATTCTATTTTTTAAGTTACTTTTATTTTATTGATCTTTATAATACTGTTTTCTTATCAATTAATGATCGGGCATTTTTAATTGCATTAATGTAAAAAAATAGAGTGGTAATTGAATCATTTACATGCCAAGCAATAGTGACAATGATTCGAGACTTAAGATAGATGATATTGAAGTGTAACATTTTGGAAGATATCTACTTTGCATTCAGAATATGAAAAAAAAAATATATATATGCACACAGGTAGCTGTTTAAATATATATTATACACACACAGACAGCTTTATATATATATAATATAATTTATATATATACAACACACACTCACACGTGGTGTTTGTATACATATATATACACTTACACATGGATGTGTGTGTACACCCGTGTATATATACCCCACTGCATAATCATAAAGAAAACAATCTTTTCTTAAATAAGATTTTGTAAGTGAAATAGTGTTAAAAGGCTCTTGATGCTAAGATAAATTCCACCCAATTTGTGACTTAATCATAGTTTGTGTGGGGTCTTCATTTGCACTCAACAGATCGTTATAATTTCTCAAGAGAGTTAACTATTAAATTCTAATTATAGATTATCCTCATTTTTGGGGCCATCAATTATAATATAAATTATATTAGTCAGATGTGAGACTTTATTAAGCTTCATGGCCACCTTAAACCTGGGCATGTAAAAGCAAACCTAAAATGACTGATTGATAAGAGTAGAGATAAAAAGGGTTCAGATTACCAAAAATAAATCTGATGAATTTTATCTCCTGCTGTTTAATGCTTTATAACTCCTCTTTACAAAGTTTAAAATCTTCACATGATGCCAATTATGTCCCGTAATTATAATATTATGATAAAGAAAAAGAATTACCTAAAAAAGGGAGTTGGTCCCACTGAGTTAATCTGATAAATGCAATTTGAATGGAGGATCAAAATTCAATTTACCAAATGCTATTCATTAAAACTGATGAGTTTTAAACTTTGAGTTCATGAAATATATGGTTAATGTTAAATGAATTCAAAATTAATACCTAAAGTTCAAATTACATCAGAAATCAGTTACCATAATGGGACTCCGTAAGAAATAGGTGTGGGTTTTGTGTCATTAAAATAATCAGGAAGGAATTTGCAATTTCTTTAAAGTAAAACTGAGCAGAAATAAAAACTAAAAAATGGTTGTGAATTCAGGGAGCAGATGGAAATTAGGTTTATCATATTTACATTCTTACTAAAGAATGTCTTCTTTTTTTTTGTTGTCTGTTTTGTTCTTCCAAGAAAGTAAATTTCAATGCATTACATTTCAATTTTGTTCTGGAGTACTTTTGTCGGGAAATGATCTGAATGAGGAATTCACACTAATGACTTTATAAGTAGATTAATTTGTGATTAACCTCTTCTGCCAGTGTGTTCATGAATAAATTTGCATGATTGGAAGTAGCCCTCTTTGATTAAATACTGTATAAAATCAATTAGTAAGAAAGAAAAAAAAAAAGAAACTCTTTGATAATGTTCTATGTAGAAAGGATAAACAATTTATTTCTATGCATAAAGTACACACACACACACAGATGTATATATTGTATATATAATATACAAGATATTACCTAAAGGTTCAATGACTATGACCATGAAAAAATTACTTCCTCTAAATATAATTTGCATTGTCCCTTTCAAAGAAGTTAGATGTTAACCTGCACTACACAGGCGGCCAAAAGGCACCAAAATCTGTATATGTTTGCTTCATTGGCACTGTTCATGTTGCCTGAAACTTTGGTAGTGGTAGATGTGTGTTTGGTGTGTATATATATATATATATATATATAATATAATATATGGAGGTGTGTGGGCTAGTGGTTAGAGTCGTAGGAAATGGACTTGTTGATTCGAGTTCAATTCCTAGACGAAGCTGTTGGCATTTCACATAGTGCTAATACCCTTGGGAAAGGTATGAATCCATATATTCTCCCTCCAGCTATGGGTTAAATAGTAGGGGCAGACTGGGCCCTTCAGCCTTGGATAGGTAACCAGACTAGGAGAGGGATAACTGAATTCAAAATTCCTGAGGTCGGTCATTGATTGGGTTTGTGGCAACCCTTGATGCACCAATTCTTAATCATTTACTGAAGAATCTATTAATATAAAAACTCTCTTTTCAGGACTTCCTTATAAAATTATATTAAAATGCATGTGTTATATATATATATATATATTAGATAGATAGATAGATAGAGAAAATTATAGTAAAATGTATTCAGTACTTATGTAATGTTATGATATTTCCACCGATACTTTCAGGCTTAGATCTTGGTATATCACCTTTTCGATTAAAAGAACTAATTTTACTGTTTCTTGTGATAGATTTTCTGCCTTGACTCTGAGAGCCACTCAAAATAGTAGAGTCATAGATTTTAGATTCAGCAATAATTTAAGTAACCATTTAATATTAGTGATAGGATTTGAAAAAACTTTGGTCAAGTCTGTTATATGATGTACAAATCACTCAAGAAGAAATAGGATCCTCCATCTATTCCAAAAGTAGTTTCAGTATTTTATAAGATCAATAACCCATAATCCAAAAATGCTGCCATTGGCTGGAACCAAAAAGGACTCGGATCTTGCAATATTCTGTGGAGTATAAATTGAAAGAGGCCAAGAAAAATATGATGTTAATATTCTTGTAATTTCTTTTTTTTTTTTTTATTTTCGAAGTGCAATAATCCATTTATAATATTCCATATGAACATAAATCTTTCAGAATTTAACTAGCCTGTCATGAGTGATATCATATTTCGTGGTGGTGCGTGATGGTGGTCTTGCTCGTGGTTATGGCAGCCATCTTTTGCTATGAATAATTAACCTGATCTCAGTTCTTGGAAGACAAACACAATGCAAAGAATCTTCAGAAATGGCAGTGATCTTGTGGCATCATGTTCTTGCATATTTCATGAGACCTCATCATTCTTGCGAAATGTTTACTGAGCCTTTTTTTTTTTTCATTATTTATTTATTTATTTATTTTCAGCTTTCTATTTTATTTAACCAAGCTGTAAATCCAAATTCAGGATAATCTTAAATGCATATTTTTCTTTTATATATATACATATTATATATATGGTGAAATTATAACACTACACTTTATTTCAAACTAGTTTATACCTCAGTATTTTCTAGCATATAAGATGCATATTAAATGTTAGAATAATTTTATTCCAAAAATCCATATATATACAGCACCTCATTTGCTGGTAATATGACTAGAATATTATATATATATTATAACCACAGTGTATGTTAAAACTACTGACTTGATTAGTTAGTGCTAATAAATATGGATTTTTAGGAGAGTGTTCAACACCTGTGATTGAGAGCAATGATCTAATGATTGTTCTTTTAATGGTCACAGATAAGCATCCTTTTAATTAAATATATATAAAAACTCATATATATTTATCTATTATATATATATATATATATATATATATAGTAAGTAAGTAAAGAAATAAATTAGAAATATTAAAATCTTTTGAATAATATGTTTTTGCAACCAATGAACAGGACATGAATATAAAACAAATTTTACAACAGATGTCAAACACAAGTAAACACAGGAGATTGAAATTGTGCATATATGTGGGTATATATATATGGGTTAATGTGAGTATATATATGTATATATATATACACATACATACACATTAACCACATATATGCACATTCTTAATCCTATGTGTTCTATTATGTTCTGTCATCTGTTTTAAAGTTTCAGTTTTCTTCATTCATGTCCGTTTCCTACAATGATAACCATTACACTACAGGCGCCTCCACTTGAATAGTCAAAGTTAAAGATCTATGCTAATGTTTTGTCTTTTAAGGATTCAGATTTCTTCAATGGTTTTCTGTATGCTAAACTAAAAAGTTTGTAATAAAAATCAGAAATAAGATAAAGAAACCTCATCAAAAATGAATTAGGAAAATAGTTTGTTTCAATTCAGACAACTTAATCAGTTTTTGCTCATTCTTGGTCATGTTAAATTAATAATGCTTGACAAGGGCCAGAGCAAAGGACCTTTAAGTTGTTACCAGAATTACATCAAACACTGAATTGCTCACCATTCTACAGACTAGCAATTAAACAAGAAGAAAGAAAAGAAAAGAAAAGAAAAAAGAAACAGTCAATAATCTTTCTCATTCGTGCTTTTCTCTCATTGCCTTCTGACATCCCTACCCTGACAGAAAAAAAATTCTCTATCCTATCAAATGCTCATGGTTCTCCCTATTGCTACATTGTTAGCATTTCTTCACCCCCATCATCTGCACCCTGCCAGTTTCCCACCCCCGAAGCTCAGAACTTTTAATCTAAGCTAATTTTTCACTTCTGTCAATTATTTATTTATTTATTTATTTTTTACCCAGACCATGCTCACCAACCCAACTGTTATAGTGGTTAGTTTTCAGATCTATTACTTATATAGACATCTATATCCAGGGAATTTTACAGAACCACACACACACTGGGTTTTGTTAGAATAAGAAGTTAATCATTTATTTTCTTTTGTCTCCTTTACACATTGGAACAATACATACAACAATAAGTTTGTTGTATATCTTAAATAGCTTCTCTATTCATCAGTTTTACAAAATTGTACACTTATCTGTTTATTATGTTAGTATTTCTTTGTATGAAATTACAAATGTACTTTGTTTATATATAGAGAGTGTGTAAATTATATATGTTGAGTCATATGTGTAAATATATAATATGTGTGTGTGTATATATATATATATATATAATATAATATATATATGTATATATCTACATAAATTTATGTGTGCATATATAAATGTAGGTATATATAATATATATATATATATATATACCACACATATGTGAGTATGATTATCTACATATACCTTATATAAGTGTGATGTATCTATACATATGAATTTTGGTGTGCATATTATATATTTTATATATTATATATATTATATATATATATAAAATGGAGTACAAGGGGAAATAAATCTGTGTGTATGTATATGTTTGCATCTATATATAATATATATATATATTTATATATATAATATATATAATATATATACAAACATATACATACATACATACATATATATATACAAACACACAGTCAGATTTATTCCCTTGGTTACTCATTTAATTATAAATGTGTGTGTGTGTGTGTAGTATGCATGTATACACACACACACATAGATTTTTTTAGGTGTGAGATTACACATATTTATTCATGGCTATATATAAGATGGGTTTTGGTTATCCATAGTGTGTGTAGTAATGTACTATATATATATATATATATATGTATATATACTTGTGTCCATATGTGTGTATATATATATATATGTATATATACTTGTGTCCATATGTGTATATATATGTATATATATATATGTGTGTGTATTTACACATATATTTGCTTGTGTGTGTTTTTACATAGATATTATATCTTTTTATATATATGAGTGTTTAGTCCTTTATATATATGTGTGTATATTATAAATGTGTGTGTGTGTATATATATATATATATGTATATATATATATATTATATATTATATTATATCTATATATATAATATATATATATTTATCTTTATCTTTATTTATCTTGAGATTTTTTTGAGTGATGTATATAAATCAGTTATCTTAAATGACATACTTTTTTCTGTTTCTTGTTATTCTAAAATTTGCTGAGTTATGTATTTCTAATAAGAATCTTGTCTTTTTGCATTAATTTCTTTTTAAATTGTATTAATAACTGAATTAATTTTTCTTCAGTCTTGTTGAGCCAACATTTCTTATGCTTCACTGATGTAACAAAGATGATCATTTTTTTTGAGATGGTAACCTCAAATTGATTACCATAAACAATTACTGAATAGTTCAATAGTTTTCTAAACCAATAATACTGAAAAGTTTGAATAAAGTGGACTCACTGATGAATAAAAAAAAACTTCTACAAATCTAAATAAATATCTCAGCAAAAAGTTTCAAATGATTAAAATATATCTTTTTAAAAGACAATAAATACTAATAAAATCATTTAACACTTTTTGTCCCATAAGAATTGTTTTTCATAATATTACAATTGTCATCTTTTAAGTCCATCATCCTGAATCCAAATTATCTACTTACATTTGGAGAATTGTTTTAAATTACAGGTTTTAGAGGCTGTTTGAAGATATCAGATGATGCTTTAATAAGATTGTTTAACTGTTCTGTGTAATAGTATTTTTTTAGAGACAGACTTAGTGTCTAAATATAAACATAAAGGAATGCATGCACATATCATCTTTGTAAACTTATATTAGACACTAAGTTCTCTGTAAAAAAATATCTATTACAGAAACAGTTAAAAAAATCTTATTAAAGCATATCTATATTCTCAACCGCTCCTAAAACCTGTAATTTTAAACAATTCTCCAATCTAAGTAGATAATTTGATTCAGGATGATGGACTAAGATGCATTGGTAATTATTTATAAAACAAATTCTTATGGAGACCAAAGTGTTAAATGATTATTTAGTATTTTTATTGTCTTTTAAAGATATATTTTAATCATTGAAACTTTGCTGAGATTTTTTTATTTAAGATTGTATAAGTTTTTTTTTATTCATCAGTGAGTCCATTTCCATTCAAACTTATTCAGTATTATTGGTTTTTAGAAACTAGACTATTTCAGTAATTGTTTATGGTAATCAATTTGAGGTTACCATTCTCAAAAAAATGATCATCTTTGTTACATCCAGTGAAGCATAGAGAAATTGTGGGCTCAACAAAGACTGAAGAAAAATTAATTTCAGTTATTAATACAATTAAAGAAATTAGATGCAAAAGACAAAGATTCTTATTAGAAATATACATTAACGTCAGCAAATTTTAGAATAACTAAGAAACAGAAAAAATGTATGTCAATTTAAGATAACTGATTTATATACAATCACTCAAAAAAAAATCTCAAGGATAAATAAAGATAAAGATAAATATATATATATATATATATATATATATATATATATATATATATATATATATATACACATATATATAACTAATACACACACACACATTTATATATACACACAATATATAAGATAACATCATATATTAAAAATATAATATCTATTACAACACACACAAGCAAATATATGTGTAATACACACATAATTTATAAACATAATTACAATGGACACTATATATACATATATATTATATACACACATATGGACACAAAGTATAATAAATATATATATATATATATATAGGTACATACATACACACACTATGGATAACCAAACCATTCTTTATATATAGCCATGAATAAATATGTGTAATCTCACACCTAAAAAAATCTATGTGTGTGTGTGTATACATGCATACTCACACACACACACACACATTTATATATATAAAATGGAGTAACAAGGGGAAAAAATCTGACTGTGTGTTTGTATATATATATGTATGTATGTATGTATATGTTTGTATATATATATTATAATATTATATATATTATATATATATATATATATATATATAGATGCAACATATACATACACACAGATTTATCCCCTTGTTACTCCATTTTATATATATATATATATATATATATATATATATAAATATATATATGCACACAAACATTCATATGTATAGATACATACACACTTATATAAAGGTATATGTAGATAATCATACTCACATATGTGTGTGTGTATATATAATATATAATATATATATACCTACATTATATATGCACACATAAATTTATGTAGATATATACATATATATATATATATATATATATATATATAACATACACACACACATATATATATATTACACATATGCACTCACATATATATATTTACACACTCTCTATATAACAAGTACATTTGTAATTCATACAAAGAATACTAACATAATAAACAGATAAGTGTACAATTTTGGTAAACTGATGAATAGAGAAGCTATTTTAAAGATATACAACAAACTTACTTGTTGGTATGTAGTTGTTCCAATGTGTAAAGGAGACAAAAAAAGAAATAAATGGATTAACTTTCTTATTCTAACAAACCCAGTGTGTGTGTGGGTTCTGTAAAATTCCCTGGATATAGATGTCTATATAAGTAATAGATCTGAAAACTAACCACTATAACAGTTGGGGTTGGTGAGCATGGTCTTGGGTAAATAATAATAATAAATAAATAAATAATTTGACAGAAGTGAAGAGAAGAAATTAGCTTAGCATTTAAAAGGTTCTGAGCTTCGGGGGGTGGGTGGGAAACTGGCAGGGTGCAGATGATGGGGTGAAAAGAAATGCTAACAATGTAGCAAATAGGGAGACACCATGAGCATTTGATAGGATAGAAGAAATTTTTTTCTGTCAGGGTAGGGATGTCAAGAAGGCAATGAGAGAAAGGCACGAATGAGAAAGGATTTATTGACTGTTTCTTTCTTTTTCTTTCTTTTCTTTTCTTTCTTCTTGGTTTAATTGCTAGTCTGTAGAAATGGTGAGCAATTCAGTGTTTGATGTAATTCTGGTAACAACTTAAAGGGTCCTTTGCCTCTGGCCCTTGTCAAGCATTATTAATTTAACATGACCAAGAATGAGCAAAAACTGATTAAGTTGTCTGAATTTTGAAACAAACTATTTTCCTAATTCATTTTTGATGAGGTTTCTTTATCTTATTTCTGATTTTTATTACAAACTTTTTAGTTTAGCATACAGAAAACCATTGAAGAAATCTGAATCCTTAAAAGACAAAAACATTAGCATAGATCTTTAACTTTGACTATTCAAGTGGAGGCGCCTGTAGTGTAATGGTTATCATTGTAGGAAACGGACATGAATGAAGAAAACTGAAACTTTAAAACAGATGACAGAACACTAATAGAACACATAGGATTAAGAATTGTGCATATATGTGGGTTAATGTGTGTATGTATGTATGTATATATATATATACATATATATATATACTCACATTAACCCATATATATATATACCCACATATATGCACAATTTTCAATCTCCTGTGTTCTACTTGTGTTCTGACATCTGTTGTAAAATTTTAGCTTTCTATATTCATGTCCTGTTCATTTGGTTGGCAAAAACATATTAATTCAAAAGATTTTAATATTTCTAATTTATTTCTTTACTTACTTACTATATATATATATATATATATATATATATATATATAATAGATAAATATATATGAGTTTTCTATATATATTTAATTAAAAGGATGCTTATCTGTGACCATTAAAAGAACAATCATTAGATCAGGCAGGAAAAGTATACATGTAATTGACTTAAAAAACAAACACTAATATATATTAATTTATTATTATAATTGCTCAATCACAGGTGTTGAACACTCTCCTAATAATACCATATTTATTAGCACTAACTAATCAAGTCAGGTAGTTTTAACCATACACTGTGGTTAAATATATATAATATTCTAGTCATATTATCAGCAAATGAGGTGCTGTATTATATTGGATTTTTGGAATAAAATTATTCTAACATTTAATATGCATCTTATATGCTAGAAAATACTGAGGTATAAACTAGTTTGAAATAAAGTGTAGTGTTAATAATTTCACCATATATATATTATATATATATATATATATATATATATATATATATAAAAGAAAAAATATGCATTTAAGATTATCCTGAATTTGGATTTACAGCTTGGTTAAATAAAATAAGAAGCTGAAAATAAATAAATAGAAATGAAAAAAAAAGGCTCAGTAAAACATTTCGCAAGAATGATGAGGTCTCATGAAATATGCAAGAACATGATGCCAACAAGATCACTGCCATTTCTGAAGATTTCTTTGCATTTGTTGTTGTCTTCCAAGAACTGAGATCAGGTTAATTATTCATAGCAAAAGATGGCTGCCATAACCACGAGGAAGACCACCATCACGACCACCACCACGAAATATGATATCACTCATGACAGGCTAGTTTAAATTCTGAAAGATTTATGTTCATATGGAATATTATAAATGGATTATTGCACTTCGAAAATAAAATAAAAAAAGAAAGAAATTACAAGAATATTAACATCATATTTTTCTTGGCCTCTTTCAATTTATACTCCACAGAATATTGCAAGATCCGAGTCCTTTTTGGTTCCCAGCCAATGGCAGCATTTTTGGATTATGGGTTATTGATCTTATAAAATACTGAAACTACTTTTGGAAATAGATGGAGGATCCTATTTTCTTCTTGAGTGATTTGAGTACATCATATAACAGACTTGACCAAAGTTTTCAAATCCTATCACTAATATTAAATGGTTACTTAAAATTATTGCTGAATCTAAAATCTATGACTCTACTATTTTGAGTGGCTCTCAGAGTCAAGGCAGAAAATCTATCACAAGAAACAGTAAAATTAGTTCTTTTAATCGAAAAGGTGATATACCAAGATCTAAGCCTGAAAGTATCGGTGGAAATATCATAACATTACATAAGTACTGAATACATTTTACTATAATTTCTCTATCTATCTATCTATCTATATATATATATATATATATACACACATGCATTTTAATATAATTTTATAAGGAAGTTCCTGAAAAGAGAAGGTTTTTTATATTAATAGATTCTTCAGTAAATGATTAAGAATTGGTGCATCAAGGGTTGCCACAAACCCAATCAACGACCGACCTCAAGAATTTTGAATTCAGAGTTATCCCTCTCCTAGTCTGGTTACCTATCCAAGGCTGAAGGGCCCAGTCTGCCCTACTATTTAACCCATAGCTGGAGGGAGAATATATGGATTCATACCTTTCCCAAGGGTATTAGCACTATGTGAAATGCCAACAGCTTCGTCTAGGAATTGAACTCGAATCAACAAGTCCATTTCCTACGACTCTAACCACTAGCCCACACACCTCCATATATTATATTATATATATATATATATATACACACACCAACACACATCTACCACTACCAAAGTTTCAGGCAACATGAACAGTGCCAATGAAGCAAACATAATACAGATTTTGGTGCCTTTTGGCCGCCTGTGTAGTGCAGGTTTAACATCTAACTACTTTGAAAGGGACAATGCAAATTATATTTTAGAGGAAGTAATTTTTTCATGGTCATAGTCATTGAACCTTTAGGTAATATCTTGTATATATATATATACAATATATACATCTGTGTGTGTGTGTGTACTTTATGCATAGAAATAAATTGTTTATCCTTTCTACATAGAACATTATCAAAGAGTTCTTTTTTTTTTCTTTCTTACTAATTGATTTTATACAGTTTTAATCAAAGAGGGCTACTTCCAATCATGCAAATTTATTCATGAACACACTGGGCAGAAGAGGTTAATCACAAATTAATCTACTTATAAAGTCATTAGTGTGAATTCCTCATTCAGATCATTTCCCGACAAAAGTACTCCAGAACAAAATTGAAATGTAATGCATTGAAATTTACTTTCTTGGGAAGAACAAAACAGACAAAAAAACAAAAGAAGACATTTGCTTTAGTAAGAATGTAAATATGATAAACCTAATTTCCATCTGCTCCCTGAATTCACAACCATTTTTTTATTTTTTATTTCTGCTCAGTTTTTACTTTAAAGAAATTGCAAATTCCTTCCTGATTATTTTAATGACACAAAACCACACCTATTTCTTACGGAGTCCCATTATGGTAACTGATTTCTGATGTAATTTGAACTTTAGGTATTAATTTTGAATTCATTTAACATTAACCATTGTATTTGTCATGAACTCAAAGTTTAAAAACTCATCAGTTTTAATGAATAGCATTTGGTAAATTGAATTTTTGATCCTCCATTCAAATTGCATTTATCAGATTAACTCAGTGGGACCAACTCCCTTTTTGTTTTAGGTAATTCTTTCTTTATCATAATATTATAATTACCGGGACATAATTGCATCATGTGAAGATTTTACAACTTTGTAAGAGGAGTTATAAAGCATTAAACAGCAGGAGATAAAATTCATCAGATTTATTTTTTGGTAATCTGAACCTTTTTTATCTCTAGCTCTTATCAATCAGTCATTTTAGGTTTGCTTTACATGCCCAGGTTTAAAGGTGGCCATGAAGCTTAATAAAGTCTCACATCTGACTAATATAATTTATATTATAATTGATGGCCCAAAAATGAGGAGTAATCTATAATTAGAATTTAATAGTTAACTCTCTTGAGAATTATAACGATCTGTTGAGTGCAAATGAAGACCCCACACAACTATGATTAAGTCACAAATTGGGTGGGAATTTATCTTAGCATCAAGGAGCCTTTTAACACTATTTCACTTACAAAAATCTTATTTAAGAAGATTGTTTTCTTTATGATTATGCAGTGGGGTATATATACACGGGTGTACACACACATCCATGTGTAAGTGTATATATATGTATACAAACACCACGTGTGAGTGTGTGTGTATATATATAATTATATATATATATATATAAAGCTGTCTGTGTGTGTATATATATATATTTAAACAGCTACCTGTGTGCATATATATATATTTTTTTTCATATTCTGAATGCAAAGTAGATATCTTCCAAAATGTTACACTTCAATATCATCTATCTTAAGTCTCAAATCATTGTCACTATTGCTTGGCATGTAAATGATTCAATTACCACTCTATTTGTTATTTACATTAATGCAATTAAAATGCCCGATCATTAATTGATAAGAAAACAGTATTATAAAGATCAATAAAATAAAGTAACTTAAACAAATAGAATGTTTTACTAAAACTTAATTATACAAACTGTAGATTTAGTCTGGTTTCTTAGGCAGTTGGAAAAGAAGACACTTTTCGCAGAAAGTAATTTCCAGACATGAAATTTTATGATAAAAAAATATTTCCCTTAAAACAAGATTTTTAAAAAAGGGTAAAAAAAAAGAACGAGTGATTATTCCAAACTTGGAGATATTAGCTTTTGACTGATTCAAGATCTTCAAGTCAATATACAAAAATCAATAAAATCTAATCAGAAATTTATCACAAAATGCATACCAATATTGTCTGAATCATTTTTTTTTTTATGTAGTCAATTTCCTGGAAGTCATCAAAATCCACTGGGCACTTAGTTTGCAATAAATTTTTTTATTACTTCCCTTGTCTTCAGTCAAGGATAAAAAATTTTCAAAAACGGAAAAAGAAACAAAATTTTTTAACCCTGGCTTCAATTTTATTTCCTGCTTTTCATCCATTCATTTTTTCCTTTTTTTTCTTTCATATATCTTTCTTCTTTTCATCTTATTTATAATCATTGTTTCTGTCTTCTTTTCATTCATTTACTCTTTTTCTTTTATACTATTTTTTTTCTTCTTTCTTTCTTTTCATCTCATATATAATCATCATTCCTTCTTTCTTTTTATTCATTCATTTTTTCTTTTATATAGCTTTCTTCTTCCTTATTTTCATCTCATTTATAATCTTCATCCGTTTCTTCTTTTTTATGATTATCATCTCTTTCATTCATTTCTTCCTTTCTTTTCCTTTATTCAATTTTCTTCTTTCTTTTCATTTATAATCATCATACCTCCCTTATTTTTATTCATACATTTTTTCCTTCTTTTTCTTTTATATAGCTTTCTTCTTTCTTATTTTTATATCCTTTATAATCATCATCCCTTCTTTCTTATTGTATATCTTCTTTCTTTCTTTCATTCTTTCTCCAATGTCGTTTATGAGTTTATTTCTTCAGAAATGTTTTCCTTTATATATTTCCATCTTTCTAATTTTGAAGATTTGCTTTCCATTTGCAATATTCCTTTTTGTCTCTGTTTATGTTTTTGTGTGTATGCTTTTCTCTTCCCCAGAAAAACACTTTAAAAAATTGAATGCATCATGCAAATTGATCTGGCTGAGTCCTGATGAATCTATCAAGAAGCCATCAAACATAACTTGATCATTTTTTTTCTTCTTCTGGTCTCAGGCCTAGCTGACTTTAGCTTCAGCCATTTGAAAGAATTTCATCAACTATCAATATAAATAAATTATAACATAACCCTATAACTAGAGTGTTTTTCTGGTTTGTTTTTGTATTCAACTTAAATTTTGTTTATTTACTTTATTTTATTTGTGTGTTTTGGCAAACAAATTTACGTTGGTAAATCAAAAAGTCCACTGCCTAATGATGAAAAACGAATTATTTGATATAATAAATATTCATTTTTTTAACATATTCTCCTGCCTTCTGAATGTCCTTAATTGAGTAATGAATATTAATAAAAGAATTTAACATTATACATTGAAAGAATTCAGACCAAAAATTCAGCTAATAACTATGTATTAGACTACATTGTATTAGACTTATTGATCCAACATTATAGGTCACAATTCTCTCCATTGTTTTTCTAATATTTAAGATGATTATCTAATCTATGAAATCTCCACCAATATGAGCTGTTATTTCCTGAGCAATTTAAATTGAACTCTATTATTTTTAATCAACATCTACTAATTAATTTTTATTACAAATTTCCAGCACAGGTTGAATAATTTAGTTTTTAACACTCAATTCCATTATTTAATTAAAAAGCAAAAGGATTTTTTTACATATTACTACAATAGTGACTTGTTGCGAAAAATTTTAATTTTTTGTTTTTTTAAATTTTTGCTTTATTTTCAAATTCTAATTATAAAACATATACAGTAAAGAAATGAAATATGTTATTTTCATTTATTTATAGTTTTCATTTTTTATCAATGTTCAAAATGTGATAATATATTTCTTGCATTGAAACGTTAAAAAAAATGAAAGAATCTGAATTAACTGTGTGTCCACCAAAAATGTATACACAAGCTGACAAGTGATTTTGTTTACAAAATAATTTTAAAAAAAACTTGAAATAGATTACTAAGTAGGCCTGAGCTTATTCTAGTAGTGACCCCCCCCCCACCTCGGCAGAGATTTAAGAGGTTTGAATTCAGAGTTTTCCTTCTCTTAAACTGGTTGCCTAACCAAGGTTAAAGAGCCCAGTCTGCTCTACTATCTACCTATAGCTGGAGGGAGAATAGTTGGATTCATATCTTTTTCAAGGGTATTAGCACTATGTAAACTGTGGCTTCATTCAGGATTTGAACTCAGGTCGACAAGATCATTTCCCTAACTCTAACCAGTACACCATGCGCGTCTCCTCGAACAGTCCAATTACACCAAATGCTGAAAATTCACACTCCACTGTAATTCCTGTTAGGTTTATGATCAACCATAATATGTGTGTCCTGAGGTGCCAACTAGTTGCAATTGTAGCATTTAATTGAGCCATTTAACCAATTGAAATGATCTGTGACATTTGCAATTCCATCTGTTTGCGTTATCAGCAATGCCTTAAACAGAATGGATGTGAATTTGAACACCTGTGATAAATCAGTCATATTTGCAATTCTGTATGTTCACATTATCAGCAGAGCCTGGCTAAGAATTGTAGCATCGTCGAGATGAAATGATACACAGAAGAAATTGAGTGCTTAATATATTCATTCTGCACCAGTATCCAGTGCTAATGGATACATACAAAACACAGAACAATAAGTTACAAAACAATTAACAAGACAACTTATAAGAAATAGAGGAGGCTCAAATGCAGTATAGCCAAGTGCTGTAAGATCAGTCCCAATATTAATCAGTTTATTAATCAACTGTTGAAGTCCTTAATCATAGACTATTTAAGGCTATGAGCCAGTTTGTGTGGTAGAGTGCTGAAGGGGTGCTAGCTACTCTACAACAAGAATTACCATCAGTTTGAATACCTCAGAATATTCCATTTTGTTTTTGTTGTAATGTGTAGTTTTGTATTCATTGTTGTAGCAATAGTAGTAATTCTCTAAGCTTATCATAGCTCTATGTCTTAGCTTCTCGTAGCTAGTTATTTTATGTCCTCTATACTATCTCTATATATCTCCTGCTGTAATACACATATGTAAATGAGATAACACGCCATTGGCTATCTCACTACAGTTTTTTGTTTCTTTTAACTTGGATTATAAAACTTAGATATATCTTAATAAATGTGAAATTCATAATAAACCAAAGTAGGCATACATTTTTTTTTTGGGGGGGGGTCATTGTGTGTGTGTGTGCTTTATCCAAGATACCAAGCTCAATGACTCTAGATGCTGCAACCTTTAGATACAGTAATATTATACACAGATGTCACACACTTCAATTTCCAACTTTACTGTATTATCTGATGCCATGACTATAAGAGTACAAGGAAATTAAAATATTAACATCTGAAATATATTCCAGCAATACAAATTTTAAAATCTATTAATAATGGAGATTCGCTTCCAGTTTTTGTCTGTAACAAAAACTAAGTCACTGCTTACGTCACACTGCCTAAAATTGTCATAAATAGAATACACTCAAATTTGAGCATGCAATGTTAGACAGTCCTCACTGTTTTTTTTTTAAACAAGTTTTAATAAATACATACCTGGTATTATCTATCTATATATAGTTTTTTTTTATTTTAATATATATTTAAAGTTATCAAAACTAAGTTTCCATTTCAAATTTTTTTATTTTTACTCCTTTAATAAATTTATTTTATTTTTACTCCTTTAATAAATTGATGATTTTACTTTACTTATGATACAAACTCTCTGATACTAAATTTTCAACTCCATCCCCTTGGGCAATATTTATTTTACGTTTGTCCAGAGGGTGTTTTTTTTTTTTTTTTTTTTGCTAGTATGGATACATCTGAGTTGTGTTTTCAAGAGCCCAATCAGACCATAATATCAAATTAAATTTGTGAAACCCAACATTAAAGCAAGTCAAAGAACTAAAAGAGGAATTACTTTTATAAAAAATATTTTTTCATGAAGTTTTAAATGAGTAAAATATTACTTATACTAATTTAGTTTATCTGTTTAAGTCATTCAGTTTACTTTTTTTGTATTGTACATATATAAAAAGGTATTATATATTCTTCTCTATACTAATTAAACTCTGGAATTTACATGTGTCCTGTTAGCATATATATTCTTTACTTACCTGTATAGTATGTAGTAATACTCATAATTTGTGTTCAAGGGTGTTAGATTACCAGGTTATCAAGATGGCAATCACAAAGCAAATTCCCAGTACCAAGCAGAAAATCAAATCCATAAAAGATAATTACCCTGAAAAATAATAAGAAAAAAATTCCTGTTAGAAATTTAATATACATCAATGAACAAAATCAATTGTGCATGCATATAAATGTGTGTGTTTAAATTAATAGCAATTGTAATAGTCTTAAATCACACAAATATTTGTATATAAAACATTGTCCTTTAATATAACAGCATTACCCAAAAGTGACTCTAGGATTTAGAGATTAAATCCCCCATGAAGACAAATATGAAGAATAGCTATGCAACAGATACTTTTTTGTATAATTAAAGCAAGTCCATCCACATGCTGCAAATTTTCTTTTAGTTTAAGAATAATTATAAATAATTAACAAAGAGAAATACAGGGTCAGGCAAAATTTGCATTTATTAAACCTACAAATGTGTCAGATCATTTTGCCTAAATATAATATATATATGTATATAATATCTAAATTATAATGTGACTTTTTCCTGCATATTTTGATTTTTCTTTAAGGAAAACACAGAATTCAAACCAGTTGTAGACCTGGACGAGAGAGATGGGCACTGACTGGAAATTCCTGCCTAAGACACACTATATGTGTAGTGACCCTATGACCAAACCAACTTATAAGATTAGTCTAAATCTATATAAACTTTATCAGTCCATGAGTAACACATGAATTTCAGTCAGATTTCACTATATATTAAGAAAAGGAGCCCTAAAACATTGTGTGTCACATTTTTTATGCCTAATAAAGCAACTAGAAGAGGCTAACTAGGTAGAAAGGGGTGGGGGGCAAAAAGTTAGTCTCGCATATTCATTATTACTGAATCGCGAGTTGGATCCTTGCAGGATGCCCCATTAAAATCCCTACGTAAAAAAGACCTTGCATTGATCCAGCTTAGTGAGGAGTCAGAAAAAAATGTGCATAGACAATTTGAAAATAAAATTAATGTCTCCTATTTAAAATACTAAATGCAAAAAAAAAAAAAAAAAACAGCATAAAAGATCCATTCAGTTACTATTTAAATTTTATTCTATAATTATCTTCATAAATATAAATAAAATCTGCATTAGTTTTTTTGTTTTTTTTTTTGCTTAAAAAGTAAGATCTGGTGATAGTGAATGTGTATATATATTTACTTTGCCATTATTGTTTTTTTTTCATAGATTCAACCGGACATACATACACACAATTGCCCTTTATATATGTATAGATAGATAAGAAGGACACTGACCTTTGTATACATAAATCTTTTATTGCTTTTTCTTCTATTTCATTTTGTTGCTTTATATTATAATTCTTAAATCATTTTTACATTTATTCTTTTGTTGTTAAATTAAGATCATGGATAAGAAACAAAGAACAAGATTCCAGATAAGGAAGTATTTAACTATGTAGCTATATATGTATTTACCAACCCCTCCACACGAGCAGGATGCGACACAAGGTCAATTTCTTAAGCGGAGTTTTAAGAGGTTTGAATTCAGAGTTTTCCTTCTCCTAGACTGGTTGCTTAACCAAGGTTAAAGAGTCCAGTCTGCCCTAATATTTTACCCATAGCTGGAGGGAGAGTAGGATTCATACCTTTTCCAAAAAGTGCTAAGTGAAATGCAATTACCATATCCAGGATTTGAACTCGGGGCGACAAGTCCATTTCCATGACTTTAACCATTACACCACACGCTTCCTATATAGCTATATATGTGAACTATCTCAGTTGGTTTCATAGTCTCATTGATAAGGTACTGTTCCAATATGATCGTTTTTTAAGGAGTCACAGAGATGCTGATAGGTACACGTCCTTGTCCCTGCCACACAAAAATCTAAAAGGATGCAGTAAAAGCATATCCATGCATCCCAGTGTCTTTCTTTTTTCTTCCTTCATCATTTCAAGCTAAGTGTAAGTACATTTCAATAGTTTCTTAGAAATGAATTACACAGGATAGGTTACAAGGTAGGGGTTAGACGGCTTTAGTTGTTTCCCCAGATCATAAATAAAAACACAACAATGAAGAAACTTTAGTTGGGACCCATAAATCTTCCTGGGGACCCATTCAAAGCAAATATGTGCATCCCAAGACACACTAAATCAAAAAGCTATCAGCATCACGGTGTCCAAATCTTGTTGAAAGCTTATTCTTTATTTTTGATCTCTGCTGTTTACTTAAACAATCATAAAATAACAAAAACATGGTATGCATTGCCACAAAACACAACAAAATAAGATTTCTAAAAATGCAATATAGTTATTTTTTGGCAAGGAAGCATGGCAATAGAGATATTTCTATATAATAATAGTAATTAATAATAATAATTTTTCTTTCACAAAATTTATACAAATATTGATTCTCTATAATTCCGAGCAATTTTAATGTTATTCAAACACACATTCACTATTTCTGATTTAAAATTCTCAAAACTGAAAATTAAAAATTTCAAAAGAACTGAAAGAACTTCTTTATTTTGGGGAAGTCATCTGCATACTAAAGATTGCACTTGGCACAAACATTTGACCTGACATGACTAGCACTTAACCCACTGCTAATCAGTTGTTTTATTAATAAAAAATAGAAAATAAAATTGTTGGACAATATTAAAGTGCAAATATTCAATTAACTTAGCCTAGTTAAACAGCAAAGTAATTAGTGAGAGAGAAATTCACTAGCTATAGCCTGCAAAATGCACTCACTATTGCTTTATAATAGTTGATAAAATATACATGCAAAAATGCATTATATATATATATATATATATATATATATATATATATGGGAATTCCCATGTCAAATCATCCAAGAAAGTAAAATTGTCACCCACCTGCTTCAATTTTTCTGAAATTTTGTACAGGTGTAGACAAATTTTGGGGAATTTCTAACTTTAAGAAAGTCCATACCTGTACAAAATTTCAGAAAAATTAAAGGGGTGGGTGACATGGCCTGGATGATTTGACATGGAATTACCAATATATATATAATATATATATATATATATATATATATATATATTGAAAGCACTTACAGTGGTCTCACTACTATGACATTGTTGCACTGATTGACACTTTATTTATCTACCAGCTCCATCTCGCAACACTTAAAATCACATGCATACCCCCACCTCTAATTAATGTAAAATTCTAACCAAACACACACATATTGCATAAAACTGAATAAAATGTACTGCCATCATTTCAAACAGAAAGATATTGACTTTTTAATTCCTTTAACAGATTTGGGATATCTTGTGTCAATCTATACAAAACATATAAAGATTAGTACAATTAAAATAATCTCTTTTTGCTACTTGGTAAAAGTCAAGAACTGATCAACTAAAGGTACCATTTGTCAAATGTGAGAAAATATTCCACCAAAAAAAAATTTAAACTGTTAAAAAAAAAACTATCAAAAAAATAATAAAAATCCTGAATGAAACTTTTACAGTATAAAAAGGGTTTTTTTTTTTTAAATTCATTCATTCAGTAAAAAATAAAAATAAAAATCACTATAACTTGAAAAAAAATGATTTTCTAAAGTTGAAGAAAATTTTATAAACTTTGAATCAAATTTTCAGCATATCCCATTTCTCTGCAAGACAAGTGCTTTGGAAGGAGATAGTCATTGCAATTATTTTACTAGTGTGTAAAAAAAAAAAAGAAACAAATTTTTTTAAATTAAAAAATAGATAAAATAGAAATTAAAAAATAAAGGAAAGATAGGATCCCCAATGATGATTTAAGCATTAAATCAATTTTTCAAAAAAATATTCAACACAGACATTTCAATTCAAACAGCTCACCAGTGTGTAACTGCATGACATAGGAAAAGCCTGTTTCATTCACATTCCATCATTTCCTTTCAGGGATTCTGAATCAAATTTCCCAATTACAGTTTGCTATTCTCCAGAAATAATTTTATATTCTGAGAGACTGTATTAGGTTTTAACATCAATAATAACCTCTTTTTTAAAAAATCCTATAAAAGAAAACTGTTTTAGAGGAATACTGGCAACTGGGGTAAATGTGACCCTCAATTTTACAAAACAGATACATTTTGAAGACTTGCACATTCAACATATTCCATAATTCCTCAAGTCATAAGAGTACAATTCTAGATAATAATAATAATATAATTCCAAGTGAATCATCTTCCCAACCCAGTCGTGCCTAGCTTTGTATTCACGTTGTGCTAGTTAGCTACATTTGCTTAATGTATATAATTCGCTGTATATTAGCACCATGTGAAAATGCAAACAGCTTATCTCCTCACTAAACAACATATTGTAAAACTTTTGACTCATCCTAAAACATACTTTCAAATAATAAAAAATATTACAGTAAAATAATTTTAGTCTTAAAAAAAGAGCAAACAAAGTGACTGTCACAAAATTTAATTTACAAACCTTTTTGTGTGTGGTTCCCAACCTTTTTTGTTTAATGAGCCTCTTACCCCCTATCACACAAACAGTGTGTAAAGGGAATTACAACTACAGTTCCGACATATCAACATCAAGTTTGTGCAACAACGTTCATTAACCATGAAACTGTTTTCAACGGTCATAGTTACAACATGAACTCCCGCAATTAACTGTAATTAATCAATATCTTGATTAATTCAGTTGATTTAACCATGAAGATCCTTATGGTGAAACTTGAGTAGGTTATTTCTGTACACATTATAATACTATATATATATATATATATATATATATATATATATATATATATATGAGAAAATGGAAATGAATATGAGAAAAATGGAAATGAATCAGCAATAAATTTCATCCTAACCAAAGTATATATATTTTCTTCCAATCATTTTTCAACATATATATTTGTTCTAGTGTGGAATACAATTAAAAGCCAATTGTTACTATTGGTTTCAAACAAGCGTACTAGTCACTTATCAGGATGTGCCTATGAAAACAAAGGGTTTTTCATAAAAAGAAATTTAATTTTGATGCTCATATCAAAAGAAAAAGCTTTTAATCATTCAAAATAATCAACCAATCATCCGTCATTTGCTAAATGCCATACTTGTATGCAGAGTACAAACATATGATAGCAAATGACGGATGTATTGGTTGATATTTTGAAATGATTAAAAGCTTTTCCTTTGATATGAGCATCAAAAATTAAATTTCTTTTTTATGAAAACCCTTTGTTTCTGGCACATCCTGATAAGTGACTAGTACGCTGTTTGAAACCAATAGTAACAATTGCTTTTAAATTGTATTCCACACTAGAACAAATTATATATGTTGAAAAAAAATGATTGGAAAAAATTATATACTTTGGTTAGATGAAATTTATGCTGATTCATTTCATTGTTTACTCATTATTCATTTCCATTTTTCTCATATATATATATATATAATATATATATATAAGTATTATATATATATAGTATTATGGTACAGAAATAACCTACTCAAATTTCACCATAAGGATCTTCATGGTTAAATAATGAATTAATCAAGATAGTGATTAATTACAGTTAATTGCGGGAGTTCATGTGTAACTTGACCGTTGAAAACAGTTTCATGGTTAATGAAGCGTTGTTGCACAAACTTGATGTTGATATGTCGGAACCTGTATGTTGTAATTCCCTGACACACTGTTTGTGTGATGGGGGGAGAGGCTCTTAAACAAAAGGTTGGGAAACCAACACACAAAAGGTTTGTATAAATTTTGTGACAGTCCACTTGTTTGCTCTTTTTAGCTAAATTATTTTTACTGTAATATTTTTTTATTATTTGAAAGTATGTTTTAGGATGAGTCAAAAGTTACAATATGTTGTTTAGTGAGGGAGATAAGCTGTTTGCATTTCACATGTGCTAAATATACAGCGAATTATATACATTAAGCAATGTAGCTACTAGCACAACGGAATACAAAGCTAAGGCAGACTGGGTTGGGAAGATGATTCACTTTGGAATTATATTATTATTATTATCTAGAATTGTACTCTTATGACTTGAGGAATTATGGAATATGTTGAATGTGCAAGTTCAAAATGTATCTGTTTGTAAAATTGAGGGTCATCATTTACCCCAGTGCCAGTATTCCTCTAAAACAGTTTCTTTTATAGGATTTTTAAAAAAAGAGGTATTATTGATGTAAAACCTAATACAGTCTCTCAAATTAAAAATTATTTCTGGAGAATAGCAAACTGTAATTGGGAATTTGCATTCAGAAGTCTGAAAGGAAATGATGGAATGTGAATGAAACAGGCTTTTCCTATGTCATGCAGTTACACACTGGGAGCTGTTTGAATTGAAATGTCTGTGTTGAATATTTTTTTTGAAAAATTGATTTAATGCTTAAAATCATCATTGGGGATCCTATCTTTCCTTATTTTTTTAAATTCTATTTTTATCTATTTTTTAATTTAAAAAAATTTGTTTTTCTTTTTTTTTTTAACACACTATAAAATAATTGCAATGACTATCTCCTTCCAAAGCACTTGTCTTGCAGAGAAATGGGATATGCTGAAAATTTGATTCAAAGTTTATAAATTTTTTTCTCAACTTTAAGAAATCATTTTTTCAAGTTATAGTGTATTTTTATTTTATTTTTACTGAATGAATGAATTTAAAAAAAAAAAACCCTTTTTTACTGTAAAAAGTTTTCATTCAGGATTTTTTATTATTTTTTGATAGTTTTTTTTTAACAGTTTAAATTTTTTTTTGGTGAATATTTTCTCACATTTGACAAATGGTACCTTTAGTTGATCAGTTCTTGACTTTTACCAAGTAGCAAAAAGAGATTATTTTAATTGTACTAATCTTATATGTTTGTATAGATTGACACAAAGATATCCCAAATCTGTTAAAGGAATTAAAAGTCAATATCTTTCTGTTTGAAATGATGGCAGTACATTCTATTCAGTTTTATGCAATATGTGTGTGTTTTGGTTAGAATTTTACATTAATTAGAGTGGGGGTATGCATGTGATTTTAAGTGTTGCGAGATGGAGCTGGTAGATAAATAAAGTGTCAATCAGTGCAACAATGTCATAGTAGTGAGACCACTGTAAGTGCTTTCAATATATATATATATATATATATATATATATAATATATATTGGTAATTCCATGTCAAATCATCCAGGCCATGTCACCCACCCCTTTAATTTTTCTGAAATTTTGTAAAGTATGACTTAAGTAGAAATTCCCCAAAATTGTCTACACCTGTACAAAATTTCAGAAAAATTGAAGCAGGTGGGGTGACAATTTTACTTTCTTCTGGATGATTTGACATGGGATTCCCATATATATATAATATATATATATATATATATATATAATATATATAAATGCATTTTTGCATGTATATTTTATCAACTATAAGCAATAGTGAGTGCATTTTGCAGGCTATAGCTAGTGAATTTCTCTCTCACTAATTACTTTGCTGTTTAACTAGGCTAAGTTAATTGAATATTTGCACTTTAATATTGTCCAACAATTTATTTTTATTTTCTATTTTATTAATAAAACAACTGATTAGCAGTGGTTAAGTGCTAGTCATGTCAGGTCAAATGTTTGTGCCAAGTGCAATCTTTAGTATGCAGATGACTTCCCCCAAAATAAAGAAGTTCTTTCAGTTCTTTTGAAATTTTTAATTTTCAGTTTTGAGAATTTTAAATCAGAAATAGTGAATGTGTGTTTGAATAACATTAAAATTGCTCGGAATTATAGAGAATCAATATTTGTATAAATTTTGTGAAGAAAAAATTATTATTATTAATTACTATTATTATATAGAAATATCTCTATTGCCATGCTTCCTTGCCAAAAAATAACTATATTGCATTTTAGAAATCTATTTTTTGTGTGTTTTTGTGGCAATGCATACCATGTTTTTGTTATTTTATGATTGTTTAAGTAAACAGCAGAGATCAAAAATAAAGAATAAGCTTTCAACAAGATTTGGACACTGTGATGCTGATAGCTTTTTGATTTAGTGTGTCTTGGGATGCACATATTTGCTTTGAATGGGTCCCCAGGAAGATTTATGGGTCCCAACTAAAGTTTCTTCATTGTTGGTGTTTTTATTTATGATCTGGGAAACAACTAAAGCCGTCTAACCCCTACCTTGTAACCTATCCTGTGTAATCATTTCTAAGAAACTATTGAAATGTACTTACACTTAGCTTGAAATGATGAAGGAAGAAAAAAGAAAGACACTGGGATGCATGGATATGCTTTTACTGCATCCTTTTAGATTTTTGTGTGGCAGGGACAAGGACGTGTACCTATCAGCAATCTCTGTGACTCCTTAAAAAACGATCATATTGGAACAGTACCTTATCAATGAGACTATGAAACCAACTGAGATAGTTCACATATATAGCTATATAGGAAGCGTGTGGTGTAATGGTTAAAGTCATGGAAATGGACTCGTCGCCCTGAGTTCAAATCCTGGATATGGTAATTGCATTTCACTTAGCACTTTTTGGAAAGGTATGAATCCTACTCTCCCTCCAGCTATGGGTAAAATATTAGGGCAGACTGGACTCTTTAACCTTGGTTAAGCAACCAGCCTAGGAGAAGGAAAACTCTGAATTCAAACCTCTTAAAACTCCGCTTAAGAAATTGACCTTGTGTCGCATCCTGCTCGTGTGGAGGGGTTGGTAAATATATATATAGCTACATAGTTAAATACTTCCTTATCTGGAATCTTGTCTTTGTTTCTTATCCATGATCTTAATTAACAACAAAAGAATAAATGTAAAAATGATTAAGAATTATAATATAAAGCAACAAAATGAAATAGAAGAAAAAGCAATAAAAGATTTATGTATACAAAGGTCAGTGTCCTTCTTATCTATCTATACATATATAAAGGGCAATTGTGTGTATGTATGTCGGTTGAATCTATGAAAAAAAACAATAATGGCAAAGTAAATATATATACACATTCACTATCACCAGATCTTACTTTTAAGCAAAAAAAAAACAAAAAAAAACTAATGCAGATTTTATTTATATTTATGAAGATAATTATAGAATAAAATTTAAATAGTAACTGAATGGATCTTTTATGCTGTTTTTTTTTTTTTGCATTTAGTATTTTAAATAGGAGACATTAATTTTATTTTCAAAATTGTCTATGCACATTTTTTCTGACTCCTCACTAAGCTGGATCAATGCAAGGTCTTTTTACGTAGGGATTTTAATGGGGCATCCTGCAAGGATCCAACTCGCGATTCAGTAATAATGAATATGCGAGACTAACTTTTTGCCCCCGCCCCTTTCTACCTAGTTAGCCTCTTCTAGTTGCTTTATTAGGCATAAAAATGTGAGACACAATGTTTAGGGCTCCTTTTCTTAATATATAGTGAAATCTGACTGAAATTCATCTGTTACTCATGGACTGATAAAGTTTATATAGATTTAGACTAATCTTATAAGTTGGTTTGGTCATAGGGTCACTACACATATAGTGTGTCTTAGGCAGGAATTTCCGGTCAGTGCCCATCTCTCTCATCCAGGTCTACAACTGGTTTGAATTCTGTGTTTTCCTTAAAGAAAAATCAAAATATGCAGGAAAAAAGTCACATTATAATTTAGATATATACTATTTATATTTTGTTGATTATTTGTAAATTATTCTTAAACTAAAAGAAAATTTGCAACATGTGGATGGACTGCTTTAATTATACAAAAAAGTATCTGTTGCATAGATATTCTTCATATTTGTCTTCATGGGATTTAATTCTAAATCCTAGAGTCACTTTGGTAATGCTGTTATATTAAAGGACAATGTTTTATATGCAAATATTTGTTGATTTAAGACTATTACAATTACTATTAATTTAAACACACACATTTATATGCATGCACAATTAATTTTGTTCATTGATGTATATTACATTTCTAACAGGAATTTTTTCTTATTATTTTCAGGGTAATTATCTTTTATGATTTGATTTTCTGCTTGGTACTGGGAATTTGCTTTGTGGTTGCCATCTTGATAACCTGGTAATCTAACTCCCTTGAACACAAATTATGAGTATTACTACATACTATACAGGTAAGTAAAGAATATATATGCTAACAGGACACATGTAAATTCCAGAGTTTAATTAGTATAGAGAAGAATATATAATACCTTTTTATATATGTACAATACAAAAAAAGTAAACTGAATGACTTAAACAGATAAACTAAATTAGTATAAGTAATATTTTACTCATTTAAAACTTCATGAAAAATATTTTTTTATAAAAGTAATTCCTCTTTTAGTTCTTTGACTTGCTTTAATGTTGGGTTCACAAATTTAATTTGATATTATGGTCTGATTGGGCTCTTGAAAACACAACTCAGATGTATCCATACTAGCAAAAAAAAAAAAAAAAAAAACACCCTCTGGACAAACGTAAAATAAATATTGCCCAAGGGGATGGGAGTTGAAAATTTAGTATCAGAGAGTTTGTATCATAAGTAAAGTAAAATCATCAAATTTATTAAAGGAGTAAAAAATAAAATAAATTTATTAAAGGAGTAAAAAATAAAAAATTTGAAATGGAAACTTAGTTTTGATAACTTTAAATATATATTAAAATAAAATAAAAACTATATATAGATAGATAATACCAGGTATGTATTTATTAAAACTTGTTTAAAAAAAAACAGTGAGGACTGTCTAACATTGCATGCTCAAATTTTGAGTGTATTCTATTTATGACAATTTTAGGCAGTGTGACGTAAGCAGTGACTTAGTTTTTGTTACAGACAAAAACTGGAAGCGAATCTCCATTATTAATAGATTTTAAAATTTGTATTGCTGGAATATATTTCAGATGTTAATATTTTAATTTCCTTGTACTCTTATAGTCATGGCATCAGATAATACAGTAAAGTTGGAAAATTGAAGTGTGTGACATCTGTGTATAATATTACTGTATCTAAAGGTTGCAGCATCTAGAGTCATTGAGCTTGGTATCTTGGATAAAGCACACACACACACAATGACCCCCCCCCCAAAAAAAATGTATGCCTACTTTGGTTTATTATGAATTTCACATTTATTAAGATATATCTAAGTTTTATAATCCAAGTTAAAAGAAACAAAAAACTGTAGTGAGATAGCCAATGGCGTGTATCTCATTTACATATGTGTATTACAGCAGGAGATATATAGAGATAGTATAGAGGACATTAAATAACTAGCTACAAGAAGCTAAGACATAGAGCTTGATAAGCTCAGAGAATTACTACTATTGCTACAACAAGGAATACAAAACTACACATTACAACAAAACAAAATGGAATATTCTGAGGTATTCAAACTGATGGTAATTCTTTTGTAGAGTAGCTAGCACCCCTTCAGCACTCTACCACACCAAACTGGCTCATAGCCTTAAATAGTCTATGATTAAGGACTTCAACAGTTGATTAATAAACTGATTAATATTGGGACTGATCTTACAGCACTTGGCTATACTGCATTTGAGCCTCCTCTATTTCTTATAAGTTGTCTTGTTAATTGTTTTGTAACTTATTGTTCTGTGTTTTGTATGTATCCATTAGCACTGGATACTAGTGCAGAATGAATATATTAAACACTCAATTTCTTCTGTGTATCATTTCATCTCGACGATGCTACAATTCTTAGCCAGGCTCTGCTGATAATGTGAACATACAGAATTGCAAATATGACTGATTTATCACAGGTGTTCAAATTCACATCCATTCTGTTTAAGGCATTGCTGATAACGCAAACAGATGGAATTGCAAATGTCACAGATCATTTCAATTGGTTAAATGGCTCAATTAAATGCTACAATTGCAACTAGTTGGCACCTCAGGACACACATATTATGGTTGATCATAAACCTAACAGGAATTACAGTGTAGTGTGAATTTTCAGCATTTGGTGTAATTGGACTGTTCGAGGAGACGCGCATGGTGTACTGGTTAGAGTTAGGGAAATGATCTTGTCGACCTGAGTTCAAATCCTGGATGAAGCCACAGTTCACATAGTGCTAATACCCTTGAAAAAGATATGAATCCAACTATTCTCCCTCCAGCTATAGGTAGATTGTAGGGCAGACTGGGCTCTTTAACCTTGGTTAGGCAACCAGTTTAGGAGAAGGAAAACTCTGAATTCAAAGCTCTTAAATCTCGTGTATACATTTTTGGTGGACACACTGTTAATTCAGATTCTTTCATTTTTTTTTAACGTTTCAATGGAAGAAATATATTATCACATTTTGAACATTGATAAAAAATGAAAACTATAAATAAATGAAAATAACATATTTCATTTCTTTACTGTATATGTTTTATAATTAGAATTTGAAAATAAAGCAAAAATTAAAAAATCAAAAAATTAAAATTTTTCGCAACAAGTCACTATTGTAGTAATATGTAAAAAAATCCTTTTGCTTTTTAATTAAATAATGGAATTGAGTGTTAAAAACTAAATTATTCAACCTGTGCTGGAAATTTGTAATAAAAATTAATTAGTAGATATTGATTAAAAATAATAGAGTTCAATTTAAATTGCTCAGGAAATAACAGCTCATATTGATGGAGATTTCATAGATTAGATAATCATCTTAAATATTACAAAAACAATGGAGAGAATTGTGACCTATAATGCTGGATCAATAAGTCTGTAGCCTAATACATAGTTATTAGCTGAATTTTTGGTCTGAATTCTTTCAATGTATAATGTTAAATTCTTTTATTAATATTCATTACTCAATTAAGAACATTCAGAAGGCAGGAGAATATGTTAAAAAAATGAATATTTATTATATCAAATAATTCGTTTTTCATCATTAGGCAGTGGACTTTTTGATTTACCAACGTAAATTTGTTTGCCAAAACACACAAATAAAATAAAGTAAATAAACAAAATTTAAGTTGAATACAAAAACAACCAGAAAAACACTCTAGTTATAGGGTTATGTTTATAATTTATTTATATTGATAGTTGATGAAATTCTTTCAAATGGCTGAAGCTAAAGTCAGCTAGGCCTGAGACCAGAAGAAGAAAAAAAATGATCAAGTTATGTTTGATGGCTTCTTGATAGATTCATCAGGACTCAGCCAGATCAATTTGCATGATGCATTCAATTTTTTAAAGTGTTTTTCTGGGAAGAGAAAAAGCATACACACAAAAACATAAACAGAGACAAAAAGGAATATTGCAAATGGAAAGCAAATCTTCAAAATTAGAAAGATGGAAATATATAAAGGAAAACATTTCTGAAGAAATAAACTCATAAACGACATTGGAGAAAGAATGAAAGAAAGAAAGAAGATATACAATAAGAAAGAAGGGATGATGATTATAAATGATATAAAAATAAGAAAGAAAAAAGCTATATAAAAGAAAAAGAAGGAAAAAATGTATGAATAAAAATAAGGGGGGTATGATGATTATGAATGAAAAGAAAGAAGAAAATTGAATAAAGGAAAAGAAAGGAAGAAATGAATGAAAGAGATGATAATCATAAAAAAGAAGAAACGGATGAAGATTATAAATGAGATGAAAATAAGGAAGAAGAAAGCTATATAAAAGAAAAAATGAATGAATAAAAAGAAAGAAGGAATGATGATTATATATGAGATGAAAAGAAAGAGAGAAGAAAAAAAAATAGTATAAAAGAAAAAGAGGAAATGAATGAAAAGAAGACAGAAACAATGATTATAAATAAGATGAAAAGAAGAAAGATATATGAAAGAAAAAAAAGGAAAAAATGAATGGATGAAAAGCAGGAAATAAAATTGAAGCCAGGGTTAAAAAATTTTGTTTCTTTTTCCGTTTTTGAAAATTTTTTATCCTTGACTGAAGACAAGGGAAGTAATAAAAAAATTTATTGCAAACTAAGTGCCCAGTGGATTTTGATGACTTCCAGGAAATTGACTACATAAAAAAAAAAATGATTCAGACAATATTGGTATGCATTTTGTGATAAATTTCTGATTAGATTTTATTGATTTTTGTATATTGACTTGAAGATCTTGAATCAGTCAAAAGCTAATATCTCCAAGTTTGGAATAATCACTCGTTCTTTTTTTTTTACCCTTTTTTTAAAATCTTGTTTTAAGGGAAATATTTTTTTATCATAAAATTTCATGTCTGGAAATTACTTTCTGCGAAAAGTGTCTTCTTTTCCAACTGCCTAAGAAACCAGACTAAATCTACAGTTTGTATAATTAAGGTTTTAGTAAAACATTCTATTTGTTTAAGTTACTTTTATTTTATTGATCTTTATAATACTGTTTTCTTATCAATTAATGATCGGGCATTTTAATTGCATTAATGTAAATAACAAATAGAGTGGTAATTGAATCATTTACATGCCAAGCAATAGTGACAATGATTCGAGACTTAAGATAGATGATATTGAAGTGTAACATTTTGGAAGATATCTACTTTGCATTCAGAATATGAAAAAAAAAATATATATATATGCACACAGGTAGCTGTTTAAATATATATATATACACACACAGACAGCTTTATATATATATATATATAATTATATATATATACACACACACTCACACGTGGGTGTTTGTATACATATATATACACTTACACATGGATGTGTGTGTACACCCGTGTATATATACCCCACTGCATAATCATAAAGAAAACAATCTTTCTTAAATAAGATTTTTGTAAGTGAAATAGTGTTAAAAGGCTCCTTGATGCTAAGATAAATTCCCACCCAATTTGTGACTTAATCATAGTTGTGTGGGGGTCTTCATTTGCACTCAACCAGATCGTTATAATTTCTCAAGAGAGTTAACTATTAAATTCTAATTATAGATTACTCCTCATTTTTGGGGCCATCAATTATAATATAAATTATATTAGTCAGATGTGAGACTTTATTAAGCTTCATGGCCACCTTTAAACCTGGGCATGTAAAAGCAAACCTAAAATGACTGATTGATAAGAGCTAGAGATAAAAAAGGGTTCAGATTACCAAAAATAAATCTGATGAATTTTATCTCCTGCTGTTTAATGCTTTATAACTCCTCTTTACAAAGTTGTAAAATCTTCACATGATGCCAATTATGTCCAGGTAATTATAATATTATGATAAAGAAAAAGAATTACCTAAAACAAAAAGGGAGTTGGTCCCACTGAGTTAATCTGATAAATGCAATTTGAATGGAGGGATCAAAATTCAATTTACCAAATGCTATTCATTAAAACTGATGAGTTTTTAAACTTTGAGTTCATGACAAATACAATGGTTAATGTTAAATGAATTCAAAATTAATACCTAAAGTTCAAATTACATCAGAAATCAGTTACCATAATGGGACTCCGTAAGAAATAGGTGTGGGTTTTGTGTCATTAAAATAATCAGGAAGGAATTTGCAATTTCTTTAAAGTAAAAACTGAGCAGAAATAAAAAATAAAAAAAATGGTTGTGAATTCAGGGAGCAGATGGAAATTAGGTTTATCATATTTACATTCTTACTAAAGCAAATGTCTTCTTTTTTTTGTTGTCTGTTTTGTTCTTCCCAAGAAAGTAATTTCAATGCATTACATTTCAATTTTGTTCTGGAGTACTTTTGTCGGGAAATGATCTGAATGAGGAATTCACACTAATGACTTTATAAGTAGATTAATTTGTGATTAACCTCTTCTGCCCAGTGTGTTCATGAATAAATTTGCATGATTGGAAGTAGCCCTCTTTGATTAAATACTGTATAAAATCAATTAGTAAGAAAGAAAAAAAAAAAGAACTCTTTGATAATGTTCTATGTAGAAAGGATAAACAATTTATTTCTATGCATAAAGTACACACACACACACAGATGTATATATTGTATATATATATATACAAGATATTACCTAAAGGTTCAATGACTATGACCATGAAAAAATTACTTCCTCTAAAATATAATTTGCATTGTCCCTTTCAAAGAAGTTAGATGTTAAACCTGCACTACACAGGCGGCCAAAAGGCACCAAAATCTGTATTATGTTTGCTTCATTGGCACTGTTCATGTTGCCTGAAACTTTGGTAGTGGTAGATGTGTGTTGGTGTGTATATATATATATATATATATATATAATATAATATATGGAGGTGTGTGGGCTAGTGGTTAGAGTCGTAGGAAATGGACTTGTTGATTCGAGTTCAATTCCTAGACGAAGCTGTTGGCATTTCACATAGCGCTAAT
>CM042143.1:24811389-24848889 GCA_023376005.1 Doryteuthis pealeii
AATGAAAATTAGTCTAGATTAAAGGAGTGAAAAATCCTGGAAATATTTTGTATTTTGTCTTGGAAAATTTAAATTATCTGAGACAAAATTAATGTTATTGTTACAGTTAACAAATGTAACCAGTAAAATAACAAGGACAGTGTTTTTTTTTTGTTGTTTTTAATACTCACCAAATCTACCCAAGAATTACCAAATTAGTCATGAAATGGTAAAAATGCTTCTCATTTTCTACTTGTTGATTTCATCCAATGAAGTTTCGCTTTCCTCATGTACCGAATATTTTGATTCATTTTTACATGACACTGAACATGAACAAGACAAGAATTTGTTAGGGTCAGACTACTTTGTATAAGAAATCCGAAACAGGATCGGTATTGATAGATCATCAGTATCCAGAAAACAATAAAAGCATGTTCATGTTAGACACCAACACAGCACAGAAATCCACCATGAGAGTAGGTCAGGTGTTACAAATTTTACACTAAATTATAAGAAAAGTTTGTGGAGATCATCATCATCAGGTCATGCCAACAGCATGGATCTCCATGATTCTCTCTTGCCACCAGTCCCAATCGGTCATCAGCCCAGGCAGGTCTTCTACACAACATCCAGAATCCACTCAGAACTGATTGATGTATGTTTTTGCTGGTTGGCCTACACTGGTGTGTCACTTATGAATTCACCCTTGCTTCTTCAGCATGTCTTGATCATCTTATTTGAATGGTATGTATATATCAGTCATATCAGTACTGCTGTATGGCTGCACCACCCTAACTAAGCGACTAGAGAATAAACTAGATGGGAGCTGCACAAGAATGCTGCGGTTGATCCTGAACAAGACATGGGAAACAACACCCTACGAGAAAACAGCTATACAGCCACCTGCCACATATCACACAAACCATTAGAGTAAGACGGACAAGACATGCGGGACACTGCTGGAGAAGCAAGGATGAACTCATAAGCGACGTCTCCTGTGGAAGCCAGCACATGGACAAGTCAGTGTGGGCCGACCAGCAAAAACGTACATTGATCAGCTCTGTGCGGATGCAAGATGCTGCATAGAGGACATCCCGAGAATAATGAGCGATAGGGAAGAATGGAGAGAGATTGTCATGGATATCCGTGCTGAAAGCGTGACATGATGATGATGATGATGTATAATAGGAAGTATATGGCTCTACAGCTGCTGTTTCTTAGAATTATTTAAGAAAGCATGCAGCATCCTATCCTTGTGTCGTTTCCATTTAGCTTTATCTCTAAGCATTTCATTAGTCCAAGTAATGCAGCCATACAGTAGCACTGACACAGGTACAGCTGGGAAGAATTCTTGCTTTATCTTATAAGGGAGATCAGTTTCCATATAATTGATAATCTGTCTATAGCAGACTATGCCCTTCCTATAAATTAAAACACACTAATTTACCAGTATTTAATACAGTTTGGACGAGAAAGGAATCAGCATTTTTATAAAATAGTTTTTTTTTAATGTAATTGTTTTTAAATGTTTTCTATCACAAAAATATGATTATATGCATCATTAACATGAAAATTCATGATTGTATCTGATAATAAAAATGGTAAGACATTAGTTAGATGGAGCTATCATTACCAGTTGCCTAAGTTCACTTGCACAAGAAAGTGATTGCTTCAAATGTTGGAGGTATTTACCCAGCACCCTGTATAAATGTAAAATAATAATACAAATTTTTTTAATCCATTTTACGGACCTTCTTTTTTATAACATATATATATATACACAGGGCACTGGGGAAATACTTCCGACATTTGAAACTATCATTTTCATTTTGGTGTTTTTTGGTGGTTATTCAGCTATATATATATATATATATATAATATATATATATATATATAAATATATTGCTGAATAACCACCCAAAAATACCCAAAGGAATAAAACTCACTACAAATTATCACTATACCCAATAATTCCCCTGAGGACAATCATTGAAATGGTTGAAAGTGCTTGGGCAAAAATATGAGACATTTTCTCTTCCATCTCAAGTCTTCTTGTCAAGATCCAGACTTGAACATCTACACTTGAAAATTATAAAGAAGAAACATTCTCTGGTCTTTAACAAAACCTGCTTAAATAATATATATATATTATATATATGAAAGTAAGTAAACAAACAATGTGTTTATTTTTTATATGGCCTTTTTAGCCGAAAATTTTTTGAGGATATGTGCTTAATTGAAGTCATACCTAATTTTGAAAATTAATTATTTAAAAATTAATGAACATATATGCCCGCCTAAATTCATTAATTATTAACTAATTAATTTTCAAAATTAGGTATGACTTCAATTAAGCACATATCCTCAATATATATATATATATATATATATGTGTGTGTGTGTGTGTGTACCCAGTTAACATAGACTCAAGCCAGAATAATATTCCTATCTGAATATAGTAAGAGAAGCCCTTTAAAAGTCTACTTCTTGTTTAAAATAGTCATGTTCTTCAGATCGTCATTAATTTTCTTTGCCAGAGGCAAAACAGCTGGAGGTTTTTAGGAATCATGACAATAGCAGTTCTGTAGACTCTAAGACTCTAATACAATGGGTTAAACAGAACCTACTTGCTCTTAGGAGGCAGTCAAAAGAGACAGGGGGGAGGTGGGATAAGGAGGGGCAGGAGGAAGGCAGGTAAAAAAGTCAAGTTGTATTGTACTGACATATGTTTTCCATTTTTGTCATCAAATTCCACCAACATGAAATGTGTGAATGAACAGACAGAAAAAAATAAAAGATGTATACCAGCTTCTCGAGATGAGTATGTTTTTTTTTTTTTTGGTCTCTTTCCAATAATTGTGAACATGCTTTACATCAAATGATTGACAGAATTATCCTTGTTAAATTTACATTAGAAAAAATGTTCAAAACTGATGAATTTTAGAAATTAACGTGCAAAATAAAAATGTGAAAAAGAAGAAAAGAATTCAAATTCTTCGTTTGACAGATCATGTTTTTTTTTTGTAAATTTTAGAATTATTTTATCATTTCTGATTATAAATTCGAATGTCAGTGTGTCACATTTTTTCAACTTTACTCCTAGACCCATAGTCTAACATATCAGACCATTTTGGTATCAGGCCAAAACTGTGAGCAAAATTAAAACATTCTCTGTGCAAACTGTGTGCAAATTATTTGTATTATGTATTAGATAGGAATACTTGATATCATATAACTGAGTTAAATTATTTGTATTAGATAGGAATACTTGATATCATATAACTGTGTGCAAATTATTTTATTAGATAGGAATACTTGATATCATATAACTGAGTCAAATTATTGTATTAGATAGGAATACTTATATTATAACTGAATTCAAATTATTTGTATTAGATAGGAATACTTGATATCATATAACTGAGCAAATTTGTATTAGATAGGAATACTTGATATCATATAACTGTGAGCAAATTATTTGTATTAGATAGGAATACTTGATATATAACTGAGTCCAAATTATTTGTATTAGATAGGAATACTTGATATCATATAACGGAGTCCAAATTATTTGTATTAGATAGGAATATTTGATATAATATAACTGTGTGCAAATTATTTAAATTAGATAGGAATACTTGATATCATATAACTTTATGAAAAGACTCTTATGAGACAACTACATAAAAATTCAAATATAAATGTACAATAAAAACTGTTCCTTAACATCTAATCATAAAATAACCCAAGATGGGTTAACATGCCATTAAAATCAATCAATCAATCTGATAAGCTGTCAGGAAAAGAAATGATACAAAAACTTAAATAAGCTTCTACTAGAGAGAGAAACAACCTTGTAGTGGTCACACCACACACACATATAAATTGATGGATCTACCTTTCCCTTCATATATATTATTTACCAACACCTCTGTATGATCAGGATGTGATACAAGGTCAATTTCTTAAGCATAGTTTAACAGGTTTGAATTCAGAGTTTTCCTTCACCTAGCCATGGTTAAAGAGCCCAGTCTGCCCTGCTATTTACCCATATCTGGAGAGGGAATTGGATTCATACCATTCCCAGTGGTATTAGCGCCATGTGAAATGCAAACAGCTTTTTCCAGGAATGGAACTCAGGTCAACGAGTCCATTTCCCATCACTCTAACCATTAGACCACGTGCCTCCATATATTTCTCTTCATATATATTATGCTTTTCATTCTTGTACATAGAAATCTCTGGAAAAATATGGTGTTGAAACTGAGAATGAATAACAATTGCACTATTTTTTCTGAAACATTTACATTTTCATTCTGGAGTAAGAAAGAAAAAGTGAATTTACTCTTTAAATTGACTATGATTTTGAGAAAAGTCATTAATGTAGCAAAACATGTTTAGACATTTGAACTTCTTTATGTTATTAACAATGTTTTGGATGATTCATTCTTCATTTCTTGTAATGGTATATCTAGACTAGCGAAAGACGCCAATAACTCAGTTCTCCAAAAAGTAACACTGTTCAAAAAGCACTGGTTCCTGCTAGATCACTTTTTGTTCACTTTTTCTTGATATACATTGTGTCTAATGTTGGTAAATAAAATTACAGCCCAAAATATATATTTACCAACCTTCCGCATGCACAGGATGCAACACAAGATCAATTTAAGTTAAGCAGCAATGAGCCTATTCAATACTTAATTGGGTAACCATTTAGACAAAGCACTGTAAGCAATCTGAGTCCTTTGTTTATCAAAATGTCTTAATTGAGATGCCATAAAACAAAACCACAACCAACACTGTGCAATTTTCTGCTATAATTATGTGGACACATTTTCTTTTTACAGTATCTTCATATGTCATAGTTAATGTTGACAAATTAATTTATAACAAAAAAAAAAATTGTTGTGGTTTTGAAGAAATTGAAATGAAAATGAGCCAAACAATTTATTTTTATATTTTTCATATTTTGAATAATCTAAGAAAATTGAAACAATAAACCAACATTCCCAGCTGTTATTTCTAAATTCTTGCCAACCTCTTTTTATTCAGTTTTTTAATCTCAACAGAATTTTGGGGTGACTGAGTAAAATATACATTTTAAGTTAATTGAATTAACTCGATTAATTTTTATTTCTTTGCAGCATAGTGTCAGATGTACATTGTGTCTAGTGTCAAGAATTATTTAGAATTATTTAAAATTAAGGTGATGTAATTATTAAACATTAAACATGAATCGCAAAAACATTTAAAATAAAATCTTGCTGAGTTGAGTTTGCTGAACAAATTTTAACAAGACTTAGTTTTTTTATCGTTGTAAACAATTTGGAAAATAAAATGTTTGGAAAATGTTTAGATAATTCTTTTAACTACATTGGAGGTGTATGGTGTAATGGTTAGAGTTGTAGGAAATGGACTCGTCGAACCAAGTTCAATTCCTGGACAAAACCGTTTGAATTTCACATGGCGCTAATACTCTTGGAAAATGTATGAATCCAATTGTAAATCCAGCTATGGCTAAATAGCAGTGCAGACTGAGCTTGTTAACCATGGCTAGGTAACCATTCTAGGAAAAGGAAAACTCTGAATTCAAACCTGTTAAACTCCACTTAAGAAATTGATCTTGTGTTGCATCCTGTGCATGCGGAAGGTTGGTAAATATATATTTTGGGCTGTAATTTTATTTACCAACATTAGACACAATGTATATCAAGAAAAAGTTAACAAAACATTATTGATGCATAAACATACACTTCTTTCTCTTTTATATAAGACAATTAGATAAGGACATCTGATACAAAATAAAAAAAAACATGATGTTTGTTTGTCTTTACTATCAATATCCTTCTGTCCTTTCTTTAGGCTTGTACCATCTGCTTTCAGTTGGAACCTGAAACACCTGAACATTTTTCAATACATCCTACACACCCTGAAAATCTTTGTCTCATACAAGCATGTCCACTCCCTGGTGTTGGTAATTTCTTAAAAAGAGATATTTTTTCACTCCACCCTGCAATTGAAACAGCTGATACCACTGGGGTTTTCTTAATGAAGCAAGGCAGTCACCTCATTTAGTAAATCAATGAAGATTCTACTTAAAGCAACCTGTTGAAGTTTATTGGCCATATAGAAATATCTCAGCTATTTACTTCACTGTTAATAGGCATCAAGTACGATTGTCAGAGAAATGACTATGACAAAAATAAAAAAGACATCAGTTGATTTTTTTTGGAAATAATAAAATGATTATGAAATTTATATACATACGTTTTTTGGGAGATTACATGCTTAATTAAAGACATACCTAATTTGTTAATTAATTAATTATAATTAAATGAATTAGGCGTGCATATCAGTTTTAAATGTAAAGCGTAAACAAATCGAGAAAAAGTCGATCTCTGTATGTACATTTCAGCCTATTAGGCCTCATCAGCAGAGCGATAGACAGGGCAGTGCTTTGTGCATGATTCGAACCCCATCTGACATTCTAACCTCTACACTAGCTGGCTTCCCCAGAATTTCTCGTTTATTTGATTTGTTTACGCTTTACATTTAAAACTGATATGCACGCCTAATTCATTTAATTATGATTAATTAATTAACAAATTAGGTATGACTTTAATTAAGCACATAATCTCCCAAAAAATTGTTGGCCTTCGCCATTTCAAACACATTGTTTGACCACTTCACATACATATGTATAAAGTCCTTGGGGCGGCCTAATGTAGGTCTGAGCCATACAGCGAGGGAGTCTATCCCCTTTTCACTAATGCTAGATCAAGGAGATTATTTTAACATCTGAGGTGGAGTGCCACACCCACCATCAGCTCCTCACTTTACTGCACAGATCTTTGTGCTACTCATACGCTAAGTTGGCGAGGGCCGGTATCGAACAGGAACCTTGTGATTCCTAGCCAGAACAAAATTAAAAAAAGATATAAATGATAATATGCCAATTTTTGTATTTTGCTAAACCATTTTAAGGGCACTGTTAGAATATAACGTTAAAATACTTCATCTAAAAAATTTTTTTTCATAATCATATATATATATATATATATATATATATATATATGAAATAAATATTTTAGAAAAAACAAACACATGATGTTATTTTAGAAAAAACAAACATGTTATTTTCTAAAATATTTATTTCATACTGTCGGATTCACTTCCATTCATTTTTCATATATATATATATATATATATATATATATATATGAGTTTGCTTCTTATTGGGTTTCCAATACTTCTGGCCTTGTATAAAACTAATGACAAATATATAATTATAGAAATATAAAAGGTTAAAATGCTTCATCCCCCAATTTTTTTTCATAATTATACAAGGTGTGTCATAAAGGTATCAAGATTGAAGCTGTATTTTCCAAGATAGAAATGAACAATGAATGGAATATTCATTTTTTTCAGAATACAAGGTATGTAAAAAAATACAAAAAACCCCGATACTTTTTTGACACACCTTGTATGTATGTATGTATATATATATATATATATATATATGTATATATATGAGAGTAAGTAAATAAACCATGTGCTTATTTGATATGGCTTTTAGCCGACAATTTTTGGAGGATTTGTGCTTAATTGAAGTCATACCTAATTTTGAAAATTAATTAGTTAATAATTAATGAATTTAGGCGGGCATATATGTTCAAATGTAAGGCTAAACAAATCGAGAAAATGTCAATCCCTAGGTCGAAATGTACATTCAGGGATTGACATTTTCTCGATTTGTTTAGCCTTAGATTTGAACATATATGCCCACCTAAATTCATTAATTATTAACTAATTAATTTTCAGAATTTGGTATGACTTCAATTAAACACATATTCTCCAAAAAAAAAAAAAAAAAAATATATATATATATATATATATGAGTTTGATTCCCAATACTATGATTATAGAAATGTAATAATAATAATTATTATTATTATATGTGTATATTATTTTTTATAATGATATATTTCTCATTAGTTTTACACAAGGCCATAAGTATAGGAGACCCATTAAGAATCAAACTTACTAATCATGGTCTGTTATCGTTTTATCATAACAAAACAAAATGGCACATTTTGTTCAGATCTCTATTAGCACCACAGTGTTAAAATGATCTAATTTAGAGAATAAAGGAATTTTCAATCCAATTTGCAACTTAATGATAGTGAATCATCTGCATTCACAGTCAGCCCAATCGTTAATAATTTTTCAAGGGAAATAACTTAGTTATTTTCAGTTAATTATTATCTGCAAATCAAGTGTCACTTGACACTGTGCATATAATGACCCTTGAAGGCAAATTTTAAGATAATCTCTATAATAATGTTCTGATTTTTATATTTATTGGAATATAACACTAAAGAGATAGGACATTGTAGCAACCAATAACATTAAAAAAGTGTGAAGAAAATGAAGCAATTTCCAAAACACTTGATGATATTAGAGTGTGTGTGTGTAGAGGGGGATGAAGTCTGTGATCATTTTCAGCCCAATACATTTTCTAAAGGGAGATAATGTTAATTATAAAATAGATCCTCTTTTTTATTTGCAGTTAATTGTAATATATATTCTATAGATAGAAAGTGACCATTCCTTGGCCTTATAGCATGGAGGTGCGTGGTCTAATGGTTAGAGTCATAGGAAATGGACTCATCAACGCGAGTTCAATTCCTGGACGAAGCTTTTGGAATTTCACATGGCGATAATACCCTTGGGAAAGGTATGAATCCAATTCTCCCTCCAGCTATGGGTAAATAACAGGGCAGACTGGACTCTTTAACCATGGCTAGGTAACCAGTCTAGGAGAAGGAAAACTCTGAATTCAAACCTGTTAAACTCCGCTTAAGAAATTGACCTTGTGTCGCATCCTGCTCGTGCGGAGGGGTTGGTAAATATATATAGCAGAAGCGCTTATCTGGTGGAATCCTTGATAAAAGGTCCATCGACAATGTGAATCCTTTGGTTACTAAAGTGTCCTCAGTTACTGGTAATCATATAAGTCCTTCGTGAGTATTGGTAAAGATCCAGGCAATCCTATGTGCAATTTGAGTTATGACCAATATGGGGGTTTAATTATCTTATCAGGCCAGTAGTACTGGCAGTGATTGGTTAGAAGAGTCAATCACATGACTTTGGCCAGTCTATAAGTATAAGCGGGGATCTAGCACACACCGTATATACCAAGAATAACTCAACGTATTCATCTTAATAAAGAAGGAAGTAGGATTCAATTCCAATTTTGGTCTATTTTTTATAACTTTGAATTTCTTGCATAAGATGTAACCCCTTCACTATGAGAAGGATGTGACCCAAGGTCAGTTGGTAAAGCTGGTTTGAATTCAGAATTGTCCTTCTCCTAAACTGTTTGCCTAACCAAGGCTAAAGAAACCAGTCTGTCCTACTATTTACTTGTAGTTAGGTATAAAATGTAGTAACTCTTCCCAGTTACCAACAATTTAGTTAAAAATCTGAATCACTAGACTGCTTACACAGGAGATTTGTTTATAGTGGTGAAGTTTAGAATTGACCATGCCTTCTGGATGAGGTGAGAGCAGAAGAATGGATCAACAGTGTGCCACAGATTCTTCTGCACAACACTCAACAGGTTTCAAATTTCAAATTCAAATTCTATCTATCTATCTATCTATCTATCTCAGTAAATTTCTAGCCATCTATCTATCTATCTATCCTTGTCTGTTCATATGTATGTATGTATGTATGTATCTATCTATCACAGCCTATTCATGATAGATTGATAGATGGATACATATATACATACATACATACATACATATGAACAGACAGGGGTAGATAGAAGATAGATAGATAAATGGCTAGAAATTTACTGAGATAGATAGATAGTCTTGCCAACGCTAGAGATCCTAATCTGCCCTACTATTTAATCCACAGCAGAGTGGAAAAGAACTGGATTTTTGCATTTCCCATGGTCATTACTGTAAAGTAAAATGCAAACAGTCTCATTCAGTGTTTTTGGTTTGGGTTTAATGGCATATCAACTTCCATGGGTTATCTAATGCCAAAGCCATCCTTGTAGTAGAACAGGAGCAGTACAATTTAATCCATAACTGTGGGGATGAGAGAGTTCATACCTTTCCCAACAGTATTAGACAGAAGTGAGTGTAATAATGCAACTGAGGTTTGAACTTATTTACCTGCAATGTTCAGCATGTTAGCCTCTACAACACAGGGACTTCCCCTCAATCAGGATTTGAACTCAGGTTATCAAGTCCATTTATTTATTTATAAGTATAACCATTACACTATACACACATAATATAGGTATTTACCCAACACGTTTGCCATGGGTAAGATATGACACAAGGTTGCAAGTATGGAGCATCTAATGAGGATTGAACTGGCAGATAAAACTCTTTATTTTGTTCTCAATTTCTTCCCAATTGAAATTCTCATTATATCTTTAAATGTCTCAGATATTATCTTTTTGCCACAAATCACACACTTTTTTTTATTCTGTTCCAACTTAAATCTGTACAGCCGTGTGTTTGATTGCATGATGCTGTTGCACTAGAAGGTGAGATGGACGTAAATTGCTATTATGTTGCCACATGCAACTGCCTTCAAAATGGCTGTTTTTTTCGGGGTGGGGGTAGTCTTTTTTTTTAATGATGTCAGTTTTTCTTGGTATCTGTTGCTATTTGTGATTTTTCTTCTTCAGGAAAATCGATTGGTTCTTACCTGAGCTTTGCGTTCAATTTTTTGTGTAAATAAAAAGGAGAAAAAAAAAAAAAAAAGAAGATTTGTCCACCATTTACAATTGGTATGATCCGTTTTTATTTGCTTCTTCAGCAAGTTTTCAAGTCTCTCTTTATTTTTTTTATTTTTTTTTAATATTCTCTCTCTTTTTTTCACTCTTTCACGGCAGGTGTTTTATTCTTTATCCCTCTTCCTTTCTTTCTCCTTTCTCTGGAGATTTTACAATCTTTCTCTCTTTTTATCTCAGTTTTTATATGCTCTCCCCTTCTTTCACCCTTTCTTGGCTGGTGTTTTATTCTCTCTTTATTCTTCCTTTGTCTCTCCTTTCTCTGCAGATTTTGCTATATCTCCCCCTTTTTTTTTTCTCTTTTTCTTTTCCATTTTTAGATTCCCTCTCCCATTCTCACATTGTCTACTGCTTTCATATTTTCTTTTTCTTTATGTTCTCTCTCTCTCTCTCTCTCTCTCTCTCTCTCTCTCTCTCTCTCTCTCTTTCTGTAGGTTTTATATATTCTATCTTTTCCCTTTCCTTCTCTGTAGTTTTTAAAAAAATTATATTTCCCTTTTCTCTGTTATCTTTACATACTCTTCACTTTTTCTGTAGATTTAATACACACATACACACACACTCTCTGTGTGTGTTTTGTCTCTCTCTCTCTCTCTCTCTCTCTCTCTCTCTCATATATATATATATATATATTATATGCTCTCTTTCCTTTCTTTCATTCTTTGCTTCCTTTATCTGTCATCTGTATATACTCTTGTTCACTTGTTTTGTAGATTTAACACACACTTACACACACTTTCCCCATCTCTCTTTACTCTCTCTCCAGGTTTTATATGCTCCCTTTCCTTCCTTTCATTCTTTATAGTTTTTATATACTCTATTTATCTCTCTATTTTCTGCAGATTTTGTATTCTCTCTTTCTTTTCTCTGTAGATTTTATTTTCTCTCTGATCTTTATATTCATTCTCTTTTCTTTCTTTTCTTGGCTGTTATTATATTCTATCTTTCATTTTTGCTGCTTTCAAATGCTTCTTGTCTTTACATTTTTTGGTTTTTTTATTATTTAGCTTTGGCTATTTTACTTTCCAAATGCCAAAAAAATAAAAAACCTAAAAAACATTTAAGAATTTGATGAAGAAGCCTTTTCCTTTTTTTTTTTTACTTATGTCTCCTCAATTATTTCCTCTTATTGCATTTTTGATGACCAAGCATATTTATTTTCAATAGATGGTTAAAAATTTTCTAGAAAGGAAGAACAAAAGAATGGTCAAAAGAGAGAGTGGTAGAAAGAATTAAGTAAAAAATGAAAGATAATATTAGAATGGTCAAAAGAGAGAGTGGAAAGAAAAGGAAAGAAAGAATTTAAGTAAAAAATGAAAGATAATATTAGAATGGTCAAAAGAGAGACAGAAGAAAGAAAGGAAGAAAGAATTAAGTAAAAAATGAAAGATAATATCAAATGGATGGTTGAAAATTGCTAGAAAAGAAAGAAAGAAAGATTTTTTTCTGAATATTTTCGTTAGCTCAATTTATTAAAGAAGAGTCTTATCACAAACATTTTTTATTCTATCAAATAGATATCCACCCATAAATAATTAGTTATGATGACAATCTCAAAAGAGGATATCAGTCAGTACAAAATGGTTGTTTTCGGTTGGAAATTACAATATCTGATATGATTCTGGTTTATAGCTGGGGAGAAAAATGATACAGATATCAAAAACTGTTTCTCTTCCTCCTTTTCCTGCTACTGCTGCTATTATAAAGGCATGCAGTAGTTTGGCTCAGTACAAAGACATATATGACTGGGTGTGAAAGCAAATCACTGGGAACTGTGCAAATAAATTTGATCAATGGCATAAGTACAGATTAGAATGTCTTCGAGAATAAAAATATGAAAATCATCTAAAATTTAAGATTTAAATGGATCACCCAATTGGCCCTGTTGGTGGATCTTAGAATACACTGACTGTATCCCATGCAGAAGGGTAAGAACTAACCAAAAGAGGAGTCAGGGGCATGTCAATAAAAAGAATCTGATGGTGATCTGATTTGGTTTTTGACATTATTTAGCTTTGGCTATTTTACATTCCAAATGTAAAAAACAAAAAAAACAACATTTGAGCAATTCTCTTTCATAGTATCTTTTAGTGAAATGTGTTGTAAACCAGGAAATTAGAGTATATCAAATCTATTAATAATGAAGATTCACTTCCGGTTTTTTGTCTGTGACAAAAATTACATCACTGCTTACGTCACATTACCCAAAATGGTCATAACACAAAATAAATACACTCAAAATTTGAACTTGCAACATTAGACAGTCCTCATTATTTTTTAAAACAAGTTTTAATAAATACATTACTGGTATTATATATCTATATATAGTTTGTTTTATTTTAATACATATTTAAAGTTTACATTTCACATTGTTTTATTTTTTAATCCTTTAATGAATTTGATGATTTTACTTACTTAGGGTACAAACTCGCTGACATTGAATTTTTTACTCCCACCCCTCAGGCAATATGTTTCAAAAATCTATTTTTACATTGCCCGGAGCGTTTTTTATTTTGTACTAGTTGTAAATATGGTTATTCCAATTAACTATGAGGTGCAACAGAAAGAAAAAACGTAAATAAATATTTGGACTTTACTTGAGGTAGTGGATATCATTAAACATGAGAATTGTCATTACTCCCATGTCTACCCTAACCAGAATAGGTCAAATAGATATGTTTAAAAATCATTCGTATTCAATAGAACTGTGTGAAAAAAAAACTATAACTATAAAAAATAACTTCCTAAAAAATGTAAATATGAATGTACAATGAATGTGATTCCCTAACCTCTGGCCTTAGAATAACCTTAGATAAGTTCACCTGCTGTTAAAATCAATCAATCAATCAATCAAAGTAATCCAGGCCAGGAGATCAGGCCTAATGATTGTAATTTGCAACAGAAAAACCACTGTAAAATTGAAAGAATTGAAAAGCTGGGAAAATATTATTCCAGTTGTGTGGCTAATTAGGCTGAGTTAAATGGCAACATGTTAGGCTGCTCAGCAGCCATGTTGAGAAATGCCCTTTCATAGTAACTTTCAGTGCAATGTGTTGTAAACCAGGAAATTAGAATCTTGCAAATGTGGTTATTCCAGTCAACTGTAAGGTGTATAGTGGGCCGGGTTAGCTCAGTCGGTAGAGTATTCGGCTAGAAACCACAAGGTTCCTAGTTTGAAACCGGTCCCCGCCAACTCAGCATATGAGTAGCACAGGAATCTGTGCGGTAAAGAAAGGAGCTGATGGTAGGTGTGGCGCTCCACCTCAGACGCTAAGATAATCTCCTTGGTCTAGCAAAAGTGAAAAGGGGATAGACTCCCTGTCTATCCCCTTTTGACTTTCGCCAGTACTGAATTTCTGGGGAATGTGGAGCCCCCATTCATCACCATTTCTCCCTGGTCCACTCTGAACCAGAGTGGTAGTACCTGTTAAGGTCCTATATATGGATTAAATAGTAAAATGTGTTTATAAAGAAAAATTGAGTATCCATTAAGAATGAATTTATTTCAAAACTCTGAGGGCATTAAATGACCCACCAAGGTTGATATGCCGTTAACCAAACAAACCAAACCAAACAAGCAAACAAAATATGTGACCAAAATAATTTTCATTCAACAAATGGATAATGCTATTTCATATAAAAGGTTTAATATTCTTGTATGTATGGATCCATTTATCTTTTCTTTCCTTATGTTGTGTTTAGTGTTAGTATATCATGGATATACTACTGCCAATATTGGTCCTTGGTAAGTGAGGACTCAATGAAATATCTTCCTTTGCACCAAGCACACCAATATCTGTAACTGTAACCCAGCAAAAATTGCACAATACATAGAGGTTTTTATTATAGAAATACACTTAAAACTTGGGAATAAAATAATGTCCTATTTCTCTGAATCTTTGAGATGAGGCTTGATGATTAGTATTATCTGCGTTATTTGGACTATTGTCCCTATCTTCATTGTTATTTGTACAATGTTTCAGCCAATATGCCCTCCGGCCTTCTTCAGGTATTTCTTGTCGGACTCGGGAACCTTCTCGGACTTGGGAACCTTCTTTTCAAACTCCGGAACTTTCTTGTTGTAATCTCCTCATCACGGAACTTTGAACCAAACCCTTTATTTAGTCCACGGGGGTATCCTGGTTTCATTCCACTAACCAGTAGGAGTTGTGTTAATTATTTTTCTATGTTACTGCCTCTACTCAGGATTGAACCCGGAATTCAGAGATAACTGTCACTTAGAACTGTCTTAACCTAACTACCTTATCCACTAGGCCATGTGTCCAATTGGACTTTTTCTAGCTAATGGCTCAATGGGTGGCATGCAATTGAAATTGACCTTGTGTCACATCCTGCTCATGCGGAGGGGTTGGTAAATATATATATCCATACTGAATATCATTTTTTAATCATCTGAATGCTTGATATAATGGAGATAATTAGGAAATGCTAATTAGAATCCTTCCTTCCTTTCTAAATAGAAGCATCATTATCTTCAAATGGTGAAGCCAATGGGTTCAAAGTTTTCTCATTAGTTTGAAATCTACAGAGGATATATATAAAGCTAGCCTAGTTTTCCTTAGAAAGAATTTTAACTCTCATTCCTTATTCTATCTGTTCTTAGATCCAAACTCAACCTAAACATTTTTATTGTTTTTAAAAAATAGCTGTGATTCAGTGATATACAGGTAGTAGCCATGAAACACTAAACAGAGTAACCATGTAATCTCAGATTTCAAGACACTGATCAAATAGATCTGTTCAAAAGTTATTCATACTACCAAATATATGCACCCTCCGGGTGCAAGTATTTAAGTTTTAATATAATAAAATATCATGTTAAATTAGAAAGGCTAAAGAAACTGAATAAGAATTCAGATAAAAATATTTGGAACAGAGGGGGTATGATTGAAAAATAGAACAGCTTTGAAACTAACTCTTCCATCATTTTCCATTACTCCCGTCTTTCATTGGTAAATTTTCCTAATTTAACTATTTAGTTAAAATAGAAAGTAAAAAATAATATTACAGTTATTTCTTCTTGTTAATGGACTTCTTTTAAGATTTATCCCCGAGATGTTTGCTCATATTGATTAAGATAAAACCAAACGATTAGAAATCAATAATACTAAGCATATATTTATTAAAATCAAGTTTTTTATATCAATATGCAAATTAGCCTTCCCATTCACACTGTAATCCGCTATTTTGTTGTATATATAAATACAATTGTATGTTATTAGTATGTAGATATGGTCAACAGTCTTAATGATGAAAAACAATTTTATTAATAATTAAGGTTTAAATAGAAATAAAGTCATGGAGAATGTGATGTAAATAACAAAGGGAATTGTGACTTGAATAGTAATAGAGTTTCGGTTACAGATATACAAACCCACAAACTCCATTATAATAAGATGTGATAGGACCACATGATAAAAAAAAACTCTCAACGAATAGCTATAGTAAAAATGTAAATTTGAACAATGAGTGTGATTCTCTAACATCTAGGCACAGAATACCTTTAGACCCATCAAGGTTGATATGCTGTAAACCAAACCAAACAAGCAAATAAAATATGTGACCAAAATGATTTTGATTCAACAAATGGATAATGCTATTTCTATAAAAGGTTAAATATTCTTGTATGTATGGATACATTTATCTTTTCTTTCCTTATGTTGTGTTTAGTGTTAGTATATAATGGATATACTACTGCCAATATTGGTCCTTGGTAAGTGAGGACTCAATGAAATCTTCCTTTGCACCAAACACACCTATATCTGTAACTGTAACCCAGCAAAATTGCACAATACATAGAGGATTTTATTATAGGACATGCCATAAAAATTAATCAATCAGATTTCAAAAATATATTGCACTAAATTAAAAGTTTCTTTTTCTCTGATCTGGTGCCCACTAAAGGTACAATATTTGTCCTAAGACAGCATTTTCATCTCTTGCCTCCTCGTCCTCTGATCATATTCTCAAAGATATTTCTTTGTAGTTCACATTTTTTAGTTATGTACTTGTATTGGGCATTAAAGTTCTAACACATATGTACATTTTTTTTCTCAGGTATTTTCCTTTATCTCATATGTTGGCCATTTAACACAGTTTTTGTATTAGAGGAATTGTAGAAAAAGAAAACCCAGATTGGTAAAACAAGTGTCCTCATTAAACGTAACACATGTATTTTTTATATGAGATCCATTTAAAGAATTAGTTGGTGGATAACACATAAACAGTTGCAGGGAGTAAAAGAATTAACAGAACAAAAGTGACATATCTGAAGAACTTTCTATCCTAGTTTCTAATGATTCTAACCTATGTTACATTTTCAGCTCGAGGATGGGCATTGCCATGAAGCAGAATCAATAGTTAACTTCCTTGCCAAGAAAATAAAAGATCTTTTCTATCTAGATTGAGATGGTGAAGGCTCTGTAGGAACTTGACACTAGGGGATATGAACTAAGACTTTCAAAAGATACTGCAAGACAACCAATAGACAAAGTCTTTTTTTAGTAATAAGAGTCTAACCCATAGTGGTGTCTCGTAGGTCGAGCAACAGGAAAAAGAGAAAGAGACATTAGTAATAAGGTGCTTGATTCTAGGAAAAAAAACTACCACCAGTGTTAGTAAATGTCCCCTTATTAAACTCTTTTAAGTCTTGATTGAATAAGAAACCTTGAACAGAAAAATAGTGATCCACTTAAAAAACTGCAAGAGGTGGCTTAAAAATATTTATTAAGCTAAGTACCATTTAACTAACAATGAAAACACTGTTAGAAAAACACTGGTATAATCCATATCCTTATTACTGCACACTTAAAAAGTCAAACACTAAGCATGCAGCATTTGTTTATAGATTGCTTCATGTAACTTTGTAATTATTTTATTGGTAATTTAGTGTAGAAAAGAAAAGCACTGGCTTAAGTATACCCACATACCTACCCTTTATAAAATTAATTGAATAAAGATTATAAAGTTAATAAAATACACTAAATTACTTCATGGGAGCAAGAATTGAAGAAGAAAATGTGCCAGTGGTTTGAAAGTCTTGTCACCCCTATAATATATATTATAATATTCTTTATAAGAAATTTGATATTCACTGCTCATAGTGTGACAGTTATTGTTAAAGGAAATGGACACAGCAACTCTAGTTCAAATCCTGGACAAGGTTGTTTGCATTTCACAGAGCTAATACTCCTGGGAAAGGTATGAATCCAACTATTCTCCTTCCAGTTATAGGTTAATAGCAGGGCAAACTAGGATCTTTAACCTTGGTATGGCAACTTGTCCTGGAGAAGGAAAACCTGAATTCAACCAAAGCAGGTGTCTTCTCATTAGTCAAACTACTTTGAAAGCTCTTCCTCTTCCTCCTCATAATGACTAAGTTGTCTAACAAGAAAAGAAAGACAACTTTCTAATGATGAACAATCTCCTTTCTATCAGTTGATGTTGAATCCATTTTTCTGAGCTTGTAAATAACTATTTTCTCTTGGCTGTTTTCAAAAGCATCAGAAAATGTATAAACTTCAGTGAAGCTTCTAAGATTTCCCTAACATTGTGCCTGTAATAGAACAGATAAATTTTACATCAACCTAATCTAATCATAAGTGTTACTAAAATATGATGTAACATTTATTACAAAAGTAATTTTTAATCCCCCACCAAAAAGTGGAGAGATGCTTTGTATGATGCGGTGGTTCATTAAATACATTGTCTCTTAACTCTTAACATCCTGTTGAGATTTTTCTAAGTCCAGAGCATTCCTATAAGGATATATCTAAAAAAAAAAAAATATTTTTAAATTTAAAAAATGGCTAAAAATGACCTTTGGATCTAAAGTTACCTATTATTTCCCTTACATCAAAGATTTCTACATACGTTTAATACTAAATTTAAACAAAGTCTATTGTTTGGGGCTGATTAGTTAAAACGAATGTGACTTCTAGCCGGTGGAATGAGGTGGTATAGGACTTTAAGAGTTAAAACAAGCTGTACCTATTTTTTTTTTTTTTAATTTTATTCTTTCTTCATTGATTACCTGAAATTCTTTTGTACCACAAATAGTGGGTCTGCAGTCTGTCAAAATTCACACTTAATTCTACACAATGTTTTTGTTTTTTCTTTCTGTCTAAATTGCTGTCTGTAACAGGAGTTTAGTTTTTTTTCTTTCTTAGTAATGCGAATGGCACAAAAGTGTCTCCAAGAATATATTTATACTTACCTTCAATGAAGGTGTTTAATTTGGGAGCACTGATTCTTAGAATCTTCTAGGCTGTTATTTTACTGGTCACTCCACAAACGTGATGTCCTTTCCCCGTCATCACAAAATTTGCTGGGTTTTTTTCTCACATTCAGTAAACAAATTGTTTTCTCTTTCCTGTTTTTAACCTCCTTTTCAAGTGGCAAAATCATAATTAAATTCTTCTAAAATATCTTGGAGGTTATTAGGGGGAGGGTCAAAATTTAAATGGATGCTTTGAAAGACATCATGGTATATTGCATATACTAGCAAATATATGCACCCTCCGGGTGCAAGTATTTAAGTTTTAATATAATAAAATATCATTTAAATTAGAAAGGCTAAAGAAACTGAATAAGACTGCAGAAAAAAACATTTGGAACAGAGGGGGTATGATTGAAAAATAGAACAGCTTTGAAACTAACTCTTCCATCATTTTCCATTACTCCCGTCTTTCATTGGTAAATTTTCTTAATTTAACTATTTAGTTAAAATAGGAAGTAAAGAATAAAATAAGTTATTTCTTCTTGTTAATGAATTTCTTTTGAGATTTATCCCCGAGATTTTTGCTCTTATTCAATAAGATAAAACCAAACAATTAGAAATCAATAATACTAAGCATATATTTATTAAAATCAAATTTTTAAGATCAATATGCAAATTAGCCTTCCCATTCACACTGTAAACCGCTATTTTGTTGTATATATAAATACAATTGCATGTTATTAGTATGTAGATATGGTCAACAGTATTAACAATGTAAAACAATTTTATTAATAATTGAGGTTTAAATAAAAATAAAATAAGGGAGAATGTGATGTAAATAACAAAGGGAACTGTGACTTGTATAGTAACATAGTTTCGGTTACAGACAGACAAACCCATAATCTCCATTATAATAAGATGTAAGAGACAAATTATTGAAAAATATGTTACAAGGATATAATAATTTCTATAAACTTCATGTGTATCATGTGTTCATTCTGTTAATAATAACTCCCAAGCAAAACAAACACTAAATATTATTAATATCATGCTAAATAACTAACTGATGAATAATGATTTTTTGAAAAATAGATAAAGATTAAAAAAATATTAAAGGCAGAAAATAGGTATGATAACAAATGTGAAATATTTTCTAAAAAAAAAAATATAAATAAATGGGTATCGTTATAGTATGTGGCTTACCTTTTTGATTCTGTTATAGTATGTGGCTTACCTTTTTGATTCTGTTATAGTATGTGGCCTACCCGGTTCGAATATAAATATAAGTAGTAGGCAATTTATTGAAACTAATTCTTTTTCACATATATTCAATTTCAAGAAATGCAATTCAGTCATAAACTGTATATAGTAATTAAGAATAATTAAAAAAGAATTATCCATAATTTACATGAATCAGAGTTCTATTTAATTCTGAAATATTCTAAAATTCTGAGATAGGGTTAGGGTTAGCAGTTATTATAACTTATAATATGCTTTTTATGGTAGGCCACATACTATAAGAGAGACATGATTTCGTAGGCCAAATTCAAAAGGTAGGCCACATACTATAATGGTACCAAAAAATCCTAGTTAGAATCAATAATAAACAAATTTTTAGTTTCTCACCCCTCCCCACCAAAAAAAACAATATCAGTTATTATTATAGCCTTATAATATGCTTTTAATGGTAGGCCACATACTATAAGAGAGACGTGGTTTTGTAGGCCACATTCTATAATGGTACCAATAAATAAAATGTCTGCTTAGCCAAATATTCATCAGCCATTGGTCCAGGAACCAAAGTGGCAATTCCTCTGAAATATAAAAGAAAATGTGTAAATATATTTAACTCTTTGCCTACCAAATTTCCTTGGTATTATTACATTCAACTGGTTTCTTATTGCAAAAGGATCAAGTGCCAGCCTCAGTATTTGTTTCCAAAATAAAACAAAAATATGGCAGGGGTGTTCACATAGTGATTTTTCAGTGTAAACAAGTGAAAAGTGCAAGAGCCACAGCCGGCAGTTTACAGTAGAATCACAGTGATGGGAGAGCTACTGTGAGTGGTTTAAAGTAAGCATGTACTAATAGAAACCTTTTACTCACCTGTAGAAATTGTAGATTAAAAGATATTTATCACACATCACGCTGTACGTACAGACTTAAACCAAGATTTAATCTCAAATTTAGATTTGACTATTATTTGTGTTCTATGCTTACACACACACACTCTCTCTCTCTCTCTCTCTCTCTCTCTCTCTCTCTCTCTCTCTATATATATATATATATATATATATATATATATATATATATATATATATATATATATATATATATATACAAGGTGTACATATCTTGGTAGAAATGCAGAATAGCACGCAATAGATAGCATCATTAAAATCGCATTTTATGTATAAAAATAGCATTAGATTACAGAAAGTCTCAAAGTAGTCTATCCTTGACCCTAACCCTAACTCTAGTGTCTCAAAAGTTTTGGGTATTTTCTACCAAATGTAAAATTGTAATGTTTTATACGTTAATCTATAGGTATACACACAAAAATACAATGGGCGATATTGAAGAAGAACGTACGTTTTTAAAAATCTAACAAAAAAGAAATAATGAATATAAAGAGTTGTTACAAAGACAAATAGTTAATTCAAAGATCAAATTATTAGTTCATATTTCTTGTTTCAGTAATTTAGATTTTCTAATAGATAATACTTAATTATATTTGATTATATAATATTCACTTGAAATGATAAAATTCTGTTTTCTTTGACTTAGAGGAAAATAATAGTTTAAAATAATACTTTACAACAGTTAATAGTGTGATATTAAGGGGCCGGGTTAGCTCATTCGGTAGAGCGTTTGGCTAGAAACCACAAGGTTCCTAGTTCGATACCGATACAGCATATGAGTAGCACAGGGATCTGTGTGGTAAAGTAAGGAGCTGATGGTAGGTGTGGCGCCCCACCTCAGATGCCAAAAACAATCTCCTTGGTCTAGCGCTATTGAAAAGGGGATAGACTCCCTCGCTGACTGGCTGATACCGACTTTAGGCCGCCCCGACGACTTTACTTACTTTACATTTCTACCTAGGTTTAAAGAAGAATATATCTACATACACTGACACAAATAAACACATGCTGTAATCTTAGTTCGATACCGGTCCTCACCAACTCAGCGTATGAGTAGCACAGGAATCTGTGCGGTAAAGTAAGGAGCTGATGGTAGGTGTGGCGCTCCACCTCAGATGCTAAATACAATCTCCTTGGTCTAGCTCTATTGAAAAGGGGAAAGACTCCCTTGCTGACTGGCTGATACCGACTTTAGGCCGCCCCGAAGACTTTACTTACTTTACATTTCTACATAGGTTTAAACAAAAATATATCTACATACACTGACACAAATAAACACATGCTGTAATCTTACCATAATATTGTAAGGTGTGATTAACACACACACATATATAGATAGGTATACAAACAGGTGGATGTATACATATCTATTGTGGCATCTTTGTTGATGACTGTCATTTTAGACATCTTGATAATTGACTGCAGGTTCAATCCTGGTCAGGGGCAGCAGTAACATAGAATAATAATTAACACAGCTTAACACCTATACCCCTACTATGGTTAGCAGAATGAGAACAGGATACCCCCGTGGACTGAATAAAGGGTTAGGTCCAAAGTTCTGTGGTGGCTCCCGATTACAAGAATGTTCCCGAGTTTGAAAAGAAGGTTCCTGAGTCCAAGAAGTTTCCTGAGTTTGACAAGAAATACCTACAGAAGGCCGGAGGGTATATAGGCTGAAACATTGTACAGATAACAATGAAGATGAGGACAATAGTCTGAATAATACAAATAATACTAATCATAAAACCTCATCTCAAAAAATCAGAGAAAAAAAGATAGAAATATAGTAAAAGATATGTATACTTTAAAATTTCAGTCATACAGCATCCAAAGAAAAATCACAGCATTTGGAAGGATTCATTTTCATCAAAGAAAATAAAACATTTGTATTGAAGAAAATACAAAGAACAAAGAAGATTTTTCCTTCCAATCTTTGCTTTTTTTAATAGTTTATTGTTCTGTTTTTCTCTAATATGTTGGACTACCTACATAGATAATTTGTCTATAGTCGTGAAGATTTGTGTATGACTAGCCACACTTTTTGGATGAGCTGATAACAGAAGAATGGTGAATTAATGTATTACAGCTTCTCCCAAGAAAAAAACAATTCTCAGGTTTAAATTAAGATTTTTTTCCTTTTGCTAGACTAGCTGCCTTACCAAAGCTAAAGAGCCCAGTCTGCCCTACTATTGGAGGGAGTAGAGAGTGAGTCATGCCTTTCCAAAGGGTATAAGTGCAAAGTTAAATACAAATAGGATTTTGAGTCAGCTTATTCATTGCATTTTCTTAAAACACACACACACACACACACACACACACACACATACACACATATATATATATATATATGTGTATATATAAGCATATATGTGTGTGTAAAAGAGTAAGGGTATATCATATGTAAGTAAAATATATATATATATCAAAATAATGAACCGTGTGTTCTTTCTCTATGTTTATTTAAGTATAAGCTTAAATAAGCTTTAGTATTTAAAATAAGCTTAAAAATACTTGGTTTGTTAAGGTGCCATTACAATTATGTTATTATTTCTTCTACTTTATTAGTTTTTATGGAGAGTGATAATGTTAAACATTCAGTCTAGACAGATAATCAAGAATGTGTTTTTGTTTTTTAAATAATAAAGTTAACATTAAAGAAAGAAACATGAAAGATGGCCTGATTTGATAGAAAATATTTTCAGTTTTATTGAAGGTAAACTTAAAAAGAGATACTAATAAATAAAGAAGTTTTTAATTTTTTTTCCCAGGTGGAGTTAGTACAATTCTGAGAAAATTGACAAAAATGGATAGATAAATTTAAAAATATTGTGATATCACTAAAAATATAGTGACGTCAATATTTTTTAATGACGTCACCATATCATTATTTTTAGTGAGGTTATATACTATTTTGACCATGCCACCTAACAGCCATTAGTAATTCTTTTTGGTAGACACTTTTTGTTGTCACCTTGTGCCAAATAGCAGAATTGCTTGGCAGGAAAGGGATGTAATAAAAAAAAAATGAATTAAAAAAAAACCAGTGAAGTTACTAAAAAAAGTAATTTAATGTCACTAAAAAATATAATGACATCACTATCTTTTTTTTTTTTGTGACATGACTATTTTTTTTGTGTCAGTCATTCATATCTAAATAATCATGATTCCTGGAATGATTTAGAAGATATATATGATGATGTAATGGTTGATAAGCTGGTTTTTCTGATTATTATCACCAAATACTGAGTTCAATCCTGAGTGTTTCCAACCATTGACTTTGTATCAAAACTAAGCTATCCTTAGTAAATAAATTTGTAAATCTATGAAGACTTTTCCAAAGCTAAACAGAGTTCAGTATTTTTATCTATGTCTTCATCTATGAGAGTTAATCTTTCTAAATGACATTTATTAGCTCAATTTTGGTCTGAAATTTTCACTATATCAAGTTCTATAATTTTAATCTATCGAAAAATTGTTAGGCTGAGCAGATTGATTTGGGAGGAGATCATGTTACAAAATAGGGGAGTAAACCCGAAAACAAATTAGGAGCCAGAGCCGCTAAAGGTGGTGTGATGCTGAAATCCAGTGCTACCCATCAACTCCTGCGACACTACCGTTGCCAAACTGCATTGGTACCTTACCTTTCCTATGGATCACAGCGACAGTGTGGAGAGGGGGGATTTGCTGCATGTGCAACAGCTTATCCTCCATATGAACCCGCCCAGGCTATGTAGTTTAAAGAAAAAAAAAAAAAAACTTTGACATTACTCTATCGTCTCTCGTAGACAGAAGGCTGCCAACTATGTTACAAAATGAATATTTTTTGTGAAAAAAATGTAAGCTTTATTCTATCATTAGACAAACCTGTGTACTATTTTTTGCTTTTTTATTGTCTTTATAAATGGCAAAGAAGTAAAAAGTAATGTAAGCAGAGTTTTGCATTTCATCTTGGACGATTTGGATGGTCTCATTTTTAATAAAAGGGTGTTGCAGGATGATAACGATCATAAAATTAAAGAACACTAGTATTAATATATAGATATGAATGAAATGTCTAAATTAATACCACATCGTGTGTCTAACTAAAATTAATGTTTTTCACTAGTATTTCACTATCTATTATTGACAAACCTGTGTATGGATCTTTCTTTCTCTCTGTCTGCATTCAGTTTCTGTTTAGTTAAATCTATATGTATTTCTATATATATATATATATATATATATATATATATATATATATTTACCTCTGAAATGATCTATTTTCACCCCTCAAACTTTTGCTTTATATTCCTCATATCAATCTTGCCTACACATTTCTGTGTATACACAAAAATGTGTACACATTTGTTGTTTACTTTTCTTTTGTTTACTTATCATCCATCTTTTAGCCTAAATCTATATCTATCACTCTACATATTTGCTTCTTAATTCATCTGTTTCCCAGTATTAATTTGACCTCTCCTCTCTTTTTCTCTCTCTCCCTCAATATGTATGTGTGTGTTGATGTGTTTCTCTGTGTGTGTCTGTATTGATGATTTGTGTGCATATGTGTGAGTTGATGAATTTCTATATAGATGTGTGCATGTTGATGAGTTTATATAGTGTGTGTGTGTGTGTGTTGATGAGTATATACACACACACATATATGAGTGCATGTGTGTATTGATGAGTTTATGAGTGTGTGTATGTGTGTTGATGAGTTTATATGTGTGTGTGTTGAGTTTATATATATATGTGTGTGTGTGTGCGCGTGTTTAAGAGTTTATATATGTGTGGGGGTATTGATGAGTTTATATATGTATGTGTGAGGGGGAGGGTGTTCATGAGTTTAATATATATATATAGGTTTTATAGTGTGTGTGTGTGATCAGTTTATTTGTTTGTTTTGCCATCCTGTCTCACAACATCCAGTGTTTCATAACAGTTATGTAATCTGATGTAAATCTAATTATATTGAGAGTTTTGTGTTCTTGCTTTTTACCAATAAAAACTAAGAGAATCTGCTGAACCAATGCTATTGCATTAGCCAATACAACTCACAAAAATACAAACAGTTCCTATTTTTAGAGCAAAAGTTTTCTGTCAAATCTTGCTACTCTACTTCAGAGTTGAGTAAGTACTCTTAGTAGATGTGTTATTTCTCATCTTTTATTAATTAAAACAACTGTGTTTTTAATCATTATATCAGGATAATTTGTGTGTATAATTTAGTAATGAGAAAGTATGTAATAACCTAACTCTTGTGCAACAAACACGAGAGGACCCCTCCGATCAATCAGCTGGTCATGTCAAGCCCTAGCACCTATATGATTTTCCCAACTCTATTGCCCTTATGGCAAGCCCCAACCCCTTTTTATCATATAGGTGCTAGAAGGCGGTGGCTGCGGGTCTACATGTCCTGGGAATGACGTTAAACTCTATTTGATCATGAGGTTCCAGTTTTGGAGGTTTGGGGAATGTGGAGCACCCCTTCATCACCATTGCTCCCTGGTCCATTCTGACCCGGTGTGGTAGTACCTGTTAGGGTCCCATCTATGGGTTAAATAAAAAAATGTATTTATAAAAAAATTGTATCATCCATTAAGAATTGATTTATTTCAAAACTTTATCGGCATTAAATGACCCACTGAGGTTGATATGCCGTAAAACAAAACAAACCAAACAAACCAATTGTGCAACAAGCAGCATATGACACAAGGTCAATTTTTAAGCAGAGTTAACAGGTTGGAATTCAGAATTTTACTTTTCCGAGACTGGTTGCTACACTAAAATTAAATAGTTCAGTCAATCCAACTATTTACCCATAGCTGGAGATAGAATAGTTGTATTCATACCTTTCCCAAGCATATTAGTGCGATGTGTATTAGTGCTATGTGAAATGCAAACATTCTTCTCCAGGATTTGATCTCTGGGCACCGCTGCCAATATCCATTTTACCATAAGCACCTCCTAGTGATAAGAAAGTAGAGGCTGACTACATAGGGTTATTCTAAGTACTAGATATTGTCATCTATATTTATCTGATCATGGTGGCATGTATTAGTCTCTTGAGACCATGGATCTGTGCCTAGATTCGAGCACAGGCTTAGTCACTTGTCATTGTGCACGTTGGCATCCATTTGTCTCAACAGACCATGGATTTGTGTCTAGATCTGGGAAATAGGCCAAGACATGGTTTTGTGGACATCTCCTGGTTTTGTCCAAGAGAAGAGCCAGGGATAATACATCATCGCCTTCACCACATGCATCTCCTGTCACTGTGTATAATGTTATAAATGATAGCTGAATAACTGTTCCAAAGAATTGTAGCAAAATCGACAAAAACCAAAATGCTATTTCCAAATAAACCTAAACCTTTTTTCTATTTCGGGCATAATGGTTTCCATCATATAAAATGGACTTGATGAGTCAAGTTCAAATTCTGGATGAAGGCTGTTTGCATTTCACTTCCGATGATGTGTTTGTGAAAGGCATGCATCCATCTCTTCCTTTCCAGATATGGATAAATAGTAGGACAGACTGGGATCTTTAGTATAGCAACTTGTCTAAGAAAAGGTAAACTCTGAATTTAATCTTGGCGTATTCCACTGAAAAATTGACCTAGTATTGATAAACAAAAAAGAAAGAACTTGTCAACTGGTGGATTTTGCAGTGCCAGCAGATCACAGGGTGAAGCTAAAGGAAAATGAAAAAATAGACAAATATCTGGACCTTGCCAGAGAACTGAAAAAGTTATGGAATATGAAAGTGAAAGTGATACCAATTGTAGTTGGTGCACTTGGAACAGTCCCAAAAGGATTAGAAAAGAGTTTGGAAAGTTTGGAAAATAGAGGAAGGATTGAAACCACTCGGAACACTGCACTACTGCAATCTGCCAGAATACTCAGAAGAGTCCTGGAGACCTGAGGAAACTTGCTATCACTCAGACTCCAGTGAAAGGCCATCAGCTAATGCTGATGTGAAAACTCAAAAGGAGTAAAATAATAATAATAATAATAGACAGAGAGTTGAGATAAATATATGCACCTTCCAAATTAATAGATATGTATCAGCTTTTAAAACACTTAAAAAAATTATATGCAAATATGATACTCCATCCAGTGTATTTGTATTATAGCTAGGATGTTATCATTAAAGGTGTTGGTTTGGTATCTTTGTTTTATGGCATATCAAACTTCTTGGGGTATTTAATGCCAAAGTAATCCTTGTAGAAAAACAGTAATGGTACTATTTAACTTATAGCTGGGAGGATAAAGGGGTTAAAGTAATTAGTTAGACAGTCAACAATTCGAAATCCAATGGGATATTCCCTCATAGGTTCGAATCCTGTTCGCAGCGCCATATTGAAGTAAATTAGTTAGACAGTCAACAATTAGTTTGAGCAATGTGACTGGCCAAGCCTAACCATGCAGTTAATAGTTCCCCAATGAACCCACTATAACAGCTTAAATAATTACTGCACTACGAAGAGTCCATTAAGCTGAGGAGGTGTTTGACTGTTCCACTGTCCAATAGTTAACAATCTGTAACAGTCATTTCCAGACTGCAGGTTCAAAAGGGTGAAAGTAACACAGAATAACAATTAACAGTATTCTACAGGGGTAATACCTTTCCCAAGGTCATTAGTCCAAAAGTAAATATGATAGCACAGCTGGAGTTCATACTTGTTCACTATGATATCACAGTCCAGCATGTCAGCCAAAACGTCATGGGGACTCCCCCTGTCATTAAAGGCTTGAACTATTAAGTATGTTTGTCTAATAGAAATATTCTATAGTCTGACAAATGTACTTTGTCATCTTATTGATCATAAAACATATAGCAACATTTGAAGTAGAAGAGAATAATGGTTTTCATTTAAGCTATTTTGTGAGTAATATCGAGCTGTCCATTTTGGGTAGGGCTTTCAAAGGGAAATTTATCTTAAGACATTTTTAATGTAATTTTCGTATTAGTTATACCAATTCTTTCAGTTTTCAAGTGTAGTCAACCTTAAGGAAGACACAACTTAATATCCTTGTGTACAAAAATACTTTTCCCACACTTTTGGCAGAACTTAGAATACACTGACTGCATTATCTATTCATCAGGATTTGAACTTGGATTGACAGGTCCATTTCCTACAACTATAACCATTATACCAAACACTACTATTACTATGTATAGTAAGTAAAAAAGTAAAGTTGGTATCAGCCAGACAACTAGGGAGTCTATCCCCTTTTCACAAGTGCTAGACCAAGGAGATTGGTTTCGGAATCTGAGGTGGAGCGCCAAACCTATCATCAACACCTCACTTTACCATACAGATCCCTGTGCTACTCATACGCTGAGTTGGCAAGGGCCAGTATCAAACCCAGAACATTATGGTTTCTAGTCCTCTACCAACTGAGCTAAAGAATACATAACAACCTTTAAAACCATAGCAGAGTACTTTACTGTTGTTTCACAAGAAGAAAAAATCCATCTCTCTGTGAAGCATCTTTTGTGGTTGTCTTTCGAAGTGCAAGTCTTAAACTGATTTGGTGTTGGTAAAAGAGGAGACTGAATATATTTACAGATTTTGCGGTCCCAATGGCAATAGTAAACTTATCAAGTGATATTGCTTCCCTCAATTTCTTGTGCTTCTCTTCTATGGAATAGACAGTACAAGTTTTCTCGACCTTGAAATCAATTAAAAGTTGGACATTTACTATAAGAAGATTGGTTTGTAGGTAAGTCTTGAAAGAAGACATTTGTACTCATACGTTTATTTGATTGTTTCTCTCACTTGGATGATTTGTTGCACATAAACCATTCAACATAAAATAAGCAAGTTTCCCACCAATAATTGAAATGATTGTGTTTACAGTCATTGTATAGACAATACTTGCAAGTGTATCTTTATGGTAAGCAATTACAATCAGAAGCTGTTCTTAGAAAATAGGTTTTGTCAGTTATATAGACCTTGTATAAATCTTATAATAATGAAAAAAAAAGTTATTTTACTCAAAGTTATATATATTTAACAGACACAGATAAACACACACACCCACCCACACAGAGAATTTGGAAGATAGAAGTGTAGTGAAATAGCCAATGGAGTGTTATTTCATTTACATATGTGTATTACTGCAGGAGATATATAGAGACAGTTTAGGGGACTAGAGGGATTAGCTACGAGAAGCTGAGCCCAGTGCTAAGATTAAGCACGAATAAATACTGCTGCAACAAGGAACACGAAACCACACCTCACAACAAGAAGACAGAAAGCAGAATGGACGATCACTAACAACAGCTTCAGTTTCAGAAATCTTCTGTCAAAAAGATTTTATCTCGAAATATTTAGAATAAATTAAAGGTTAACAAACAACTCCATAATTACCTTATTTTTATTTTTATTTACACTTGCATTGTGATAGCCTTCAAAACCAACCACCAAACCAATATATATATTTGTTTATTTACGCTGACCTTTCACTACAGGCAGGATGTGATACAAGGTCAATTTCAAGCAGAGTTTGAATTAAAGTTTTACATCTAGATTAAATATCTTACTAAGAACTTGGTTATTGCTTTTTACTAACTGAGGGATATAATTAATTAACCAAACAAAAATTATTTCAAAACACTCAAAAATTAGGGATTACTTTGATAAAAAATATTTTCAATATTTAAAAAAAAATTCCTCAAAATAAACACTGTAATACGTACATTTTTGGTTATTTAAAAAAAATTGTTCCTAGAAATTTTTGTCCGGTCATGGACCGGGTACTTTTGCTAGTATATATATATATATATATATATATATAACGTACTATATTACCGCAGTGTATGCTTAACACTATCTCACTTGATGAATCATTAGTAAGCCAATATATACAGTATTATTAGGAGAGTGCTCAATATCTGTGATAGAGCAATATTAATAATAAATACACTTTAGATTTTGTATATATTTAATTGCATGTAGGAAATTGAATTGTTTAAATTTTAAAAAACTATTCTAGAGAAAATACTGATAAATTTTCTAAATTATTAGTGTTTTCTTGAATGAATTTGTCTATGTGTATATATGATAGGCCATAAAACTATAATTATAAGTGATTTGAATGTTTATTTGTATGATTACCTCTTCTGTGTGTAATGCTTACATTAATTCCTGATTACTGAAAATCATTTTCTTACAGATTTTTAGAGCACTGCATATAGATAATGTGCTGAAACTTGTTTGGAGGAATGCTAGACGAAAAACCACTTATCAACTTCTGATGATTTTTATTCCATCCTAACCCTATAAATGACCTTGTACTTAAGCCAACAAACCCTCTAGGTAAACTAATAAAGTTAGTATTTTTGTGTAACTTTTCCATCAGAAAATAGATAAGCCTTAACTGATCAATTTTTAAATTTATCATTTTCATACTGTCTATTCGTAAAAAATGTATAAAGATTTTGGCATCTTCTTACTGCTTAAATACACACACACACACACACACACACACACACATATATATATATATATATATATATATATATATATATACATTGGTGAGCCAAAAGATTATGGTCACTTGCCTTATGATGGTCATCATTATACCTAAAAAAAAGAAATTCAATTTATATGTGCTCAATTGAAATCTGATGTTAGAATGTTCACAAAATGTCCCTTATCTGTGACTATTCATTTATTCAAATTCACTATCACAGTCAGGATGAGACGCTAGATCAATTTTTTAGCAGAGTACAGCTGGTTGGCAATCAGAGTTTTTTCCTGGACTGGTTTCTTAACCAGAACCCAGTCTGCTATGTGGCCATCTTCATAGGAAGTGGACGCGATGAAAAAAGTTCAAATTGTGAATGTGGCTTTTTGCATTTCACATAGTGCTAATACCAGTAAGACAAGTTCAAATGTTGAATGTGGCTGTTTGCATTTCCCATAGTGCTAATACCCTTGGGAAAGGTACAAATCTAACTATTCTTTTTTTCAGTTAGGGATAAATAGTAGGGAAAGTTGTGCTCTTTAGCCTTAACATATGGCAACTGGTCTAGGACAAGGAAAATTCAAACCAAAAGAACTCACTTCTCATCAGTCAAAACTATTTTGAGAGCTCATCCTCCCTCATCTCCTCTTACTATTTAAGATACTGACTGGAAAATGAAAGCTGGGGAGTTGGAATGAATGAAAATAAATACTATTTACTCATAGCTGGTCAGGATAGATTGATTAATGTGTTTCCCATTGGTATTAGCATGAAGTGAAACTAAAACAGTCTCAATCAGGGTCACCAATTCCATTTCCTATGCAAGCATGTGTCCTATAGATTTTATAGAATGAAGTTGTTACTCAATGGGATGGGAATCTGAAGAGTTTAGTGTCTGAGGCATATTCCTGAAACCATTCCTGATTTTACGCATTTATATATATACCAAGCATTCGCATGAGCAGGATGTGACACAAGTTACCAAATCATGACTAAAGAGCCCAGTCTGCTCTATTATTTACCCATAGCTTGAGGGAGAATAGCTGAATGCATACTTTTTCCAAGGGTATTAGTGCTATGTGAAATGCAAATAGACTAGTCTAGGATTTGTACTCAGGTGAATGAGTCCATTTCCTATGACACTATCCATTACAGCACACACCTCTATATATGGTATGATAGTTTGTATTGTCATGCTGTGAGATGAAACAACTGTCATATAAGTGTGTTCAATGAAAACTTTGATGTATTTGTCTAATAAATCTTATTAGTTATAGCTCAGTTGGTAGAGCGTTTGGCTAGAAACCACAAGGTTCCTAGTTCGATATCGGCCCTCGCCAACTCAGCGTATGAGTAGCACAGGGATCTGTGCGGTAAGTAAGGAGCTGATGGTAGGCACTTCACCTCAGATACTAAAACAATCTCCTTGGTCTAGCGCTTGTGAAAAGGGGATAGACTCCCTCGCTGCATGGCTGATACCGACATTAGGCCGCCCCGACGACTTTACTTACTTTATAGTTTACATCATTCATGGATAATCTGTTGCCCATTGTGATTTCTGAATGGCACTCCTAATTTCACAAGGAAAATAATGTTTATTAAGATACAAACCTGTAATTTAAAGAAAATCTGTTAATAATGGAGATTATCTATTTCTGTCTGTAACAAAAACTACGTCATAGCTCACGTCACAATATTCTTATGCTATATACACCCAAAATTTGAGTAAGTTAAGTTAATTTAAGAAGTGTTTTGTACTCTCGTTCTTTTTTTTTTTACAGTAACAAGAAGTTAAGTGAAAAGTTTAAAAATAAATAAATAAATACCTACGATTTTGTGGAAAATTGATGTGGAAAATATTCAAAATAATTGTTTGATTATTTCATGCATGCAACAGTTTTCATTTCAAATTGTTTTATTTTTTATTTTTTTTTTTTTTTTACTCCTTTAATAAATATGAGGATTTGTCTTACTTATGATACAAACCCTATGACATTGAATTTTTAACTCCCACCCTCTCAGGCAATGTCTTTCAAAAATTAATTTTTACAGCCCCGGAGGGTGTTTCCTGTTGTTAGTAGTTTTAATAAAATTTGATTAATAGATTATGAAAATATTCAATTTTTTTCTTTGATACACAGATCATATTCATATTAAATACATTGATTTTTCTTGTATTCATTTTTTCTTTATTCTGTAATGTATCATGGTAGCAGTGTGTGTTAATCAATTAACATCAGTGATAATATTATACCAAGATTTCAGTAATAATTTACAAAAAAAAAAAAAAAGTTCCTTATTTCTAACGCAGATGCATATGATTATGGTTTTCAGTAGTGAAAATGTTTGAGGTACCTTCAATGAAAAATTAACTTGAATTTTTTTTTAGTAATGTGTTCTGCCATGTCTCATGTAGTCCACTTCTCAAAAAAGGATTGTCTTTGCTTGTTAAAAACTACTATAAAAACTACTAGTTTACTAGTTTATAAAACTACTAGTTTTATAAACTACTATTACTAGTTTTTATAAAAACTACTAGTTTTATAATACTAGTTTTATAAAAACTACTAGTTTTATAAACTACTATTACTAGTTTATAAAAACTATTAGTTTTATAAACTACTATTACTAGTTTTATAAAAACTACTAGTTTTATAAACTACTATTACTAGTTTTATAAAAACTACTAGTTTTATAAACTACTATTACTAGTTTTATAACTACTCATTTTATAAAACTATTAGTTTTATAAACTACTATAACTAGTTTTATAAACTACTAGTTTTATAAAAACTATAACTACTATAAACTACTAGTTTTATAAACTACTATAACTACTAGTTTTATAAACTACTACTAGTTTTATAAACTACTAGTTTTATAAACTACTATAAACTACTAGTTTTATAAACTACTATAACTAGTTTTATAAAAACTACTAGTTTTATAACTACTAACTAGTTTTTATAAACTACTAGTTTTATAAAAACTACTAGATTTATAAACTACTAGTTTTAGATAAAGTCCATCCAGGTAGATTTTATTGATGCTTTTCTGTTTTAATTTTTCATGCTGGTGTGGTGTGAAATATCACCACATCTGAAAATAGTTTAGCCTAGAATTAATTTTTTGGTGAGAAGTTAAATTCTATTGTTAAACAAAAACATATCAATGATTCAAATTATATGGAATGTTCCAAATATATCATATACAGAAAATTACTCATTAAATGATCTATTCATATATATCACAAGGGCATTGCTTAATAAAAATTAAAGATATTGATAATATATAATTAATTATCTATATTTTCTAGGTATTGTTCAACCCTATTGTCAGTGCATAATTCTTTTAAAGTGAGCATAAACGTATTTCAGCCATGTATGTTAAAAATCCCCATCTGTGTTACCTGACATTTTGTGAGGGGTAAAGTTATTCTAAGCGCATACCCTTCAAAATCACCTTTCTTTATATGAGGGTCATTCAATAAATAAGGGGAATTTTTTTAAAAAAATGAAAATAATTCTATTTAGAATTGTTTTCCATAAATGTATATGATGCAATTATTTTAATTTCAACAAAATATTTGTTTTGAGTTTATTCAAAATGGCGATTCTTCAGAATATTCCATGCTTGCATAGAGGTCTGTCATGAGACTTTTAGTGGCTGAGAAGTGCAAACAATGAGAAATTTACAGAAGAAAGTCTGATGCGTACAGTGAGCATGTTTTAATCCCAAAATATTTACTAGTGGGCTAAACATGGGTTGGCTATTACAAGCCTGAGTTGAAAAGACAGTCCCTGGAGAAGATACACACTTACTTTCCAGTAAAATGTAGGATGAACATCATACTCACCGACCATATTATCCTTTAGGCACCCCTTTTTGATCTCGATTAAGAAAGGACATGTTTTTCCTTTACATCGTCAATATCTGGTTGTTTGTTAGGGGTTAGTTTTATAATTAAAAAAAAATCTAAAAATCCTCAGTTAAAACAACCGGATATTGACGGTGTAAATGAAAAACATGTCCTCACTTAATCAAGATTAAAAAGGGGTGCCTAAAGGTCATATGGTTCATGCTCACTTTCACAGGAAGGCTGTGACTTGCATCCAGTCACCAGACAAAAGAAAAAGAGAGCATAACCGAATACACTCTGTAGCAACATGGTCAAATGTTCAGTATATCTGGATAAAAATATCCACTCTAAAACCACCAACCAATCAAAATCCTCTTCACTGTACCATGTAGAGATTTGTGTAGACTGAAACAGATTCAACTTGCAACACAGTTAGATATTTGGGCAGTCTACACAAATATCTACATAACGAAAGAGAAATTGACTGTTACCAAGCACCAGTGACTTCATGTCTTGCTACTCTAATTTAGATATCTAGGCTCTGTCAATGATATTGAGCACCCTTTACTTCTAGATATAGCAAATTACATTATTATTGATATATATATATATATATATATATATATATATGTGTGTGTGTGTGTTATAAATCATGTATATTTATGTAGTTTTATCAAGTACCATAATTGTCATTGCTGTATAGGTTGGGGAATTCTTTTTGCAATTACGCCTACATGACTATATTCAAGGATGTCATAACCCAGGAGCATTAGAAAAAATATAGCCTTAGGGCACAGGAAGAAAATAATGAGATTTAGGAATATTTTGTTTTTAATGAAACTGAAGAAACAAAATTGTAAGGACACCTTTCATAAAAGTATAATATTACCCCCTATTCCCTGACTCCTGGAATTGAAAATGGAATTGGAAAAAAAATCCAAAAATTCCATCTGAGGCTATTCATGTGCACATCGCTCTACTACTCATGGGAAAGATATATATCTCTGCTCTCTATCCCCCCTCCCCAAATTTCTTATGGTATGCCATAATGCTTGACAGAGAGGAAAGTGAGTGAGTGAGCACTTGAACAAACATCTCTTCTAGAATTAATAACCAGACAGTAATAACTAAAAAATGTTGTTACACCCATTGCCAACCTTGACAGGATACATCTTTATTATGATGTATACTCATATATCCAGGAGGGGAACTCCTGGTGTAATTTTTATCATTGTAGATCAAATAATGGATGAGGTTATCTGCATTTCACATAGCACTAATACCCTTGGGGACAATATGAATCCAAATAATCTCTTTCCAGCTATGGGTAAATATTTGGGCAAACTAGGGTCTTTAACCTGGGTTTGGCAGCCAGTCTAGGAACAAGAAAACTCTTAATTCAAACCTGTTAAACTGCACTTAAGAAATTAACCTAGTGTCACACTCTACGTGTGTTGGTAAATATATATATATATATAATATATATATATATATATGCTTTATTTTTTATTTTTTTATGTATGTAAAAAAATAAAGTATCTATCTATCTATCTATCTATCTATCTATATATATATATATATATATATATATATATATATATATATATATATTTACCAACCCCTCTACATGAGCAGGATGTGCCACAAGGTCAGTTTTAAAGTGGAGTTGGAATTCATTTTTTTTCCTTTTCCTAGACTGGTTGCCATACCAAGGTTAAAGACCCCAGTCTGCCTTAATGTTTTACCATAGCTGGAGAGAAAATAGTTGGATGAAATACCTTTTCCAATGCAAGGTGTATTGCTAGAGACGTGTCCAGGATTTGAACTTGTGTCACTGTGTCCATTTCCTACAATGATAACCTACACATTTCTTTATTTAGAATTGCTAAAAGAATGCATATTGCTCTAAGAAAGACAATTCATATCATTTGCTAAATTGCTTGAAGGTGTCTATTAGAAATTCAGAAAAAAATGTCCAGCATTTTGTTATTAAAAATAGAAAA
>CM042143.1:24853889-24871389 GCA_023376005.1 Doryteuthis pealeii
ACAACTTTGAATTCCGAGTTTTCCTTCAAGACCAGTTGCCATACCAATGTTAAAGAAACCTGTCTGCCCTATTATTTACCCATAACTGGAAAGAGAATAGTTGGATTCATACCTTTCCCAAGGGTATTAGCGCTATGCGAAATGCAAACAGCTTCATCCAGGACTTGAACTTGATTCACTGTGTCTATTTCCTATAAGGAGTTCAAATCCTGGACGTGCTAATTGCATTTCACTTAGCACTAATACCCTTGGGAAAGGTATGAATCCTACTCTCCCTCCAGCTATGGGTAAATAGTAGGGCAGACTAGGCTCTTTAACCTAGGTTAGGCAATTGGTCTAGGAGAAGGAAAACTCTGAATTCAAACTTGTTGAACTCCACTTAAGAAATTGACCTTGTGTCGCATCCTGCTCGTGTGGAGGGGTTGGTAAATATATATATATTTCCTATAAGGATTACCATTACACCACAAGAGTCTCCTCACAATATATATATATATATATATATATATATATATATATACACACACACACACAGATATATATATCACATCTATGCACAATTTTCAATCTTTTGTGTTCTACTTGATTGTGTTTTGTCATCTGTTTAAGATTTTAGCTTTTTCATTTTGTGAATTCTTACATACACTCATGCATTATATATTCATCAACTTATTCTATGTAGAATATATGTATACAAACAGACAAACGTATGTAGGTATGTAATAAGAATGAAAGTAGCTAAGTAATGCCTAATACTAAAAGCTACAAAAGAAAATGTATGAAAATTGTAAATTTCCACTTAAAAGAGACTCATTTTAAAAAAGAGAAAACAAAATTAAACAAGACTTTGATAATTTTATCTGTCCTCATCCTGTTCATCTAAATTGCACCCACACAATTTGCCAAGAAAAATAATTTTCAGATTGTAAATGGTTAATCTCCATTAAGTTATTTGTTTACTTTAGCCACAAGGTTAAAATATCAAATCTATTTCTAACACTAAACTCGCAAGATAATAAAGTTTCAGTCATGATGTGACTGAGAGAGAAAACAGTCTGAAACAATAGTGGCTACTAAAGACAGTGAAGCTCAATAAAAATTACAATGAGATGAAATGGGCATCTAAAGAATTAAAAAGAAGATAGAAATATGTTTAAATAATGGTTGATGGAGACTTAAGAATTCTATGAGAAAAATTGGTCTAAATATTATTCATTGATACATGAATTTATGTTCTTTTGTGATTTTTTGGTCACAAGTCTCAGGACAATGTACTTACTGATCTTACTTAGAAGTCTTTTGCATTAAGTTACTTCTACTACAGTTACTACTAGGAAACAAAAACTAGTGTGGCTAGTTATTTTGGATCCATTATAAGTAAAGTAAAGTCGTCGGGGTGGCCTAAAGCCGGTATCAGCCAGTCAGCGAGGGAGTCTATCCCCTTTTCAATAGCGCTAGACCAAGGAGATTGTTTTGTTGTCTAAGGTAGTGTGCCACACTTACCATCAGCTCCTTACTTTAGCGCACAGATCCCTGTGCTACTCATATGCAGAGTTGGCGAGAACCGGTATCGAACTAGGAACCTTGTGGTTACTAACCGAACGCCCTACCAACTGAGCTAATCCGGCCCCTGGTTTAACATCTTGAAACATCTCGAATGAGTTTTACTTCCTATTTTTCAAAGAATATATGTTTGCTTCAGTTTAATTCTTACTGAAAATTATTTTTTCCCGGTTTATCATATATTATATTAGGAAATTAATTAAAATGGCATTGGACCCAAAAGATTCAAGTCCCATCTAAGTTCTTTGAGTACTTGCATGCTGGTCTTTAATCTATTTCACTCACCCAGACATTGAGCAGTTAATATGAAAGATTCCAGGGATGATTGATACAGGTACGTAACCTGGGCCAAAGACATTTCCTTGAAAAACACTACAGATAAAGACAAAACATTTTATTTTTTGTAGAATGATCAGTTGTCAAGTATTAGCTGTGTAAACCTGTACAGACACTGGGATTTAATGAATTATATTAGAAAGAAATGTAGTTGGATTTTAAAATTCTTTTATATATAAGTATAGTTAATTGTTAAAAATATAAACCTGAGTAACATTGATGAACCAAAGGGGCAACTGATATTTGTATATGTATACATATTAGATACAAAAATAAAATAAAAGAGAAAAAAATTCATAATTATAAGGGTTACTTTGATTCTTTTAATTTGAAGAGATGTTGTGTAGTTTCATTTGTTTTAAAGATAAAGATTCTATCATTTATAATTCAGAAAAAAAATGTGTTTTTTGAGCTGAATAAAGAATTAAGGATAAGGACTATACTATATCAGGCCATCCCTAGTACAAGAAGTTATATAGTCCAACCCAGCCTTAAATAAAGAATGCAATAACCCAAAGGGCAGTACCTTAACAATTACATTTTATGTATGCTATGAGACATGCATGTCAACAGTTGAGCCAAAAGGAAAATATGAATACAGAAAACACCAAAAGTTCTTGGAAATCATATATTCCTCTACCAGTTTGCATACATATTGAGCATAAAGTCTATTTCTCTAACTGCATGAAGCTATTAATGGCAACCAAGTCAAGCACATTTTGTTGTCTTTTTTTTTCTTTTCTTTTTCTACTATTTAGTCTTTATTTAGTTATTTCTTTCTGTCAATATTCTTTCTTTCTTTCTTTTTCTCTGTCGTTCGTTCTTCCCTTCTTTCTTTCTTTCTATCTATCTATCTATCTTTCTATCTTTCTTTCTTTCTTTCGGTCTTCCCCTCCTTTCTTTCTTTCTTTCTTTCTTTCTTTCGTTTCCCTTTTTCTATCTATCTATTATCTATCTCTTTCTTTCTTTCGTTCTTCTTCTTTCTCTCTATCTATCCATCTATCTATCTCTTTCTTTCTTTATTTTTCTCTTTCGTTCGTTCTTCCCTTTCTTTCTATCTATCTATCTATCTATCTATCTATCTATTATTCTTTCTTTCGGTCTTCCCCCCCTTTCTTTCTTTCGTTTCCCTTTTTCTATCTATCTATCTATCTCTTTATTTATTTCTACTTATCTATCTGTTTCTTTCTTTTTCTCTTTCCTTCTTTATGCTATTTTTGAGTTAATGCAACCTGATTGGTTATTTAGCCAGGATGTCTGGATTCAACCAGTGGCTAGTTGATGTTTGTTATTTCTGTTCAGATTTTTATACATGTTGAGCAGTAAATTAATCATTTGTGACAGGGACAGTTTTTTTTTTTTTTCTTTTTTTTTAAATCTTGCTCAGGACAGATAAATTTTTCAGGTGATATTTTGTCAGCTTATTTTAAGTAGTCAAGAAAAAAAAATTGAGCCAAACGATTTTTCTTATTTGCACTTTATAATCAAGATAGTAAAAAAATATATAAGTTTTACATTAAACATTAAAAAGCATTCAAAATAATATTTAGTCACTGGATCCAGTTTATAGTTCATCACTTGAACTGATGCAAGTTGTTGAAATTTACTTTAATAATTTGAAGAAACTCATGCAAAGCACTTAAAGTAATTTCATAACCTTTTTATCTCCAATTTTTGATAACATTCTTTCTTATATTTATCAAATTATATGTTCAACCAAGCCCTCCACACAAGCAAAACGAGCAGTCCATGCTATATAACATCTAAAAAGATGGAGGGGCATGGTCTAATGGTTAGAGTCATGGGAAATGGGCTTGTTGACCCATGTTCAATTCCTGGACAAAGCTGCTGGCTTTTCACATGGCGCTAATACCTTTGGGAAAGGTATGCATCCAATTCTCCCTCCAGCTATGGGTAAATAGCAGGGTAGACTGGGCTCTTTAATCATGGCTAGGTAACCAGTCTAGGAGAAGGAAAAAACTAAATTCAAACCTGTTAAACTCCACTTAAAAAATTGACCTTATGTCACATCCTGCTCGTGCAGAGGAGTTGGTAAATATATATATAACGTCTAAAAAAAAATCCAGACTATGTATTTACCTGACCACTGTACCACAAGTAGGATGCAGCACAAGGTCAATCTCTTGTCGAGTTTAACAGGTTTCATAGTTTTCCTTCTCCTAGACTGGTTGCCATACCAAAGTTAAAAGACCCAATCTGCCCTACTATTTAACCATAGCTGGAGGGAAGTCAGTTGGATTCATACCATTTTGAAACATATTAGCATTAAATGAAATGCAGTCAGTCTTGCCCAGAATTTGAATTCATGTTGCCATGTCTAGTTCCTACGATGATAACCAACAGTGCGTCTAGAGTCATTATCCATCTAATTAATTATGGGGTTTCATTGGATACTGTGTATTATACAAAATATTTACTAAATGTTATCATGGCTTAAGGGAGAATAGTTTCATTCATACTTTTCCCAGAGATAAAAGTGCTATGTGAAATGCAAACAGATTTTGCTCTGTCCACTTCCTATAATGTTAAACATTATAACACGAGCACCTCCTTATTCTTATTAGATTAACTTTCCAAAAAATATGCAAATTCACACTAATTCTTTAAATGAACTCAGAATGTTATCAATCTATTAGAAATGGAAAATCATAGTTTTTGAAGATCTCATAAAGTAGGACATTTTCTAAACGTCTGATCTGATTGAATGCATAAACTGGTGGAAAATAGTTAAGTTAAGAGCTGAGTAAACGACTTAAACATGACCTTTATGAAAATAAACTTTTAGTATCAAATCCCAATCATTAATTTTCCAATTAGATTATTTTTCATTTCTTGACAAGAAAAGATGGAATTTTGTACCAACTTTTGTCAAATAAGTCAGTGCTGATGGATGAAATAGAAAAAAAAATGTTGGTTCTAATTATTTTTGTCCTCTAGCTGGCAGCATCTGCTAGTCTTCCTGGGTTTTTAATTTTGGTTCTTTCATGGTAATTTTACTATCAGAACATCTTTAATAACCAGAATTGCCAACAGTCAACCATTCTCAGAAAAAGTCGTCTCTAATTGGTAAATCAGAATCCTTTTCTTAAGTGCATATTTCATGTTACAAAAATATTTCTAAAATCTGTAATAAACATTTTTTTTCATAAATAATCCCTTTATTATTCTGAGATGGAATTTACATAGTAGGGTGAGCCAAAAGTTTTGCAATATTTTGTTAATATGCGACCCAATTTGTCAGTTCCAGATGCTTTTGCCAAGGTATTGATGGGGACAAACTACAATGGACTGTGAGATGCTGAGTTTGCCTGATACTCTCTGAGTACTATTTGCTTGATATGCCTCTATGGCTTTTAGAATAGCCTAAGAATCTGTTTTTTTTTGGGGGGGGGGTGTATCAGACCTTGCCTGTTCGTTGAGGGTCTTGCAGCCTCTGCAAAATTTGTTGAACCATTTGAGTGCTGTACTGAGAACAACTGGCTTTGGTTGCTTCCATGGCCCAGTTTGCACTTATGAAGAATAAGTTCCTGAATTAGACGATGTTGCCCATTCATTTGTATTGAATTTAAAATCACACATGGAGTTAAGCAATACACAATGTGTCAGCGCACCAACTACTACAATAAACCAACAACTGCGGGTACCGTCGATGGTTTGAACTGCATTCATTATGTGATATAAGACCAAAAAGTAGTATGTACCAAAATACGCAAAACTTTTGACTCAGCCTAGTATATAGCTATATATACTTCGATTTTGCTGCAGGAGTAAAAAGATTTATTGATTGTTGCTTTTTCAAAGATGGAACTTAAAAGACTTTCTATTGAACTGTTTCAAATCCAGCATGGTTTAATTCAGGTTTATTTAAAAAGAAAGAAAGAAAGACAAGTTAACTTAAAAATAAATAGAAAAGACATAGATTTATGGGATATATTCTTTGGTTAAATATTTTTCCTCTTAAAAGCATAAAGGAAGGAAAGGAATGGAACCCATGACAAATTCTTGGAGGCTCATTACAATTTTCTTTATATTCAATACTGGTGATTGGTTTAGCCAATCTTCCTTTCCAAAAGGAATCATGGAAGACAATGTTTTATTATACAATATAAAATCAGTTTCAGGAAGGCTATGTTGAGAGAATCTATATAGCTTTTCTGTATGACCGTTTTTAATTCAATTTTAGTATTTTATGCTTAAAACTGACTCACCAATCTCTTAATCTTTATTAATCTCTTGACTTATTGTTACATAATCTATGCAGTTGCATAAGATTATTGTCAATCCCCTATATTTCTAAAGGGATGGCCCTTTTCATATCATGGGCGGGACTTTCCATGGAATAATACAGAAAGCCCGCGAAATACGTGAAGTCACGTGGGACCTGGTTGGTCCTCAGTTTTCAGTTGGACGTCAGGCAGTGAAGATGTCCTGCCTTAACTGGAACTCACTGCATATGCGCGCTATGTTAGTCAGATATTTAGTTACATGAAATGTATAGTTAAGTAAATAAAAGCTTAAGAAAATAACACAGTTTTGTGGTTAAAGGATGTCTTGGTAACAAGACTGATCTAGAAGAAGAAATGAAGTTAAGTGCGACCGACCACCAAGACGAAGTCCCAAGAAGAAGAACCTAAGATAGAAAAGACGAACAGAAGAAGAATAGAAGTAAGTAATGAAAAGGATATACAACATTATTGTATTAAATTAAGTCTTTAATCCAGTGGAATATTTGTAAATAATCAATCACATTTTGAATACATTTAAGGTATTCAACAATTTAGCTATACATATCTACAACCTTTTTGTGTGTATCATAACTTTGCGCAAATGATAATTACCATTTCACAGAATCTGATATCTACTTAATTTAGATGAGTACAGTATAAGCCCACAGGTATGCAGGCACCCAGGGAGTATCTAACTCATTACACTAGTAATAGTCTGTGAAACTAACTTGGTAACTACTTCCAAGTAGTCATTTAGAGATTGATCAGTATTCATAGAAAAGAAATTCCACTTCGTGTCATTTTTGAATCAGTAATTTTTTTCCCATAAAATGATTGATGAATATGAAGAATTCGGTTCTAGGAAGTAGTTCACTTTGCATGATTTCATATTTAATTCTCGGTGAAGGGAGTTATGAAAATTGATATTACTTTAAGCTACTAAAATTTTCTCTTATTCTCATTTTAGTCATACTGTTTATTTTATGACATTAACCCTGTTGTAGGCAGTGACATTTTGTCACCAATAGTACACAGAGCAAGATTATTGTCATTTGAAGTGATAACTCAATGTAAGGCATTTTCCTGTTGACTGCTTGTTAACCAATTCAATGTTAATGTATAGAAACATTGCTACATAATGGTGTAGAATTGTGTAAAGGTTGTTTTTTTTTTCAGAATATCATAATTATAAGTGAGTGCTGTATTATTTTTATGCTATTGTATTTTGACACACAATTCCTGATCGAATTATCATTTTTTCTAGACATTGCTTGTGACACACACACACACACACACACACTCTTTTATATTTTAGTAGAGTTAGAATAAAAACAGATTTCATTTATTTGATAAAACTGAAACAATCCTGATAGCAAATATTCATTTCAAATTATTCCATTATGGAAAATCTTCTATTTTAGTAGCCTCAGGCTAATCAGAATATATGAGTGCAATTAATTAAAAGCAAATGATTATTTCAAAAAATCAATCAAAGATTTGTATATATTATATAATAACAGATCTAAAAGAATTGCAAAACCTTTGAATACATATTTATTGGACTAAAATAGTTTTGATACAAGACTATTAATAGGTCGCCTATTGAAGAATGAACTGACTAGTGATGTCTAACAAGAGAAACATACTAAACATCTCTATACTGCAGGTGTTTTCCTACACCAAACATTTTCAATAGAATAGTTCTGTTAATGCCAATTACAAGTTCAATGAATTTGAATTTATGAATATTTCAAGAAAGATTTTTCAAATAGACTGCATAAGGTTTTGAAAAGATTATTTGTTCAAAAAAGAACTAACATTTTGTTGAGATTTTTTTTAGTTAGATGAGAAATTTTGTTAAACTCTGAAATGATTTGTAGTAAATCTATTTATAGTAAAAAGTAAAATCAGCTGAGTGGCCTATTGTTAGTATCAGCCAAACAACGAGGGAGTCTGTCCCCTTTTCACTAGGGCTAGACCAGCAAGATTCATTTTCCATCTGAAGGTGAGTGCAATAAGGTTTTGAAAAGATTATTTGTTTAAAAAAGAACTAAAAATTTTGTTGTTTAATCTTTGGTTAGGATGAGAATTTTTTTTTACACTCTTAAGGAATTTGTTGTAAATCCATTGTTGATATCAGCCAAATAGTGAGGGAGTCTATCCCTATTTTCACTAGTGCTAGTGAAAAATTATTTTTGCACCTGAAGGCAAGCGCCACACTTACCATCAGCACAGATCCAAGCTCTGCTATACATGCGCTGAATTTGTGAGGGCCAGTATTGAACTCAGAACCTTGTGGTTCCCAGGCAGATGCTCTACTAACTAAGCTAAACTGGACCTAACCGATCAGTATTTCTAGCCATTACTTCTCTTGGATGCTCTACCGATTGAGCTAAGGTCGTTGGGGAGGTTTAACGTCTGTATCAGCCAGACAGTGAGGGACTCTATACCCTCTTCACTAGCACAACCAAGGAGATTGTTTTTTTGCATCTGAGGTGGAGCTACACACCTACCATCAGCTCCTTGCTTAACCGCCCTCATCCTGTGCAACTCCTACACTGAGTTGGCAAGGGCCGTTACCAAACAAAGAACCTTTTCATTCCTAGGCAGACGCTCTACCGAGCTAAACCAAACTTGTCCCTATTACATTTTTTTAATCATCCAAATTATCAATATAACTATGAAATGCTGATTAGAATCTTCACTTCTTCCTTAGACAGAAGCATAAATATCATCATGGACTGCTATTACAGTGGTAAACCTATATGTTTACAGGTAATCTAATTAGATTTAATTCTGTCAGATAGTATTCTCCTTTTATTAATAATATACTAGTTACATTAAAGTAATTAACCTAATCCTTCTAATATTATTATACTTTACACCTTTTTCCAATTATGTAAACATGGTAATCAGTATGTTTGTGTCTGTCAGTTACATTTTGGAAACTGGATAACTAGTGCTTAAATACCATATGTAAATTAAAAATGATACTTGTATACAAGATATGTCATTAATTCTGTTTCATTTGCTGTAAGACTTACCCTCATATAAAATACATGTTCTCATATTAATGTTCAGATGATATTATAACATTGTGAATTTTATCTAGTAAAACAACAAGAAGAAATATTTGAGATACACCTTGCAAAATAATTCGAAGAAAAAAAATTAAGAATCTTCAGCAGGTGAGGTGAAGCATGTAGCATGTATAATGAAAATAAATGATAGGTTTCAGAACTATCCATCTTGAAAGAAGAGGTGTGAACATTGATACTCAAATGCAACAATCTCCGAACCACATCTGGCAGCCGTGATGTACTACATTTTTAATTGAAATAAATAACCTGGTGTAATGGGATGAAAAACTTTCATAGCCATGAATATTTTGAAGTAAGGAATGAATAGACACTAGATTTGGTAATACATATAAACTTGTCTGTGATTATATTTCTTGTTGTAAAGAAAAACAGCTGTAATTGTATATAAAATGACATTTAACTGGAAATTATAGGGAAATATTGGAAATATATTTATCCAATTTCTCTGAATGTTTGAGATGAGGCTTGAAGATTAGTATTATCTGCGTTAATCGGACTATTGTCCCCATCTTCATTGTTATTTGTACAACATTTCGGCTGATAAACCCTCCGGCCTTCTTCAGTTATTTCTTGTCGAACCCGGGAACCTTCTTGTCGTATTCGGGAGCCATCACGGAACTTTGAACCTAACCCTTTATTTATTCCACGGGGGTATCCTGTTCTCATTCCGGTAACCATAGCTGGGGTAGGAGTTGTGTTAATTAATTATTTTTCTAACTGCTTTCACTCAGGATTGAACTTGGTTCCCGAGTCCGACAAGAAATACCTGAAGAAGACCGGAGGGTATATTGGCCGAAACATTGTACAAATAACAATGAAGATGGGGACAATAGTCCGAATAATGCAGATAATTCTATTTATCCATTTTTAAACCTGTAAGACTCAACAGAAAATTGAGAGTCAACCTTTTTTTTTTTCAAGAACATCTTAGAAAACAACAGCAATTACAATCATAAGTTACAGCTTTTCATGTTATTATGAGAACTGACTTATTCTGTCAAAAATAATGTAATAAGGAAATCATAAATAAAAAAGAAGAAAAGATTAAAGAAGATTGAAAAAGAAATAAAAATATAAAGAAAATAAAAAAATGAAATAAAATAACTCCAAAAATAAAAATAAAAAAACGTAAACAAAAAAGAAAAGGGTAGGATTGAACCCTGAAATGAAATCAACATAGAATGAATTTCATGAAAATAAATTTAAAAAAAAGGAAAGAAAAAAGAAAACTTAAAAATAACAGAAATATGAAAAAGAAAAGAAATAAAGTAACTGAAAAAATGAAAATAAAAAACGTAAACAAAAAGAATAGGGTGGGATTGATCTCTGAAATAAAATCAACATAGAATAAATTTTAGAAAAATAGAAAAATAAAAAGAAGAAAGAAAAAGAATTAAAAATGATAAAAATATAAAGAAAATAAGTAAGAAATAACTCGAAAAATAAAAGTAAAAAATAGACAAATTGGTCATCGCCACTGGCAGGACTTCTGCACGGCATCCAGAATCCACATAGAGATGATTGATGCAGGTTTTTGCTGGTTGGCTTATACTGTTGTATCCTAGTGTTGGTGTCTCCAGAAAGGTATCAGTGTTTGTTTTTATTTGCTATTAGACATTTTAAAATAAGTACATTATAGCTAGTTTTTACAACAAAATGTAATAGTGATATTTAGCTTAAATTTTTATACGATTGTCCAATTAATTATGTAATTTAAAATTAAATATTGTATCATTATTCTGTAATAACATTACAAATTAGTAGTTTCTGTAGTGCTAGTTGTAATAAAGAGAAGTAGGTATTTACTCAACCCGTTCACCACAGGTAGGATTTGACACAAGATCCCAAGTAAGGAGCATCTAGCAAGGATCAAATCCGTTATTCTGTCATAATGGATCTGCAAGACTAGCTTGCTAACCATTACACCATGATCAGATGCCTAGTAATAAAGGCAATTAATAGAATTTGTTGTGTAAACTCACTTTTTTTGTTATTATAAATAGTTTTATAATTTTGAAAATTCTTAAAACAGATTTCAGAACAAATGCTGTCTTGATGAATTTATGATGTCAATAGAAATTTAATCTCAAAATTTACGCTATGCCATAATATTGGTTTGTTTTGTTTTACAATTAAGTTAACAGTTTTAAAAAATGAATTAGAATTAGATTATTGTTATTGATTATATTCTGTTAAAATAAATAATGGTTTGTTTTGTAATTTAAAATGAAAATATAGTACATTATTGTTTGTTTTGTGAAATCCCAAAATAAAACTTCAAATTTTATTAAAATAGGTTTTGTTTTGTTTGTCCAGTCCGTAAGCAATGCATTGCTACCACAGATTTAAAGAGAAATATTGTTAAATACTTTCAAAAGTGTTTTAATAACTTTGTCAAGTGCAAATTGGTTATAGGCTGAAGTACCTAGCTATATTGGGTCAGAGGTAAAGACATTGATTGAAGCTGAATATAATAGCGGTAAAAAAATTTTCCTTAGTATTATTGATGGTGAGGTGGTAAGTGTTGTTTCTGTCAGAGTTTAGTTATGCAGAACTTGAAAAAAACTCACCGCCCTATCGGCTGGGGCGTTAGAATGCACCGACTGCACCTCTGCAGAGGGGTAAGGCTCCCCCAATGGGGCCACCTATTGGCCGTGGCTGGCGACCCGTGATGCTTAAGGATAGAGCCCAGGTGGATGAGCAGTTTATGACATGCAATACTCCACTTTGGCCCTATCTTGGGCTAGACGGGCGGTCGGAGAGGCCCCCTCCGATCAATCGGCTGGTCACGTCAAGCCTAGCACCTATATGATTTCTATTGCCTTCTATTGCCCTTATGGCAAGCCCCAACCCTTTTTATCATATGGATGCTAGAAGGCGGTGGCTGTGGGTCTGCATGTCCTGGGAATGACAACTCTATCTGATGGTGAGGTTCCAGTTTTGGAGGTTTATGTGGAGCTAGTGGTAGTACCTGTTAGGGTCCCATGTATTATCCATTAAGAATTGATTTATTTCAAACTTTATCGGCATTAAATAACCACTGAGGATATGCCGTAAAACAAACCAAACCAAAAAAACTCAGGAATTTTTTATAAAAATCATTCCTTGTAGACACTCTGACAACATCTTCATAGAATTCATTTTCAACAAATGTTTTGACATTATTCATGACCCAAACACACAGAATTTATACAGACAAAGGATTTTATTAGACTGTAGATTTGACCTTGTAAACAGCATAGATGGGTATTCCAGTTAGAGCTTATATATAACTAAAGCGTAAAAGCAACGCTCTCCTATATAAGGGATGGAGCACTCTATGATAGCCTTTACATACATACAGATGTGTGTATTAAAACAGTTAAAATCCCCTTTGCATTCTGTGGGTGACTATAGCCAAGCAGTTAAGCTGTCCGACTGCTGCTGAAACGATCAGATTTTAATCCCGGCTGTAGGTAGCTTCCAAATGTCTAGCCACACTGAAGAGACTTGATAAGACATAACGTATCTGTGGATGACTATACATATATATATATATATATATATATTTTCCTATTAACCTTGTTTTCAACATCACTGACTACAATGCCTTTCCATTTTATTCTCGATCATGCCCCTCATCTCCATATTGCCCTGAATCACTTTACAATTTCATTTTCCCATTTTTGTGCAATGCAAAACAAATATATATTGTATGGGAATTTTTGTGACCCTGGATTTCATGCAGTAGTGCATTCGTCACACAGAGTCTGACGAATGCACTACCCAGGTTCACAAAAATTCCCATGTATATATATATAAAGCTGTATCACTGATATTCAGCACTCCAGTAATAATAATACCCAAAAAAACTTGGTCCACCACTAACTCACCAAGTGAACTAGTGATAGACATATACTATATATATATATATATATATATATATATATATATATCCCAGTAGGAGTGGAAAAATTTTAGTCCTGGCCAAAAAAGAAATTACCATTATACATAGTATCCCACAAATTCATCATGTTAGTCAATGCACAATTTCTCAAGTTCATTTAATTCTTTTAGAGAAAAAAAAATCAATAAAATTTTAAAAGAAAACTAATAAAAAAAAAAACTCATTCCTTTATCTTTCTGAGATTTTCAATAGAACATTTTATTAATGCCAAACACAAGTTCAATAAATCTAAATTTATGACTATTTCAAGAAAGCTTTTATTATATATAGTGAAATGTTTTGAAAACTCATTAAATATTTTTTTTTATGATTGAAGACTGAAGCTATTTATTTAGCTATTCCTTGATTAAATAGAGGAGATGCACCTTGATAAAGAATATTTGCTTACAGAAGAACTGAAATTCTGCTATTTTGGTTTCTAGTAAAAAATATATGAACATTTAGATGTGATAAGTTGTTTTTAAAAATACTGTCCAAGTATATAAAGTAAGTAAAGTCGATATCAGCCAGACAGAGAGGGAGTCTATTCCCTTTTCACTACTAAACCAAGGAGATTGTTTTGGCGTCTGATGCACAGTGCCACACCTACCATCAGCTCTACACTTTACTGCACTTTGTGCTACTCATACGCTAAGTTGGTGATGGCCGGTATCGAACCCGGAACCTTGTGGTTCCAAGTCAGACGCTCTACCGACTGAGCTAACTGTTTAAATTCTGTCCCAACATATTATTTTAATAGTTTAATTTAATTTTTATGGAGGCGCGTGGGCTAGTGTTTAGAGTCATGGAAAATGGACTCGTCGATTTGAGTTCAATTCCTAGACGAAGCTGTTGGCATTTCACATAGCGCTAATACCCTTGGGAAAGGTATGAATCCATATATTCTCCCTCCAGCTATGGGTTAAATAGTAGGGCAGACTGGGCTCTTCAGCCTTGGGTAGGTAACCAGTCTAGGAGAGGGATAACTCTGAATTCAAAATTCCTGAGGTCGGTCGTTGATTGGGTTTGTGGTAACCCTTGATGCACCAATTCTTTCCTATCGACTGTGCCAAAATGTGTGGATGGTCCAACACAAGCCTTCACCACTATAAACAAATTTCTGTGTGGATGATCATTGTGTGTCTGAACCCTCATATGTAAAAAATCAACGGAGAGTCCTTTTTTTTTTTTTTTTTTCTTTTTTGTATAAAAAATTAATTCCTAATGATTAAAATATCCTCTTTGTTAATTTTCCATCACTTCTTTCATAATTTGATTTTGAAGATTATATGTGCCCATGAAAGAAAAAGTAATACATTTACTTTTTTTTTTTTTTTTTGCATGAGTTTAGACTCAGAATTTTTCTTCCTGAAAAGGCTTAGCCATACATTGCCATAATGACATTGCAGAAGCTCACTATATTCTCCTGATCTATCACCTACCAACAACCATTTTTTGCCAAAAAACATTCTTCTCCCAAGGAGAAGTAGAAACTGCATTTAAAAATTTCTTTATATCAAAACCTTTAGAGTTTAATCATTCAGGCATAAATCGCCTTGTTCATCAATGGTAGAAATGCATATATGTTTAGGGATTATATTTTGACTAATTAAAATTCTGTTGAAATTAATTAATCCAGGAATAAAAGTTTATTCTAAAATCAAACATTATGTTCCGAATAACCTTATAAATGTATCTATGAATTGTTCATATACATTTACTATATAATGAATGTCATGAAATTTAAAACTCAAACATAACAAAACTCTAGAGAAAAACTAAAAAATATTCTGAATTTTGCTATACTCTAAATAGAAAGCATCTCAGATATTGAAACAAAAGTTGCACTGAATTTTACAGAAAACATGTTGAACTGTCATTCACTTCTGGCTATCTTTCCTTGTTAATTACTTAGAACCAGGGTATTTTTTTATGTCCACTTTTTCCTTTAATGTTCCTGTATGTTATCAAAGTCAATGTGTGATGTCCTACCAGTGAAATATCTTATCAGCTGCTTCAGGATAGTCATTGATTTTATTGTCTTCATTGCCATCTAGGAACTGTATTGAATCTCTACTCAATTCACAGCTGCAGGACGAAAACTCAGAACTTGCAAAAATATACTTGTGCTTGTCAGAAGTATATATAGGAGGAAAGAGGATTGGAATGAATCCGACAGAATGTGGTAGAGATATGAGGAACACACACACACACACACACACACACACACACACACATATATATATATATATATGTTTCACTATTTTAAATGACACAATGTTGTTTACTAGGTGCTACCTAAATCTCCTTTTCCCAACAAAGATTGATTAATTGATTTCAACTACATAAATCCATCTAGAATTATTTTATGCCTAGAGGTTAGGGAATCGTGTTCATTGTATATTCATACTTATATTTTTGTGTAGTTGTTTCTAAAGAGGTCTTCTTTTTGCACATGATCCTATTGAGTAGGAATAATCTTTAAAAAGATTTGACGCATAGATGGGATAATAGCTGGTACTACCACTCTGGATCAGAGGTGACCTGGGAGTAATGGCAATGAAAAGGTACTCAACACTCCCCAGATCTCAAGAACTGGGGCTTCATCATCAGATGGAGTTTAGCGTCATACCCAGAAAACCCCTATTTGGAGTCAGGGGTCTTATCCCTCTGTAGGGGATCCAGTCAGCATATTCTAAACCCTGCCAACAGTGCGTTTCCCAACAATATATATGATGACACCTTGGGGGACATAATAATAATTTTCTCTTCTGTTGTAATTTAGTTCTTGAGTTTTAAGGAAAAACGGAAATGCCAGTTCGATTCTTGTGCAAGGAAAATGGAAGTACCAGTTCCTTGATTTTTATTTGTCCGTAAAATGGCGGTAGGAGTCTCTCTGAAGCTAACATCTGACTGGTGTCTTGTGTTGATTTATTTGTTATCTTTTCTATCAGTTGTGAAAATTACCAAGATAGGAAAATAAATTTGGCTATTCTAATTTGCATAGTGAATTTAAGTGAGTTTGTAATTGTAGAAGTTATCCCCCAGATAACATAAAAACAATATAATACTCACTGTTGCGATAGGATTCTAACTACTGTCGAGTTAGCAGACAAGAACAAACATACAAGCTATAACTTAAATACAGTCCTTGCATGTTGCTGGCATAGTGCAAAGTGATGGCTGAAGAGTGAGTACTTATCCATGTCTTTACACACCCTGAAAACCAATCAGAACCCTGGAAATGAACTTGCCTGTGTTCGTAATGGAACAACCCAAAGTCCATATAAGCCACCTACCAAACTCTAGTTTTAGTTTTGTAGTCAGCTTGTAACAGAGCTGAATACTTGACAAATCCAACAGTAATGTTATATTAGCAAAATATCTCATCAGCAGCTCTAAGTTGAACATTTCTCATGCAATAGTTTGTTAGTCTCTTCAAAGAGGTTAATTTCATATTTCTGATGTGGGTTACCTTTAAGAGTTGTATATATTCTGGCATTTGTTTTTTTTTTTTTTTACTCTACTTTGCTTGTTAATCATGTGGAACTGGAATATTTTTTCTTTGATGTTCCTATATACTATCAATATCACTGTGATATGTCGTATTGGCAAAGCTGCTCATCAGCTGCTCCAAGACAATGGGATGTCTGTTGAGATTATCAGCTGGTTTCCAATCGTTAAACATTAGGAACTCAGTCTTGAAAGGCAGAAGGTAATCTAAGGAAAGGAATAAGATATATGATATACCTGTAAAGAATTTGAAACTAATTGTTTTAATTCTGCTAAATTCCAGTGAGCTGCCGGTAGAATAGTAGTAGAAAATAAACCCTGGAATTGTCAATTTTTTGTGTAGTATTTGTTGAAGTATTTCTTAATGAATTTCTGGTAAACTAAGAAATACAAATTACCATAGTTTGTACAGACCACACTCATCTCAATGTCAAATACTAATACTTAGCCTAGCAGCTAAATGATTGCTCCAACCCTATTGCCCTTATGGCGAGCCCCAACCAATTTTATCATATGGGTGCTAGAAGGTGGTGGCTGAGGTCTTCAATGTCCTGGGAATGACATTAAACTCTGATGGTGAGGTTCCAGTTTTGGAGGTCTGTGGAGTGCCCCTTTATCACCATTGCTCCCTGGTCCACTCTGACCTGGAGTGATAGTACCTGTTAGGGTCCCATCTATGGGTTAAATAGAAAAATGGGTTTATAAAAAAACAATGAGTATCCATTAAGAATGAATTTATTTCAAAACTTTGTTGGCATTAAATGACATATCAAGGTTGAAATGCGGTAAAGCAAAAAAACAAACAAACAAACAAA
>CM042143.1:24876389-24891389 GCA_023376005.1 Doryteuthis pealeii
AAGAATTATACTTATGTATAGAATTAGAATTAGAAAAATAAAACAAATAATGATACAATTGTCACTCAGTGTTCACTTATTATCACCAGATATCTGGTGTTGACATGCTAATGCAGGAATACTTAGACCTTGTCAGAGAACTGATGAAACTGTGCAACAAGAAGGTGAAGGTTATACCAATTCTAATTGATGCCCTTCGAATTGTCCCCAAAGCTTGGAAAAGAATTTGGGTGAATTGGAAATAAGAGGAAGAATCAAGACCATCCAAACCAAAGCACTGTTGGGATCGGCTAGAATACTCAGAAGAGTCCTGGAGATCTGAGGAAACTTGCTGTCACTCAGCATCCAGTGAATCACCGGCTACGGCAGGTGTGAAAACCTCATAAGAAAAGGAAGAAGTAACTTCTGTCTGATAAATTAATGTTGCTATTGTCGCAGATCACAGAATGAAACTAAAAGTAAGTGAAAAACAAGAAAAATATCTGTACCTTGCCCGAGATATGATAAAATTGTGAAATATCAGTGTAACAGTTGTACCCATTCTCATCAGAGCACTTGTAACAGACAAAAAGGAGCATTCAAAAAAAAAATGGGAAAATTGAAACCACCCAAATTACATTACTAAAACCTGCAAGAAAACTGATTACAGTACTAGATCATTAAACGTACTTGCTGTCACTTGATTAGCTGCAAGAGCCATCCAAAAAAAGTTTTAAATTTCAGTATGAATAATAACAACTGTAAAGGCTGACTTGACCAATTCTACTCGGAGGCTTTTAGTTTCAATACAAATGAATTCACTTAAGTAATTAATCTCTCAACTACACACTGGCTATATTTTTAACAGTAGCAACATTAGTAGTGATAGTAGCAAACACATAATTTTATAACAACAACAATAAAATCAGGAATAAAAAAAATAAAAAAGTACAATGATTTTGCATATAAATTTAACATTGGTTTGTATAATATATTTTGTTTTATGCTGAAATGGGTCATTTTTTTCTGTAAAAATAAAAGAATCCTTTTTTTTTTTCCAACCTGATGTATAGTAACTGAATTAACTTTAATAAAAAGTAAAGTTAAATGAAGATTATCTTGGAGAAGAGGAATAGGATGTTTGGGTCAGATTATTGACTTTTGGATAATATATCTGGATGGATCACATGGCCTAGTCAAACGTAGTTGAATACTATTTTTTCCAAAATTGAATCTTATTTAATACTTTTTAGCTTTATATTGAAACTCCACCAAGGTTAAAGTTAAAAGTCTTTCATTTTGAATTTTTCTTGTTTACTTCGTTGTTTCAAAATGAAAATGTCCAAATAAATAATATTTTTCTGAACCATAAATCCTTTGTCGTATAAGTCTTTGAATTTGTAAAATTTATACACAGTGTCTACCAAAGAAGTAGACAGTTTCAAATAATTATCATAATACAGTTTTGTAGAGAAATACTTGAAATATACCCCCTTAAAAAAGGGTGGGATCAAGTCACCAATAGGCACCCCAGTTAAGAGCTTTTTTCATTGGAATGGAATTTTCCTTTTAATCGGATGTTAGTGAACAAAATCAACCGACGATTTTTTGACATAATTTCATACAAACCAAAGACACGTTTCTATACTAAAATAGTTTACTTTTGATTTTGTTTACTAACAGCCGGTGAAAAGCAAAATTCCATTCCAATGAAAACAGCTTGCAACTGGGGTGCCTATTGGTGACTTCATCTAAGGGATGTACTGAGTATGATGCTTGAATGCATTTGATAATGAGATTTCAGCTAGGGGTGGGTGAAGTACCCTTTCATTGCCATTTCTCTCAGGTTCACTCTGACCTGGAGGGTTTGTATCTTGTCCCTTGTACAGAATGTAAAATATAGAAGAACAACTTAATAAGATAATATGTATAGATTATGGAACAGAATTAAAGATAAATGAAAGATTTTACTTATCCAAAATACATATAAATATATATATATACATTCTTCTAAGAAAAATATGGAGTCACTTGTAACAAACATTGTGCACCGGGCTAATCTATGATTGTAAGTCCTTCCATCTAAGCAACACCGTACCTCTGTTTATATCATATGGAGGTTGGCCATTTTCATTCTCTGGCAGTCAGCATTCCAACTCGACTGTCAACAGTGATACTTTATTCATATATTACATAGTAGCTGTTAGGGTTCTATGTCTAGGTCAAAAAGATTTGTTTAAAAATTATGTATATTCAATAGAATGTAGCTAAAAGATAACCTGTTATGAAACTACTACTAAAAAATGTAAATATGAATGTGATTCCCTAACCTATATGCATAAACTAACCCTAGACAAGTTGACAAGCCATAAAAATCAATAAATTAATTATTACATTTTTTAACAGCAATAGGTGTTACTTTGTCAGTTAGGATGCCAAAAACTATGGTTGATGAGAAGTTATTTTATGCTTCAATTAAGCAAAATAAGTTTTGTCACTGTTATGCAAGACATTTGGGAAATTACTGCTAACTAGAACATCCCTCTATGATTGCCAAAATTGTATATTCTGTTACTTCTGTGATTATAGAATGGTTGTTAATTGCATTTTGAGGCTTTTTATAGAGATTTTACTGATTGATGGCTAGAGGGTTTATGTAGCAAGATGGGGATATTATCCTGACTTTTGTGAGCTAGAACTACTATATTAGAAAAGGAGGAAGAAGGAAATAAGTGAGAGAGTGAAGCTTTGAAAAGTAGTGATGAGCAGGACAGGATGAACGATGCTTTTACCGTAGCGTGACCCCGAACGGAGAATTGAGTGTCAGCCGGAAGTTTCGGGTGTTGACCGGAAGTCACGTGGTGACGTGGAACGACAAAGAAAAGGACGAGTCTCTTTTTGCTTTCGGATGCGTAGGGGAACAGACGGGGCTTTAGTGCCTAGTATGGGGTCACCGTAATTTAACAGTTTTCTCTCTCTCTTTCTCTCTGCCTTTCCTCCTCTCCGATACAGCCCACAAGACGAGCCTACTATGGAAATAAAGGTTAGCAGTTGTGACTACATATTTCTCGCATTGTAGTTTTTATCAACAAGATGACCACCACATGCAGAAGACATTTTTAGTACCGTGAATATATCACTGCCGCCACCTTACGCATATCAGCTTTGGGTACTGTGACCAAATATATGACAATGTTACAGATATTGTTTTAGTGCTCGGAAAAAAGGAACAACGTTACATTTAGTGGTATTATTTTCTTTTAAAGACTTTTCTTGTAGTTGTTGATTTAATGTGGAGATCTCATGATTTGGTATAATTTTAGGAAATGGACAAAACAGGTTCTTATCCTGGGCTAAACTGTTTGTGTTTCACTTCTAATGTACTCAGGAAAGGTCTGAATGCATTTCTTCTCCTCATATCCCCAATATATATGCTTTCTTTTTTTAGAATAAATTTTAAAAACTATTTCTGTTTTAGTCTATATATATATATATATATAAAGGGCAGTCTGTGTGTATGTATGTACGTCCAGATGAAACTACAAAAATAAAATAATTAACGACAAAGTAAATATATATATATACACATTAAATATCACCAGACCTTGATTTTTGTGCAAAAATTATGAAGATTTGATTTATATTCAAAGATATTTAAAAATTAAAATATACATAGAAATAGCATTGAAATTCTTCTTAAAGATGTTCAGAATTTGTAAATTTCAAAAGTAAACCAATCAATACACAAGGTATTTTTACCCTCCACCTCTACCTAGATGATACTGGGTAGTCCCTTCTAGTATATAATAAAGTAAAGTCTATAGAGTGGCCTATTGTAGCTTTCAGCTGAGCAGCGAGGGAATCTGTCCTTTTTTCTTTTGTGCTAGACCAGAGAGATTGTTTTGCTGGGGTGAAGCACCAAACATACTGTCAGCTCCCAGATGCTTTATTGCACAGATCAGATTAGCCAAGCTGTGCTAAACATTTACTGAGTTGCCAGGGACCAGTATCAAAACCCAAACTTTTCAATTCCTAGGTTAAGGTTCTAATTAATACTAGTTGTTTATATAACCTGTGATCTTATGGGAAGCATTTATTAAAGAAATATTAAAATATTTATTCACGTGAAAGCAAATTCAGATGCTGAGGAGAGAAAAAAATCGAACAGTAATCATAGTTATTAATTAACTTGTATTTCTTTAATCTTATTTTAGTTTTTTTTTTTTTTTTGACATTTTAAGTCAGAAATAAAAGAGCTGCTCATTAAAAATGAATAATAATTGACAATGCTTGATCCAAGAAATTTGAAGACTATTAAAAATTATAAGAATTGTATTTTAACTCTGACTTCATTTGAATTATGTACATGTCTCAGCGATGCTTTTCTTATATCTGCCCACTGCTTAGCTTCAGGTATTTTCTGCACTGTTAAATTAAACATTTCAGTTGGCAGAGAAAAAAAAGTGATGATTAATCACTGAATTTTGCAATTTTTGTCTGAAAATTTGTTTCATGTTTTGGCGGCAATTAATCTCTGTCATGTGTTGAAAATCAGTGGTCTGCAATTAAGGCTAATGTTTTTGACTAAATAATTGCCCAGTCGGTGAGGCTTAGAATATACAGATTGTATCTCCAAAAGGCATGTCCTGGGTATGACGCTAAACTGTAATTGATGGTGAGGGTTGAGTAGTGGAGCTCTGGTGAGTGTGGAGTACCCCTTCATTGTTGTTACTTCCAGAATCTCCATGACCCAGAGAGGCAAAAGCTGTTAGGGTCCATCAATGAATCAAATGCATCTGTTTGAAAATTATTTGTATTAGATAAGAATACTTAATACCATATAACAGTGTGTAAATTATTTGGATGAAGTAAATTGAAGCTGTAATTGTTTACTAAGTATTATTATCATTACATAGATATAGTTACTTGTAACCATATAATTGTCATGGTTATATAAATGATTCCGACAGGTATGATAGGCCGGGGAAGAATATGATAATGAAGAGCTTGTTCTACATGAGCTTTTATTGGGGTGACGCCATGAATGAATGCCTTCTCCCTATCTCTCTCCTTCTCTAGAGAGTGGAGATTCTGGGGAGATAACTCAATACAATATAAACAATAATTGTGTATAAAATATTAGAATTAGATAGGAATACTTGATGCCATACAACTGTGTGCAGATTATTTTTTGTAGATAGGAATACTTAATATCAAATAAGTGTGTGCAAAAAAAAACCATGAAGAAACTACACTATAAATGTAAAATATACACAATTCCTAACCTTTTGACATAGAATAATCAGAGATGGATTGACACACAATTAAACTCAATTAATCTGACTGAATAAGAACTATTATAATTCAAGAAAATCTTTGCTAAAGAATGTATATATATATATTTGGAATGTAACCGTTTATTCTGTTGGTCCAAATAAGAAAATTCGAAGCAAAAGTATAAGCGAATTCTAAATTGGAAAATCTATAGTGAATATGAATGAAGAAATATAAAAATAAGACCTTGCTGGTCATTCTGGGGGCAGAAGATTAATGAGGTTAAGTTCCTTTTAGAAATGACTACAAAATAGATTTTATAGTGTAACAAATTTTATTGAATGATTCACTTAGGAATAAAAGTACACTAATAACAATATAGAAAACATGAGAAAAGAAAGATGTATGAGGGTCGACTGAAAAGTTCATAGGCTGACCAAGATTCTCTAATGGAATGGTTTATTTTTCAACATAGAAGCCCTTACATTCCACACACTTCTTTCATCAATGTTTCAATGATTAGATTCAATTGCTAAAAAGAGTCATGAACAACATATATGACATTGTCATATGAACTTTTCAGTTTACCCTTGTATGTATGTATGTATACAATAATACTTGGTGTAACTGTTGTTTCTGTTATAAACAATGTGACATTGACAAAAAATATATTTCTGGGTAAGAGTACATATTGGTAAAAATATGAGTCCTCTTTACAGAAGACCAAGTCAATTTTTCAGTAATATATTTCTATACAAATATTTATTTTTTAATGTTGTTCTTTAAGATTCTGAGTGGCTTATATATATATATATATATTATATATATATATATATTATATACTTTAGTATATATTGTTTTTAATTACAAACTTTAGCTTCACCAGGCACATAGGCCTCAGGTTACTTACAGTCTATAATGTTATTAAATGGTCACCAATTTGAGTAGTGAACAGACTTACTGTTGCTTAACTTTGGTATTTCCTTACAAACTTCACAGACTTTATTATTAATACAACATTCAAATGCTGTATTTTCTATTTCTTTCATTTCTTATTTTGTTCTTTATCTATTTCTTCATTTAATTCTTCCTATTGATTTCTTTCCTTTTGATTATGTTATCTATTTATTTTCCTTTTTGTCTTCAAACAAATTAGCTACTAGCTTTTTTTTTTTTGGTCTTAGTCAGCTTGTAGTTCACACCACCAAACAAAGTACGGAAGTACAGTCCATTTTTTACTCTGTATAAATATTATTGTTCATTTGTGATTGTCACTTACTAACCTATTGACCACCTCCAACATTGCCTGATTTTCAGGCATTCTGTGAGATCTATCATTCTTATATATATATATATATATATATATATATATATATATATATGAGGTAGGTACAGGGATAGTGAACAAGAAATGATAACTCAAAACAAATCTAAGAGTTGAAACGTTTCGTCCGATTTATACGGACATCCTCAGTCAAAGATTTTTATTGAAAGCAAAATTACGTGCAAGTACATGTGATTTTGTGAGGGGGGGGTGAATTAGTAGTGGAAGTGAAGGGAGGGAGGATAGGGGCTGATATGAATGAAGTGTGGGGATAGTTTACAGGAAGTAGAGAGAGGTTGGGAGTATTCTACTACATCCATCCTATCTTTATATATATATATATATATATGTATATATATATATATAGGTATTTTGTATTGGATAAAAGAAAATAAAGTGCTTGATTACAGTTGTAAGAGCTATATTTATTTGTTTTGAGATACTATACAATTAAAGGTGTTTGTTACCATTAGTTTCAAAGCGGCATATCAGCTGCTTATCATCAAGACAAAGGATCTTGGAAAATGACAGCAAATTTTTATTCCGTTATATATAGCAGTGAGCTACTATTGTATTATATATATATTATCATTATTATTATTCCCATTTATATATAATTATATTGATATATATATATATATATATATATATATATATAATGCCATGTAAATCTACTGTGTTGGATGTTATTGATATCATGAACTCTTTGCTTCTACTTAAATGCCTTCAAAATATTTTGTCACTTATTGAATAAAGTGATTATGAGACCAGGGTGATTATAATTTAGAAAATGATAATTTGTTAATGAATTGGGGAGAAGATTTTGTAAAAGGTTGATTCAAGTATTGAGGAAAAAAATAAAGGAGAAAAAATAAAAGAGCCAAATTAGAAAAAAAAATACCTTGGACTAATTCACACAGAATATTCCAAATTGTTGGAATGCACTATGAAATAGGTCCAGTTTTGAATCCAGATTCTAGAAGGCATTCTAGAAACTCACTACTAATAGTCTGCCAGACTAAGTTGCTAATCATTACCCCAAGTGAGGTGTCCTAGAGGAATTAAGTATGTTGAATGTCAATGGGACTATTTTAAAGTAAATTAATATTTCATTTATCGTTCATTACTGTCTTGTTAAATAGAGTGTCAGTCTTGTTACGTTTAAAGACATATTATATATGTGGTCGTGTGTGTGTGTAATGTGTGTGTATGTATGTATAATATATATATATGTATGTATGTGTGTGTGTGTGTGTGTGTGTGCTAAGTTTGTGTGTGTGTGTGGTGCTAAGTTTGTGTGTGTGTGTGCTCAGTGTATATATTTGTGTGTGTGTGTGTGCTCAGTGTATATATTTGTGTGTGTGTGTGTGTGTGTGTGTGTGTGCTAAGTGTATATTTGTGTGTGTGTGTGCTAAGTATATATATTTGTGTGTGTGTGTGTGTGCTAAGTGTATATATTTGTGTGTGTGTGTGTCTGTGTCTGCTAAGTGTGTATATATATATGTGTGTATGTGCTGAGTGTATATAAATATGTGTGAGTATATGTATATATGTGTGTTAGTGTTTATAATAGGTGTGCATGTATGTATATATATATATATATATATATATATATGATTTCATAATTATATAAATTCTGGCTCTTTCTTTTCTCATTTATATTAAAAGGGAGAAACTTACCCATCTCAGTTTAATCTATCATATTTATACCATAATGATAAGGCACTCAGTGAGAGCTGAACTCTTATATATCAGCATTTAAGACTAACAAAGTAATCACTACTCTTTGGTAGGTGCTCTTCCTTCACTGATATATATATATATTATATATATATATATATATATATATATGTATGTATGTATGTATGTATATGTTCATATTGTTAAAGGCCTCGCCAACTATATGAGATAATCCATGAAGAGCTATTAAATTGTAGCAAGAAACATTTATATTATGTTTGGTTTTGTTATTCTTTTACCAAACAAAATTAATGAAACTGTGCATTCCAGAACAAACATTTAATGGTAAACTTTGGAGCCTCGAGTTTATTGCCTTAACCTCAGTGCTATTATTTGGTGCCAGTGAAAGGAAAGAAGTAATTAAAGACTAGCTTGAATAAACCTTGGAATCAGACCAAGAAATTCTGAATGATCATAGGCTCTGAGTATCTTCCAAATAATACTTCATGATATTTATCATATAAGATCAAATAGGGGTGGGGATGAAGGGAAGAAGACTGTGTTGCACCAATCTTAGTGATGGAGAGAGCCTGTCTGCTCTGAAAGCCAGCAATCCAAACTTTGGCTTTTAACTTAGCTCATAATACAGATCTCTGACATAAGCGTAACCTTCTTATTACTTTAGTAGCATACATCAATTTGGAGAGGCTTATGGCATAATGGTTATTGTTATAGGAAATCGACACAGCGACCTGAGTTCAAATTCTTGACAAGGCTGTTTGTGTTTCACAGAGTGCTAATAGCTTTATGGAAGGTATAAATCCAACTATTCATCCCCCCAGATATGAGTAAATAGTAGGGCAGATTTGGCTCTTTAACCTTGGTATGGCAACTAGTCTAGGAAAAGGAAAACTTTGAATTCAAACCAGTTGTACTCTGCTTAAAAAATGATCTTGTATTGCATCCTGCTCATGGTGGAGGGGTTGAGTAAATGCATACATCATTTTCAGTTTTCGGGAAGGCTTGCTTAGCATAAAAATTAATGTCCTAAAAAATATGTGGAGATAGAGGACGTCCGTTTAGAGGGACAACGGTGGCAAAGCACTGACAACTCGGGCAATCCTATAAATAGGAACCCCCTGTGCGTAATGGTCTCTTTCCACTCATACATAGTGGTCTCTTTCTGGCCAACAATATATGGTGCTGCAGACAGGATTTAAAATCCAATGGGGCATTGCCTGCACAGATTCGAATCCTGTCTGCAGCGGTATATATTGTTGGCCAGAAAGAGACAAATATGCATGAGTGATTCCTATTTATAGGATTGCCAGAGTTGCCAGTGCTTTGCCACCGTTGTCCCTCTAAAAAGACGTCCTCTATCTCTACAAAATGCAATCAGTGAACCGATTCTAAATGTTGGACAAGACTGTGTTTCACTTCATGCTAATGCCCTTGCAAAAAGCATAAATCCTTATTTTATCCTCTCAGCTCTTTGTTAATAGTAGGACAGATTGGGCTTTTTAGATTTAATAATGCAACCAGTTTAGGAGAGGGTAAACTATTAATTCAAAATAGGAAGGACTTCAATTAACAAATTGACCTAGTGTTACATGATGATTTTTTTTTTATTACTTTTTTTACATTGAATTATTTATTCTAACTTGGTAATAATTACATCATCTTGTACAAGCTATTTGCATAAAACAAATATAATCTTAACTTTCATTTATTCTATTTATTACACATGTAATGTAGGAAATTTTGCCTGTAGGCAGGAAATGGTCGTGTTTTTAGAATCAACAGTATTTGTATATATGTATAGACTAGTTATTATCATTTATTTTTTACGAGAATCTTTTAAAAAATCTAATTTTCAGAGTTGCTATTTATTCTAATTCTCAGATCATCATTCTACATTTAATCAGAAATAAATTTCTTTACATTTGTACATGTCAAAGCTCAACTCATGAAATACCAAGGATAAAAACACAACATCAAATGCCATGAATCAATGTGTGTGTGTGTGTGTGTATATATATATATATATATATATATATATATATATATATATACATATGTATATATATATATATGTATGTATGTGTATATATACATATGTATGTATGTGTATGTATGTGTATGTATACATATGTATGTATGTGTATGTATACATATGTATGTATGTGTATGTATGTGTATATATACATATGTATGTATGTGTATGTATGTGTATATATACATACATATGTATGCATGTGTATATATACATATGTATGTATGTGTATGTATGTGTATGTATGTATGTATGTATATATATATGTATGTGTGTGTATGTATATGTATGTATGTGTGTATATATATATGTATGTGTATATATAGTGCAGTGAAGGCATGAGAATAACTACTTGCTGAGTCAATTAGCTCCCAACTGAGGAAAATAAATAAAAGTGATGGTAAAAAAATGTAGGTTTAAATTAACTACACAAATGAATATCTTTATTTCTGTAAACTCCGACTTTTATTTCTTCCTCCCGCAGGGTGGACGGGGATTACAGTCGGTGCTTAAAATTAATGAAAAACAATTACCATCTACACAGGCATCCAATGATTGATTTTCACATCATGAAAGTGTCAGTTTTACTAAAGGGATTCTGACTACTGTTTAATATTATAAGGTTTTAAAACACAACTTTACTCACTCATAGTATTATATTTTTATTATATATAATTTAATATATTAATATCATAAATATATACATATATATATATATATAATGTGTGTGTGTGTCTGTGTGTGTGTCTGTGTAGATGGGTGGAAATTTTATGACCTATAAATTTTATTAACATAAATTCAAGAAAGTGTTATAATATTTCTTTCTGCTTAGGATTAAGTTATTGAATTTATAGTTAATAATTTTTCTTTGATGCATAGATACAAATGCCACCTTGTGGTCCTAATTCAGAATATTTCAGTAAAACCATACTGACGATGGTACAAAATAGACACTGACATATAACCAAAATTCATCACTTTTGATTGTTCACCTGGCATTATTTACATACATGTTCATTCCGTTTCAAAATTACTTATACATATGCTCGCATATGTGTAAACAAATACCAGCTAACCACAATATTGAATATCAATGTTTGTGATGCTTGAAGAAACATCAGTTCTTATACTAAGAACATATGTCTTCACCCAGCCACACAAATTGTTTTATGTGACACATGTCATGATTATGTACTTTAAAGTGAAATGTAAAAACCCCATCGAACAACTGATGCTTCGTTGCTCAAAACTGTTTCAAGGTTAAAATTTCAGACTACAAAAGAAACTGAGAATAATGAAAGGAAGTTAGGCTTAAATTTATCTATATGCTTAACAAAAAGATTCAACCAAAAAAAAAAAGAAATGAATTTGTGAATTTATAGAATCACAATCCAAGTAAGTTATAACGAATAAAAAAGCAACTAAAAATTAAAAGAACGAGATAATAATGAGCAACATTAATAGAAATAAGGATTGAAAATTCTTCATATAAGATATAAGTAGGATTCACAATGATCACATCTTGTGGTTTAGAAATATGACTGAATGAAAACCAACCTATTGCAATTACCAATTTCAGTATCATATAAACATGACATATTTTGATACCATGAAATTTACTATTTAAAATGATGATGAAAAACCTTATTCCATGACATATATATATATATATACATATATATATATATATATATATGAGGGTGAGTCCGAAAGTAATGCCATTTAGTTTAGAAAAGGTATAATTACCAACACAGGAAAATGTATCATACATTAAAATGAAGCTGTTTCAATAGCAATGTTCCACCTTCAAATGAGAGCATGTATCCCTGCCGCATAAAATTCTCTTGACTGTTATTTGAGCCACTTCTTCACTACAAATTTCACTTCCTCCTCACTGGAATAATGTTTGCCTCTCAAACCCTCTTTAATGGGGCCGAAGTGATGATAGTCTGAAGGTGCTAAATCTGGGGAATATGGAGGATGCAGTAAAGTTGTCCACTTGAATGTGGCGATTTTATCCCTTGTCCTGATACTTGTATGTGGTCAAGTATTGTCATGATGAAGGAGGACATTGTCAATTGGCAAGTTGGGTCTTACTCTTCAGATTCTTGCTTTGAGCCTCGTTAGTGTCTGAATGTAGGCCTTAGTTTTATAAAATAACTTCACAAGAAATAAAGAAAATGACATTACTTTATATATATATATATATATATATATATATATATTATATATATATAAGTGTATTTAATTAACTTGTCTCTATATATATGTAAACCTACACACATACATATATATATATATATATATATATATATATAAACCTACACACACACACACACACACACACACACACATATATATTATATATATATATATATATTTGATGAACTTAAAATAATCATTATTGCAAATTGGATTGGAAAATGTTGTATTACCTTAGTCTTAAATTTGAAGATGTTGATTGTCACAATTACTCAGGAGGATAACTGTAATAAATTTGCCACTAGACTGCAGTCAAATGTTATCTCCCAAAAGAGTGTCCTACGACCTTTTTATTGATAAATAAATATGGCAAAACCTTACACAATAGTGGAACTGATACTTCTATTTTCTTAAAACTCAAGAACAATGTTAATATTCAAACACAATGATAAATCTATGGTATCCCATAATGCAATGCAGTTCACAGAGGAGAATAAAAAGGTTTTTAAAAATTCTTTAGCAAAGAAAAACAAAAGAAGAAATGATAAATTCTATTTTCACATGATCAATTTTTGTGTAGTTGAAATGAAATTAGAACAGAAAAATACATAAAAACTAACAAATGAGAATATATTTTAATTTAAAAGTTAAAAGAAAAAATACAAATAATGGATGGGTTTATGACTGATTTATTAAAATCATGGTGTACTGACAGCACAGAATCCCTTGACTCTCTCCCACTATCCACCCCTTTCAGTCATCACTATTAGCAAGTCCTCAGGATGGCATTCAGTGCCTGCTCAGAGCTGATCAGCCAACACTAGTCTATCCATGTGTTAGTGTCTATACGAGTTCATTCTTGCTTCTCCAGCAGTGGTCTACTTGTCTTACTTGGATGGTTTGTGAGATGAGGGGTAAGTGGCCATACAACAGCTTTTTGTCTAGGGCGTTTTATACAACACTTGTTCAAAACAGCATGCAGCATAGTTTCCATTCAGCTTTTATTCCAGGTATTAGAATCCATTTGAGTTGAGTAAACATATAGTAGTACTGACATGGCAACAGCTTTGAAGAAATATCTGATGATTTTTCATTACCCTCCAAATCAAGGTCAGTTGTTTTCAGCAGCTTTTAAATATCTACCCTTTGTTATATCCTCATAAAGCATTTGTTTTTGGCATATATTTTTTGTTTACTTGATGTGTAAAAAATTCCTCAGTATTTCCAGGTAGATTCTCTACTTTTATTTCACCCCAGTATTTGCTCTCACTTTACCCTGCCAGGATTATTTACCTCACACTGCACATGCAACTAAGTAGGAATATCTTGCAGAACCCACCTTTTAATTTTGTGTAATCAACTTAGTTTGAGCGGACCACAATTTAGAGGCTGGAACACATCCAGATCTCTCGGTCCCCACCCATTAGTGCTTGGAGCCACTTCCAGCACCTAAATGCACATGTAAACACACTCTGCCATTAGTGGGTATTAGCTAAGAGCTGCCATCTTGTGCCAGTATAACCACAAACGAAATGAACCAAAAAAATCAGAAAAAGAAAAAAAAAAAAATTTTTTTTTACACATTTTTCTTCTTTTGTTCAATTCTAGTAAGAAGAAACCAGCCAGAGCCATAAACTTCTGATTGGTTCCAGAAATATATATTTTTGTGCTTTTCATTTACTGGAGAGGTCTTAAATCATAAACTGTTATCAAAGTTTTTTTTTTGTGGTGGTTTTCTTTTATTGCAGCTGAAGGAAAACATCCCCTTTCATTAATTCTGTAAATGAAATAAACTTTTTGAACAGTTTTTATGTTGAAATCTATCTATTACTAAAAGGTCTCCTTATGATTGTGTGTGTGTGAGTGAGTATGAATGTATACACACACACACACACACACATATATATATATATATATATATATATATATATATATATATATATATATGAATTTAACATTTTTTGAAAAAACAAATGATGTTAAAGTTTGCTGACAGAATCTGTTTTCAACCATTTTAATAGAGCGGTCTTCATCAAGAGCAACCTATGAAGGAAAGATGGAATAAATAACCGTTAGAAGGAGGTACAAACGAACGCTGGTTTTCGATGTTGGAATTTTTATATATTTTACAACATTGAAAACCAGTGTTCATTTGTACCACCTTCTCACGCTTATTTATTCCGTCTTTCCTTCATAGGTTGCTCTTGATGATGACCGCTCTATTAAAACGGTTGAAAACAGATTCTGTCAGCAAACTATTAACATCATTTGTTTTTTCAAAAAATGTTAAATTCATACTGTCAGATTAACTTCCACCCATCTGATGAGGCAAACATTTGGGGAGCCGGTTTAAATCAACTTAGATTTATATGGGCCCCAATTTTTGTCGAAATAAATTTATTATGGGATTACTGTATTGAGTTCTTCCTTTATTGATATATAAAGTTTGAATAGCATAGATATAAAGTGAACTGTGCTTGGTGACTGT
>CM042143.1:24898889-24943889 GCA_023376005.1 Doryteuthis pealeii
AAAGAAAAAAGAAAGAACTTGTCAACTGGTGGATTTTGCAGTGTCAGCAGATCACAGGGTGAAGCTAAAGGAAAATGAAATAATGGACAAATATCTGGACCTTGCCAGAGAACTGAAAAAGTTATAGAATATGAAAGTGAAAATGATACCAATTGTAGTTGGTGCACTTGGAACAGTCCCAAAAGATTAGAAAAGGGTTTGGAAAGTTTGGATATCAGAGGAAGGATTGAAACCATTCAGAACACTGCACTGCTGCAATCTGCCAGAATACTCAGAAGAGTCCTGGAGACTTGCTGTCACTCAGACTCCAGCGAAAGACCATTAACTAATGCTGATGGGAAAACTCAAAAGGGGTAAAGGTTTACTAAGCAAAGATACAAGTGGAACAAGTAACCATTAATTGACAGTTTATTATGATTTTTAATATTTTTACTTTCATAAATTTTATTATAATCCTTCTATTAGTTGTAGGTAAAGTTTTGTTTATATTACTGTATACCTACTTTTGCACCCCCTCTACATATAAAGAAAATAAAAAGTTATCAAGCGTCTCTTTTTTCCTAGACATATAAAAATTTCATTTTTGTGGAATGATTAATTCATTCTGATGACTCTATCCCTGTAGCAAAACATATCAATCTGATGTTCCATACTGTCTTCCTTTTTTCTTATACTGCTGGATTTCATTTCAAACCTTATTTGTTATATATATTGTCATTATTTATTAGCTCTACTTTTTGTATTGAGCACTTTAGTATATTTAACTTAGGCAACTCTTACAGTATTTTTTCTTTTGGCCATTTTAATAGTACCATCTGATTATTTTCAGGAGGTGCATATGATTTGGTCTTTTCTTTTTTAAATATTTTTCTTTTCCAGGCAAAAGTTTTTATTGTGCTATTACAAACCATAAAGCAGGGAGTTTTTTTTATACTGCTAGAGTTTAGAAAAAATAATCTGTGAGGTCTTGCTTGTTGTCTCGTCTGAGGTTTCACCATTTATAGAAAATAGACAATTCCATTGTCCTTATGCAAGATTAAAGAGCTCAGTTTTTCCTACTATTTACCCATATCTAGAGCGAAAATAGTTGGATGCATACCTTTCCCAAAGGTATTAGTGCTATATGCAATACAACAAGCCACATCCAGGATTTGAACTCAGGTCACAGAGTCTATTTCTTTAATGATAATTATTACACCATGTGTGCCTCCATTAATTGCTTGAGGTAGAACTTTTAAATTTATCATGCATACTTACTGAATGCAGTAGAATGTTCTATGATATAAAACCAACTTTGTTTTAAAAATCGCATTAGTGAGACACTGACAGTTACCAAATGCCATAGACTTTATGTCTACCCAACCCTAACTTAGATATATTTGCTCTATCACTGATGTTAACCATTTCATACTAATAAATAGGAAACTATATATAATATATATATATATATGTGTATAAATTGACATTTTTATATGAAATTCATTTCACAAAACAAAATACTTTCTATGATTATACTGTCGAAAAAAAAAAAAGAAAAACCATTCTTTCAGAGAAAACCATTTTTTTTTTCTTTATTTTAAAACAGGAAAAAACAGCTGGTGAAAAAAGTAGATATACAAATTAATAAACAAATAAACAAATGCATTGAAAAAAGCCATTACTCAGAAAAAAAATCATTATAATAAATTGTAAAAAAATGTGATTATTTTCTTACAAGGTCATCAAGGGAAAAAAATTGTGAATTGAATTATTCATTCATTTTACTTGTAATTTATTTTCATTTCCTGTTTTGTCGAAAATCAAAAGGATTTTTATTCCCTATAGAAAGCTAATATATTAGTAAATGACTTTGCAAAACATCATTATCTAATTGATACAAATTTGTCTGTATTAATTTCCTATCATTATGAGCCTTAATTTAATTAACAACAGGAAAAAATATTACAACATTCCACTTTGTTTATTACTGATAGCTCTCAGGTCAATGCACTGGACAGGAAACTCTGAATAGGGAAGTTCAATATCCAGTAATGTATAAATAAATCTCTTCAGTTAATTAGACACTAGGTTGAGTGAAATCTTAACAAAGGAAGTGTTGAAGAACAATAACATTTGATAAGTGAAACAAAATGAAATTGAGCATTAAATAAAACAATAAAGTGCATTTCACCAAAACAAAATATAGAAAACATTGTGAGAGAAGTAGACTAGACTAATATTCAACATGCTGTGTGATCTTAGTTGGTGAACTGCAAATAAAATGCAAGAAGAAATATGAGAACTGGAGGGGAATACTGGCAGCCAAACTTTATGGAAACATTTGAATGCATTACACAAATCCTGTAAGCAGATGAAAGAGTATGACAAGTTTTCGGATCAAAAGTCACAGCTACAGAGCAAGTCTTTAATTATGGATACTTGGTATTCTCCAAGTAATAAGGTAAGGAATGATGGCTAGAGCCAGGAAAGGTTATTTTCAAAGATGAAAAAGTAGTCTTTTGTAAACACGGTGGTGTATTTGTGAGTATCTCATCAAACTTTGTAAAATGAACTCCTGTATTAATGAAGACAAAACCAGTGAAACCAGCTATAGGGTAAATAGTATCATTACTGTTCTTTTACAAGAATGGCTTTGGCATTAAATAACCCATAAATATTGATATGCCATTAAACAAAGAAACTCAAACAAACCTAATTTAATGTAATATTTTATTACATTAAAACCTAAGTATTTTTGCTATTGATGATGATGATAATAATATATTATATTAATCAATGATGATGATAATAATAATAATAATTAAAAGATATTAACCATTAAAGAAATTCCCCATCTTAGATAAAAATGAGGTAATTTGAATTCTGTATTACAACATTTTCTAGAAAGAATATAAAAGGCATTTTTATTGTCTTTGATAGAGAGTTTTCATTATTCAGTGTTGAAAAGACTGTTCTAAAAATTTTAAAGCTATCAATATCATCCTGGAACCATCAATTTGTTCAGACATCAACCTTAAAGCCCAGGGGGACTTAAGACAGGTTATTGGCCTCTACTCTTCATGAGTTTTTTTAATAAAAGAAGGTTATTTAATAATTTATATACAGCTGTTAGAGTTTTGAGAGAAAAAAAAAGAAACCAACAAGGAAAGATACAGAATGAAATATGAGAATGAAGGTGGATAAAGTGGAACGAAAAAGTATAAAACTTTTAAGTCCTTCATTCTTTGTATATAAAAAAAAACTTTATTTTATGAAATTCATAAATATTTTACTGTGTATTGGAAAATACCACTGAATTGTAAATGCATTGGTATGAAATTGAAAACGCAATATTCTCAGTTAAGCTCTATTCCATTTTATGATACAATAAGCCTGATAAATTGGCTTCCGAGAGATCATGTCAAATATTTAAAAAAAAAAAGGAACTATTCAGATATTAGTGCTATGTAAAATGCAGGCAGCCTTGTCCAGACTTTGAACTAGATTTGCCATGTCAATTTCCTAACTATTACAATAAGTTATTCTGTTTCAAGTTTATAGTTCAGTGTCTTCCTTTTGTATAATTATCTATTGCACAAAAGAGGACAAATAATTATCTATTGCACAAAAGAGGACAAATAATTATCTATTGCACAAAAGAGGACAAATTTGACACAAGGCCTTGAAATGGGAGAGGTTGGGCTGATTTTCACTATTTTATTTTAAGTAGTTCTATTTACTGACTCAGCAGATACTAACATATTATATTATTCCTTTCACTATAATGTCAAGTTTATTCTGAAAACTGTTCTCACTAGAGTCACCAAGACATACCAGTCTCTCTATGAGTGTCTAAATTAATCACATATGTACATAGGCTGTAAGGTTGAATGATTGAAATGTTGTATTTATTGTATATCTTCCTTTTCTCCTAATAGAATGACTATATATCTACTTCAAAGTACATAAAACCACTGACCATTATCCCTACGAGTTCAAAAGGTTCATTAGAATAAGTTTATATCAAACTATGTTAAATAGGGATTATTAAAACAAACAGATTTTCAATTAACTTTTACTATAATATTATCAAATCCTTCTAATAGTTGAAATTCTCTCTCGCAATCAGCAAATACTCTCATATACAAGAGCATATACATAAACACGAATAAAGTTGTTAAAAGGTAAAAAGAAGAAAAAGCAAACTTGAAGATTTTGAGGAAGGAAAAAGTTATGTCAAATTTTGTTTGTGCAAGGAAGTTTTGATGAGATGGACCATTGATTGTAGTGTACAAGAATTCTGACAGCACAATGGCAAACCAACAAATAGCAATCAGTAAAATAAAACAAAAAAAAAAGACCTATAGTTCAGTGGGTCAGTCTAAAACTGTCTGCAAAAGCATTAGGAAGGTTATTGATGGAAAGGCTGTAAAAATAGATTGATAATTTTGAAACCTAAAAAGAAAAGGTTAAAAAAAGAAAGCTAGGAAAGATTGAGTCGGAAATTCTTTCTCCGTCTAGCATTAACTATCTCCAGGAAAGAAAAATCAGTTCAAATTTAAAAAGGAAAAAAAAATGCTTATTTTCTAGATTAGCATCAAGTTTGAGAAACAGTTTAAAAGCAGGTGGCTTTTCCTTAGCCAATTTGTCAGCAGCGAGAATTCTGATTATAGTTTATTTTTCCCATTGTCTTTGATATTTTGGAAACATAGAAATGTTTGTGTGTCAAATAAATTTGGTGCCAATGAAACAGTTCTTGGCATTTTTGGTAATGGAATATTTAGAATTTTGGAAATTACCGGTTTTTGTTCGGCACTATTTAAATATTGTATATTTATATGTATGTGTATAGAAATATATGTGTATGTTAGATCAAGATAAATATCAAATATTGTATGCTTGAATAGCCAGTGATTAGTAACTACATATATTTTATGGGTTGTTATACACATAGATTTGTTATCAGACTTTCACACACACATACACACTTGTGAATCCATTTTCTTTAACCAGCTTCAAATAGATTGTTCAAACTATCTTCATCTTTTATATTTCTTCAAACATACCTATGCATATTTTGCAGCAAATAAGACTTCCATTTTCCTCAAAAATAGGTACGAAATATGTACCATCTCTTACATATAAAGATGAGTTATCTGGTAGGCTAACACTCACCCAGATGCCATAGACTATCAGTATTTATCATTAGGCTTACCAATATAATTCTGTAATATTAAATTTTAATGATGGCTATTTCACTTTTCATAACTAACCTTATATCTTTCATTATTACATTAGTGCATATATTTGTTATCTATAATATTAATTAAGCATTGCAAAGAAAGAACATAATACCAGGTCATTTTTTAAGGATTGAATTCACTCATTAAGGCATAGCCTTTAAGAATAGCTTGTTAATCACCAACTTACAGCAGATAAACAAGTATTTGTAATATAAATATATATGCACTCTCTCTCTCTTTCACACACACACACACACACACACACACACACACATATATATATATATATATATATATATGTGAGTACATAAATAAATAAACAATGTGTTTATTTGATATGGCTTTTAGTCGACAATTTTTGGAAGATATGTGCTTAATTGAAGTCATAACTAATTTTGAAAATTAATTAGTTAATAATTAATGAATTTAGGCGGGCATATATGTTCAAATGTAAGGCTAAACAAATCAAGAAAATGTCAATCCCTGAATATATATGCCCGCTAAATTCATTAATTATTAACTAATTAATTTTCAAAATTAGACTTCAATTAAGCACATATCCTCCAATATATATATATATATATAAAGAAAAACCTATGCTGGAAACACATAAAATCAACTAACTAATTCACTAGCTCCACAACTAAGAAAACCTTTAAAATTTAACACAAATCAAATTGCAGATATAAAAATGTAATTTATTTACAAGACAGCAAACACTGCAGTAAACAATATGCCGGAAAAATCAGAATGGCCACTTTATTTTTGGCTAAGTAATTATAGATACAGGATTAAATCCATGGATCATAGCAAATTAATACCAGTAGAACATTTCCAGTCAATCGATCACAATTCTGCGTGAAATTTTATGTGAAATTCACAATCATTGAAAAAATTGAAAAAGACACCAACATTAAATCTGTAACTGGAAACCATGAATACAGATGGATTTAAAAAATAAAAAGTTTTCATCCATTCAGACTTAACATGAAACTTAATACCCAAATAAAAAATGTGGATGCCACAAACACCTAAAGAAACAAACAGACTTGACCAACTAATCTTAAACAAACTCCCTAATCTATTTGAAAACACATCAGCTAGGTGCCCACACCAGACAGACACACAGACACACACATACATACATATATATATATATATATATATATATATATATATATATACACAACTTTAAAAAAACTTCCTCACATATATATATGTAAATTTCAAACAAAAATTGTTTTTTACTGAACAAATGGATATGCCATTTCAAATACATTTCTCTGCTCTAATTTTTGTGGCTTGTAAAGCACTTAGAAAACTTTAAAAACTTTCTAAAAACAATTTCTTTCACAATACATTTTCTCCTGACAATTACCTAAGGTCAAGACTAGTTGTGAACAATCAAAGAATAAATAACATAAAAGAAATATTCCTATTTATCTTATCACTTTTTTTTACCTTATATATATATATATATATATATATATATATATATATGTGAGAAGTAAATACACAGTGATGTGTTTATGATCTGGCTTTTTTTTTAGCCAAAATGTTTGGGAGAATATGTGCTTAATTTAATTTGTATCTAATTTTGAAAGTTAATTATTAATAATTAATTAATTAGGCGAGCATACCTATATTAAATGTAAGGCTAAACAAATCGAGAAAAATCAATCTCTGTATGTACATTTTGGCCTATTAGGCCTCATCAGCAGAGCTATAGATAGGAAGACCGCCTTGTGCGTGAATCAAAACCTGACCGTCAAGCTGACAGGCGAGCATCTTGACCCTACATATATATATATATATATATATATATATAAGAAGGAATAGCACAGAATCTGAAGTGGAATGGTCAGTATTAAATATCAAATAAAGTCTATGTATGCAATAAAGGATCTAAATATTGTAGATTGTAACCAGATGAAAAGCTAAATAGTATTGGATTCCTTAATTCAAACAAACCCCAAAATAGGAGATATAGATTATTTATATATTTATAAATATAACAATGCTATTGCATGTGTTCCATTACTCTGAGTAACCTGGAACATCAGATGGAAAATTCCATATAATGATTACGGATACAAGTGAAACTTTGAGTAACAGAAAAAGTACAACTGGGTTGTTTTTATAATTTTTTGCTTCTTAAACTTACTCTGCTCTGAAAGCATTGGGCACTTTTTTAAGAAACCTTTTGAAAATATCTATCATCATCATTTATATATATATATATATATGTGTGTGTGTGTGTGTATGTGTGTTTCTATAAAACTTATAGAGAAAAGTAAAATAGGAAAAACAAAGAAATTATTGCTATAGCGAAAACTCAATCTAGTAATCAAACAAGTTAGTTTGACAAATAAAATAAAAATAAAGAAGAGCTTTAACATTAGAGAATATATTTGTCAGTCAAATAAAGTGGAAAAGACATAATTCCATTACGAGAATCCTGCCATAATTCTAACTGCCTACACTTGCCTGAATACTCTCAAAGAATGGCCATTTGGATAAAATACCAGACTACTTGGAACCAAACTAGCCTCTTTTCTCTGGATTGATTTTACCTCATATTTTCTTCTTTATTTTTTTCTAAGGAGTGTTGATAGGATAATCTATTGAATGCAAGCAACATCACCAGCCTATCCAATCCCGAGACTCCTGTCAATATTACATGTTCTACTTCAACCAATCAATGACAACTTTACATTTCCCAGCAGATATGTTCATATAATGTTCTATAGAGACACAATAACTTCCAATATTCTGTAGTTGGAAAGCATTGTTCATGAAGATAGAACATGCATTTCTGTAATGTTTAGATGGTTTTAAGAAATCCAAATTAAATCAAAATAAAGATTCTAAAAGGATATAGGAAATTACCCTTTTTTATATTAACAACATTTTGGCTTTACCATACAACAGTTGTTTGTTTGTTAGTTTGTTTGTTTTATGGCATATCAACTTCAGTGGGTCATTTAATGCCAACAAAGTTTTGAAATAAATTCATTCTTAATTGATACTCGATCCTTTTTATTAACACAATTTACTATTTAACCCATAGATGGGTCCCTAACAGGTACTACCACTCCGGGTCAGAGTGGACCTGGGAGTGATGGTGATAAAGGGGTGCTCCACATTCCCCAGATCTCCAGAACTGGAACATCACCATCAGCTTGAGTTTATGTTTGTTTTACGGCATATCAACTTCAGTGGGTCATTTAATGCCAACAAAGTTTTGAAATAAATTAATTCTTAATGGATACTCGATCCTTTTTATTAACACATTTTACTATTTAACCCATAGATGGGACCCTAACAGGTACTACCACTCCGGGTCAGAGTGGACCTGGGAGTAATGGTGATAAAGGGGTGCTCCACATTCCCCAAACCTCGAGAACTGGAACATCACCATCAGCTAGAGTTTAATGTCAGTCCCAGGACATGAAAACCCTCAGCTACTGCCTTCTCGCACCCACATGATAAAAAGGGCTGGGGCTTGCCATAAGGGCAATAGGGTTGGGGTAATCATATAGGTGCTAGGGCTTGACATAACCAGCCAATTGATTGGAGGGTGCCTCTCTGATCGCCCGATTAGCTGAAGTAAGGGCCAAAGTGGAGTGTTGAATGTCATGGACTGCTCAGCCACCTGGGTTCAATCCTTAAGCATCACAGGTTGCCACCCATGGCCAACAGGTGGTCCTATTTGGGGGAGTCTTACCCCTCTGCAGAGGTGCAGTCGGTGTATTCTAATACCCCACCGACAGGGTGGTACAACAATTGTATTAACATCTGTAATGTAATTGGTGATTCAAGACTTGAACTATTGGGGAAATTAGTTCCTGGAAGTCAATTTTAAATTTATTATAAAAACTAGCAAAATAAAAAAAAGCCCTCTGGGCGACGTAAAATAAATATTGCCTTAGAGGATGGGAGTTGAAAATTTAATATCAGAGAGTTTGTATCATAAGTAAAGTAAAATCATCAAATTTATTAAAGGAGTAAAAAATAAAATAAGTTTATTAAAGGAGTAAAAAATAAAAAATTTAAAATGGAAACTTGGTTTTGATAACTTTAAATATATATTAAAATAAAACAAACTATATACAGATAGATAATACCAGGCATGTATTTATTAAAACTTGTTTAAAAAAACAATGAGGACTGTCTAAACATTGCATGCTCAAATTTTGAGTGTAAATACACATTATGTTATGACAATTTTAGGTAGTGTGACGTAAGCAGTGACGTAGTTTTTGCTACAGACGAAAACTGGAAGCGAATCTCCATTATTAATAGATATTATAATTATCTTGAACACTTTGGATGGATGAGTTTGAATAAGTGTACATCATCCTCATCATCAGGTTGCACTGACAGCATTGGATACCCATGATTCTCTCTCACCAACCGTCCCTATCAGTTATTGATAAAAAAAAAAAAGAAGAAAATATTTTTATACAATATGGTTAATGAAACACGTCTGGTGCAGGAAAAACAATCAGCTTTTAAAAAAAAAAAAATCATAGAAACTTGTATCCCTCATTAATGTTCTGTACTATACGTGATTGTCAGTGAAGTATTGAACAAACTATTGGTTTGTTTATGACAAACTGAAATCAATGATACCAATTTCCCTTTAACAGAAAATGATGTTTATTTCTTCTGATTCAAAGAAAATTGATTTTGTTTTTTTTATTACTTTCCATGTTAATTAGAACATCAAAGTATTTGCTTTATTGTAGGTCTTTCTGTTTTACTTATATCAAAACCTGTAAGTTTGTTCAATTGATCAGTAGTCTTACAATAAGGAAAATAGGGATTAATGGTTTATAATGAGAGCTAAACACAATTGTTTGATGAGTAGATCAGTTATTATTAGAAAATCTTGTTTTAGACCACAAAGGGTTAAGTGACTCATTCTATGAAAGACATCAATAATCACGATATGAATTTAGCTATTATTGATTGGTCGATATTCATTTTTCTTGAAATGAGGTAGAGGAGGATAGTTAGGCATGTATTGAAGTTAGCAAGTAGTCAAAATAATGAAATAAGCCAGAATGAATTATTAATAAGGAACCAAAAATAAGACTCATTCAATGGTAACTGTTACCAGCAAGTAGAAAATAAATAATAATAATAATGGTTTTTATGTTATGTATTCTTTTCTTTGTTAATAGGACTCTATAAATGTTACACAAAAAAAAGCAAATGCAGCAGAAAAATTGGATATTTGTTCCTTTTTCAGAGCTGCCAGAAATCACTGAGTTAGAACAGAATGAAGAGAAGAATGAAAGGAAATGGAAGAAAGAGAGGAAAAGGTGGATTATCAGTAAAGAAGAGTTATTATATTTCTTACTGTATAAGAAGCGTGTTTTACAAGGGCACTTTATTATAGTTCACCAAAACTCGTCAAAATTTGCAAAACCTTTTGATGATCAACCTTCTATTTATAATAACAATGCATTAGATATTGGGTAATATATGGAAGCTGTCTTTTGGAAAAAACATAATACATCTCAAAATCCAACAAATACTTTTTATTGAATTCCTATTTATAATTTTATATTATAGGAAATAGACTCGGCAAGCCAAGTTCAAATCCATGAAGAAGCTGTTTATATTTTATTTTTTAAAAAGTCATGACTCATTCTCTTCTCTCTGCTATGGGTAAATAGTAGGGCAGATTGGATTCTCTGATCAGATTCAAAGAAAGAAAAAACATTGGGTGTGAAACTTGCAACTCCACTCTATAAAACCCTACCTCTCTCTAAAACTGCAGCACTATCAGTGATAAGGTTTGGTTTTGACCTCATGCTTCATAGGATCACCTCTACACTATTTTATAATAATAATGTGTTAGACACTGTTTATATATTTACCCATCCCCTTTACTGTGAGCAAGATATGACAGAAGGTTAAGTTTTAAGCAGAGTACAATTGGTTTGACTTGAGAGATTTCCTTCTCCTAGACTAGTTTTCATACCATGGTTAAAGAAAGAAAAACCATTGGGTGTAAAACTTGCCATTCCACTCTATAAAACCCTACCTCTCTCTAAAACTGCAGCACTATCAGTGATAAAGTTTGACTTTGACCTTATGCTTCATAGGTCTACAGATCGATATTTTTCTGCTTAAAAATGGGGGTGGGGAGGCTAAATCTTCAATAGAGTTTTACTTCAAAACTTATACTTTGATTGACTAAAATAAGGTTTGCATTAAATAGATATTTATTTCTAAAATCTAATAATAAAACATTTTAAACATAACATCAAAATATTTTTATTTTAAATGAATTTTATATATTAATTTTTCATAGCAAAAATTCTTAATTAAAGTTTTGAAATAAAATAACTGGTGGATTATAAAATTCATATAAATACATGTATATTATTACTGTATGCTATTCATGTTCCGGACACTAATACATTATTCTGTGTACTAGACATGAGACTTTGATGAGTTGTGGTGCAGCTTAGCTAAGTACACATACATGTATATTATTACTGTATGCTATTCATGTCCCTGACACATTATTCTGTCTACTAGACATGTCTACACTATTTTATAACAATAATGCGTTAGACACTGTTTATATATTTACCCATCCCCTTTACTGGGAGCAAGATATGACAGAAGGTTAAGTTTTAAGCAGAGTGGTTTGACTTCAGAGATTTCCTTCTCCCTAGACTAGTTTTCATACCATGGTTAAAGAGCACTGCCTGTTCTACTATTTACCTATATCTGGGGAAATGATAGTTGGATTAATACCTTTCCCAAGTGTATTAGTACTATGTGAAATCCAAACAGCCTTGCCTAGGATTTGAGGTTGCCAGGTCCATTTCCTTTGATAATAACCATTACGCTACACGTGCCTCCCCAAAGACACTGAGTAGTATCATGCTACTACTACTTGCATTCTCTGCTATCAGGTTCTATCTTCTAACATCTGCTGCTATCATCTCCATCTTTCATCAGGTTGGACATCTTGTTCATCAGGGGTTTTCTTTCTCTTTCCAACTTTCTCCTTTAGTCATGGAACTTGGAATCATATTTTGCTGTACACCTAATTCTATTTCCCAAATTTCTGAACATTCTTGATCATGCATGCTGAGCAGAAAAGAAGCACAGGTGCAATATACATCTGGCCCCAATGGGCGCTAGCTCAACTCTGGCTAACTTCTACTTTACCAAGACTTATCTGATTTTGTGGCTCCTTAAGCCAAACAGAGTCCTGTTCCAGATTAATTCAGAGTTAAACTTTTTCAATCAAACTCTCAAGTGATTTTCCATCATTACTGTTAACTTTAGAATCTAAACTACACTTCCCTACAAAAGTGATAGGCTATGCCTATTATGATAATAATTGTTGATGAGAAAACAATAAAGAGAACTAATTGTAGAAAGGAGGAGGAAGCTGAGATGAAGAACACAAAGTGAGTAATTGATTTGTTCTAATTAAACACTACAAGTAAGATAAATGATAACAGGAGGAAAAGGAAGAGGAAATAAAAAAAATAAGGAAAGTTTGAGAGATAATGATGAAAGAAACCTATGAAAAGATTGTAAAATAAGTAAAAAGAGCAGAGACAAAAAGTATAAAAGTTGAGAGAGAGTGAGGAAAAGGAATAAGAAGTATAAAAGAATGAATGAATGGCAAACCAAAAGAAAGAAATTTGGGATATGCCATTAAACAAAGAAACAAAACCAAACAAAATTAATTATTCTTATATATATATATATATATATATATATATATATATATATATATATACCAAACCCTCCACATGATCAGAGTGTGACACAAGGTCAATTTCTTAAACAGAGTTTAACAGGTTTAAATTCAGAGTTTTCCTTCTCCTAGACTGGTTACCTATCCAAGGTTAAAGAGCCCAGTCTGCCTTACTATTTACCCCTAGCTGGAGGGAAAATATATGGATTCATACCTTTCCCAAGGGTATTAGCACTATGTGAAATGCAAACAGCCTTGTCCAGGATTTGAACTCAGGTCAATGAGTCCATTTTGTATGACACCACGCCATTACACCAAGCACCTCCAATCATTCTTTTAACTGTTTTCTCTCTTTTTTTCTTCCTCATTTTTTTCTTATTTTTTCTTTAATCTTTCTGGTGACTTTGTAGAAAAAGATTATGTGAAGGAGATATTGTGATTATTGAGATGTTTGTCATCATGAATTGAATGGCTACTCAAGTGACCTGTCCTATTTATTTCTTTTGCTTCATTGACCAAAAACTATGAGTAGAGTGGCTGAACTTCTCAGCAGTGTTCTACAAGTCATTGAGATTGATTCTTACTTCTTGATAGGATTTCTGCTTCTTTGTCTTAGAATTTATTTACTTATACCTTATGGTTTAGATTAGCGTTTCTCAGGGTTTTTTTTACCCTTATAGAACCCTTGAAATAGTTTTCATTTCACAGGGAACCCCTGCATAAAAATTACTGTAGAATAATCATACTGGTTCCAATTACCGTCAAATTGGTAAGACAAGGCAGCAAGCAATCGTAACTTAATACGAACCTTAATTGCTGCTAAGACTACTGCAAAATGGCAGCTTATTTATGAAACCTTTGAACATCATAGAAACCAAGCAGCCAATCAGGACTCAAGGAATGGAATCACCCAAATGCATGAGTGGACTATTCTGAATTCTCATAAGTACCAGTTGTTTTGACACTGGTTCAGTTGTGCTTGGCCAGTTGCTGTTGTTCAAACCAATAGACTGACTGACTGACTGACTGACTCAATAATTACAATGAAATTATTGATATCTCTTATATTTTTATTGAAATTCACATGTAAACATAATATATACATTTTGGTGGGGATAACTGGGTTATTATTATATACCATTATTGATAGCTACCCTTTTATATTCTTATTTAAATTCACACAGTAAACATTTTTATAACTGGTTTATCATTATATACCATTGTTAATATCTACCTTTTCTATTTTTATTGGAATTCACATAGCAAACATATATATATATATGTTTTTTGCAAAAAAATTCACATAGCAAACATATATATATATATGTTTTTTGCAAAACATATATATATTCACATAGCAAACATATATATATATTTTTTTTGCAAAAAAAAAAAAAAAAAAAAAAAAAAAAAATTCATTTAGGAAGAAATGCCATAGCTGTACTGCTTCAGTTCAATTCTTTTGATAAAGAGGTATTACCTCGAAAATTCAAGAAATAATAAAAAATACAGGTCAACACACAACACCATTGTTACCGTATTATTATTTTTTATTTATTCCAAACTGCATTGTGATAGCCTTCTAAATCAACCTCCTAACCAATACATACACAATGCTTCAAGCAAATTATGAAACTCTCTTATATATATATATATATATATTTAAGTTAGGTTAGTGTAGACATAGTGTCTGATGATCACATAAGCAAGAAGCTGACAATAACCAAGTGCTGTTGAATTTGTCAGCATTAACATTTGATATATATGATCTGTCACTGATATTGATCACACTTTATTTATAAATATAGCAAACTACATTTTATATATATATATATATATATATATATATATAGAGAGAGAGAGAGAGAGAGAGAGACATATAGTGAGTGTATGACAGTAGATATGGTTTAAAACTCAAATATTGATTTTATTTTTAATGAAATTTACAAGGCACGTAATTTTATTTCAGTCTGAAAAAGAATGTTACCATTATTAAATTATCAGATTTGATTATATTACATAGTTAATGTAAATATATTGTTACATTAATTATTGTATTATTCTATTTGTTACCTAGAATTTTATCATTATTGTTATTATCAAACAAGTTATATTTTGAAGCTATTGCGTGACTTTCTACATGTGTGTGAGTAAATGGAGTGAGAGAGGGAGAAAGAAAAGGTGAGGCTGAAATTGTGAGGGTGTATCATAATAATAAAGGGTAATACACGGGTCATAAAATATGTCTGCGTACACACAAAGATACATAAAATGGCTGGTGCGTTTCAAATATTTGTGCATATTCTTTATGTGATTTCAATGTTTATATTATCTAACATATTATGTAGTAACAATATACAGTACTCCACCAATATATATCAGGTTGTACAATTCACACTTATTTATATGTACATAAACTGTTTACATACGAGCAGATAAGACACCTTTCATGGCATATAATATGTAATATTTCATGACATGCCTACTCGTTCTAACTACTTCCTTTGCCTTCTTACATAATTCATTTTTGCATAATATATGTTAGGAGCCACAGATTGTTAACATATCCCAAATAACCAATATGCCTGGTACAATAATGATTTTTTGCTCCTTGCTTTTTCATCTTGGCAAGGGTTCCAGTATGATTATATATCAGAGAAGGTCTGAAAGTTGTAAGAAAAATCTCTTCTATGTGCCAATATTTGCCAGAAGAATTGGCCGTCATCTTCACATTATCAAAATATATTTTTCTCTTGGGCTAGAGTCCAATCTAGAATCTCTCTCTCCCATCATCTATATCTCCTCTGAATATATATATATATATATATATATATATATATATTATATATATATAACTTTAACAGAATATATTTAACTAAGTCTTTCATCCGTCTCAATTTATGTGCATGCATATATCTATATATATGGCAATTAGGATATATCACTTCCTATTCCATCTTAGTCCATCTCCCTATGATGATTAAAAGAAGGATGTTCAGTCCAATTGCAGACTCTGCAAAAATGATCATTTGGTTGAGAATTGAATTGAAAATTGCCTTATTCTTTAAGATCATACTAAGTGTATTGTTTTCATAAAAATCTCACTACGATATTATGTTTTTTCTGGGTTACAATTACAGTCATATCCTTCTCTATTTCATTACCTAGTTTAAAAAGCCATTACATAAACCTGTTTTTGATGTAAACCGGATGTTATGCCTTAAAATGAGAAAAAACACTGTAAAACTAGTGTAGGTAGAAAGAAATTAACTGCCACTAAACCTTAAATAATACTAAAAAAAACATATCTAATCTTATTTTTTGAAAAATAATGAACAAAATTTAAATGAATTTATTTGTCTGAATTTATGAGGTGGTGCAATAGATATAAAGGTTGAGTTAATACAGTTCTAAGTGGTAATAATGTGTAGGGTGCAGGTTTAATGCTGATTACAGGTGAAAATAACAGAGTACTTAACATAGCTTAACACTTGTACCTGGTCATCATTAACAGAATGAGAAAAAAAGGCTGGAGGCCATATTGGCTGAAATAAAGATGAGGACAACAGTAAAAAAAATCTAAACAATATACAGACACAGTGTTATTTACCTTATTTGACCATTAAATGTCTTAAATATGAGTTTTGTTGCTCCTCATTATCTTCATTTTTAAGATATGACACCAGTTTGAATCAATCATTTTATAATAGATTATTTCAAATTTTTTTCATTTTAATGAATTTAATGAATTAATTGAAATTAAATTATATCTTATACAAACAAATATTATAGGATTTGCATCATTTTTGATTAACAACATCCTAGAACCAATTAATGATCAAAGTCAATGTTGTTTTGTACACAAACACACATATATCAGTTGCATTCTCTCTCTCTCTCTCTCTCTCTCTCTCTCTCTCTCCCTCTCTCTCTATATATATATATATATATATATATATATTAAAAGTTTATTTCCTCTACTTCTATTCTAAACATCTGAAAATGTCTCTAAGACTTTCTTTTTGTCTAAATATCTTGCTATGATACTTATTCTGGAAAATATGTTCCTTGAAAATGTAATGATAATATCCTGTTATTTATCTCATTAAATAAATAAATAGAGGATAATTATGTCTCATAAACTGTTCAATACTGGTCGTGATTGGCCAAACAATTCATTTAAGATGATTTCTTTTGGTGCTATACTTCTGTACAAGTGGTATTTAGTTGTTGTTTTTTGTTGCCAAACGTCTTCTATCTTAATGATAAAGCACACAGAAAATCATTTGGTTCTACAGAAATCTTTGGTCATTGGGTGCATGCCACCCAAGTTAAATTCTACCTCATTATTTTAACATTTATCAGCCCACATAGTGGTACTTGATAACTTTAATTCGAATATCTTCAGACAGATGGATAATTATATATTTTTTTGAATATCTATGTATATATATATAACATCACTAATCATGTATGATTGAGACATTTGATAGTTTGGATTAATGATTTTGCGGGTAATTATTCGGTTACGTAAACATCTATAATTCATTAGTTAATTACCTGATTTTACCAGGAAAAAAAAGGTCTTGTGAATTAGTGCAGATGTATTATAAAGAAATAAAAATTAAGTTTAATTTAAAAACATATTTAAAAACTAATATACAGTCAAAATGAAAGCTAACTGCAACAACTTGAATAGTAATGTTGGTTAGTAATGTTTCTCATGGGAAATATATATATATATATATATATATATATATATATAATCAATGGTAATATTATGGGTTTATGCACATAACTTGAAGTTTCATGGTAATCCAATCATCAGATGAGTCCAATGTTGAGATGTTAAAAACCAGTCGTGAAATGGTTTTTAACATCTCAACCATTGGACTCATCTGATGATTGGATTACCATGAAACTTCAAGTTATGAGTGTAAACCCATAATATTACCATTGATTATAAATCTGCTCTGCTTTATTAGCATTGAGCACCTTTACATGCCAATACTTTTCTCATTTTTTCATTCTCTATTCATTATATATATATATATATATATATATATATATATATGAGAGAGAGAGAGAGAGAGTAATCAAATTACAAAGTTAAGAAAGAATAAAATGATGATGATGATAATAAATAAAACATTAGAAATAATTTAAACATAATAGAGCAAAATAAATCGACATATCTCTCTTTACTTATGTGTGTGTGATACATATAGCATAGATGCAGGAAGCACGTGGTGTAATGGTTAAAGTCATGGGAAATGGACTCGTCGCCCCGAGTTCAAATCCTGGATGTGTTAATTGCATTTCACTTATTAGCGCTAATACTCTTGGGAAAGGTATCAATCCTAATCTCCCTCCAGCTATGGGTAAATAGCAGGGCAGTCTGGGTTCTTTAATCATGGCTAGGTAACCAAGAAAACTCTGAATTCAAACCTGTTGAACTTTGCTTAAGAAATTGACTTTGTGTAGTATCCTGCTCGTGCGGAGGAGTTGGTAAATATATATAGCATAGACATAGTCAATGGCACTTGGTATCTGTTAGTTTCTCACCAATACATTTAGATGTATGTTCTATCACTGATATTGAGAACTCTTCATTTATAAATATAGCAAACTATATTATCACTTATATACATATATATATGAAGGAAGGAATTTGTTGATGAGGAGGGCCTCAAGTACAGCTAGGTGTAACTTGTTGGTGAGGATGCCAAGATGGTGAACATTGAGGCTTATATGCAGCACCACAATCAGGATTATCCAAAAGGTGTCGTCCAATGGTGGAAGGGGAATTTGGATTGCTTGGTGGAGAAGAGCAGTCAAAGTTATTATTATATATATGTATGTATCTTAAAAATATATATATATATATATATATATATATATATATATATTATTATTATTTATAATTTTGTTTGAAGGCAATTACAATGCGTATATCTTATAAAATTCGATAATTATAGAAAATAACCATGACAAGTGAATTTGTCAAACGATTATGTGATGCTAGAACATCGTACAGTCTGTTTCAACTTTATTAAGTCTCATCAGCAATGTATACTAATGATTTCCCTCCGACAGAAATCAAGACCAGTAGTCCAGCAAGCAAAGTCTGTGACTTTACTGCTTGGCCAATGGTCCGCATCATACAATCCCTGCAAAATTAACCTGTCAATGATAATAGCACGCCTCTACCATATGAGGTAAGCGGACATTGAGTGAATAACAACAAACTAGACCCATGCCAGAAGGAAATAAAATTTTTGGATGTTTGTTTTTAGAAGCATTCAAATAATAATATATACTTTATTCAACAATGCTTCTAAAAACAAACATCCAAAAATCTAATATATATATATATTCATTTATTCATTGGCAATTCAGTCTCGAAAGACTATGATAAAAGTTTTTGTGTGCCCCTGAAGTTGCAGCGCCTCCTGTGACTATGAAGTCCGATGTTTGAGAAACATTCTCGACCACAGATTTTGCATTTGTAGGTTGTCCCTGTAGATGATGATGTTCCGATGCTTTGTTGCCGTTGCTTTCTTATGGACCTCTTATGATGTTGTATCAGGGTGACTTCTGACATGTACAGTCCTCTATGGAGATTCTGCCGCCACCGAGGGCGATCTTGAGCCAAATTTTCCCAAAGGGGACAATGCCAAAGCACCTGAGATCATTTTTGCAGACATCCTTGAACCGCAGCAGGGGGCGACCAATCTGTATATATATATATATATATATAGTAAAACAGTAAAAACTAGATCCCCCTTCCCAGAATACCTCCCACCAAAGTATATAAAGAGATACCCACCACATGGAAATCTCTTGGTATGATGATTGCATAAGCAAGGATTACAGGGGGAATTGGATTGATGACTTTCCAAAGAATATTTATGAGCTGTGAAGATAAAAAGACCCAACTCGAATTCAAACTCAGTTTAATGATTTTTTTTTTATCATACTGATAATCCTTCTGCATTTTCTATGTATATTTTTTACTAGTGATTTAGTTAATTTCCATGGTTTAACACACTAGGAACTCCGAGTCATTCACATCAATGATGGAAATAACTCTAAGAGTAAAAATGAGACCAATATGGTTCAGAGACCGGTTTAGCTCAGTTGGTAGAGCATCTGCCTAAGAATCGCAAGGTTCCGGGTTTGATACTGGTCTCCATCAACTCAGCGCATGAGTAGAACAGATTGGGTAATCTTATCTGTGTGGTAAAGTGGGAGTATATATATATGTAGAATTAAACAAAAGACACATCTCCTGTTTAACAATTTTATTTTGATCTTTTCGAATTTTCTGGACAACTTTTTGATATTTGGGTGGAATTCGTGGATAAGTCCACCAAAGTTCAGGTCCTGAGTACTTTCAGCACTTCGAAGTGCCATCATCAGGGGTGATGTGTTCCAGTTTTTTTTTAAATATATTAATGTGGAGGATAATTATATTAAGTACTCATGACCTGAACTTTGGTGGACTTATCCACGAATTCCACCCAAATATTAAAAAGTTGGCCAGAAAACTTAAAAAGATCAAAAATAAAATTGTTAAACAGGAGATGTGTCTTTTGTTTAATTCTGCATGTATAAATGAAAGAATGCTGCCCAAATCCACATATATATGTATATATGCTCACAAACACATCTTTCCTATTCCAACCAGCTGTGGAAATATATTATACCAGTGCGTTTGAGTTCAGCAGTCAATGAGTAATAAACTTTATTACATACTAGCAAATATATGCACATTGTATCAAATTATAAACTATTTAGAAAATGATAAACTTATAATGCTTTAGCAAATTACATTATGGATATCCCGAGATTTTTTGCTCAGATTCATTAAGAGAAACATGACAATATATATGAATACAATTACATGCTCAACATTTTATCAATAACATTCATGTGACGTCAATAACTAAGGAAACTTGAATAGTGATTTAGTTTCGGTTAATCTCCAACGTGTTAATCATTTTGATGAAGTAACAGCATGCATAAGTTTTATTTAGGGAAAATGATCTATTAACAATGTTTACACATGAACAGTGATGTATTAGCAATCTTTCAGTTTTATGTGTCTTTTGTTTAATTCTACATGTATAAATGAAAGAATGCTGCCCAAATACACATATATATATATATGATTATTACATGTTTTTTAAGATGAATAGGAATATGATTTAAACGTGTTAATCATTTTGATGAAAGTAACAGCATGCATAAGTTTTATTTAGGGAAAATGGCCTTAAATAAAAGCGCTGATCTTAACTGCTTTACAATGTTTGCAAGAATAATGGTGACTATATTAACATGAACAGTGATGTATTAGCAATCTTTCAGTTTTGAACATTCCATTTACTTTTAACTGTTTTATCAAATGTTGCTCATGAAACAAAATAAAATTCCTCTTTATTTTTTGTTTTATTTGACATAAAATGCAAACACACACAAAAAAAAACTGCCATTTTTTTTTTTTAACAATGTTATTCGCTAAAAGTTTATCTGAATTTCTTTGATGTAATATTGTCAAAAGAAAGACAAAAGATAAAAAAATGAATAATCACTTATAGTTTCTTTCTTACTTCTCTCTCATTTCTTTCTACAGATTATTATTTCTATTAATAATACTATAGCCATCAGATGCATATGGTGTGTTGATTCAGCAAAAGTTACCTATCATAAAAAATGAAATAAAAATTATAATATACAGAACAGCTTAGAAATCTAAAAGGTGTCCAAAATGTTAGGTACAGGTTAATCGAAAAATGTTTGTCTGAAATTTTGAAATGAGGCTTGATAATTTGAATTATTTAGACTTTTTAGACTGTTGTCCTCATCTTTATTCTTATATACACTATGTAGGAAGTGCGTTGTGTAATGTTTAAAGTCATGGGAAATGGACTCGCCCAAGTTCAAATCCTGGACGTGGTAATTGCATTTCACTTGACGCTAATATCCTTGGGAAAGATATGAATCCTACTCTCCCTCCAGCTATGGGTAAATAGTAGGGCAGACTGGGCTCTTTAACCTTGGTTAGGCAACCGGTATAGGAGAAGGAAAACTGAATTCAAACCTGTTAAACTCTGCTTAAGAAATGGACCTTGTGTCGCATCCTGCTCATGCGGAGGGGTTGGTAAATATATATATATATATATATATACACTATGTTTCAGCTGATGTGTTCTCTGGTCTTCTTCAGGTGTTTTTTGTTGAACTTGGAAACATGACTCAACATGAAGGTTCCCAAGTTTGATAAGAAACACCATAAGAAGTTCCGAGGGACACATTGGCTTAATCATTGTGTGTATAACAATAAAGATAACAGTCTGATCAATGACAACCCTACTATACAACATTTCGGTAATTTAGTGCATCCCAGTCTCCCGCCTTAAAAATTGCTACCCGGTGACTATTAAAATAACGACCCAGCTAAGTCTATTCAAAACTATCCATCTTCATATATATCTATCTATCTCAATTTGTTCATGTTTATCTATATTACTTTAAATACTAAGATTTTTTTTTATTCATGTTTGTTTAATGTCTTGTTTTTAGTTTAAATAAACAAGAATTACGACAAAAAAAGAAGCGACCCCCCCACCCAAATACATTTACTTGTCGAAAATATCTATCGCCATTTGTTCATCTATCTATATTATTTTGTTTGTTTATCTACCTATCTATCTCAGTCTATTCCAAACTATATATCCATCTTCATATCTAAACAAGAATTTCGACAAATTACGATAAATAAACAAGAATTACAACGAGCTGGGGTTGTTATTTTGATAGTCAACGGGTAGCAATTTTTGAGGCAGGAGACCGGGATGCACTTCCTCATAAATTACCACATTTCCACAAAGTTGCTATTGAGACTGATGTACGTATCCCATTAGTGCACAAATACATATACCTCTTTGAAGAATGTGGGTCAGGTTGGCTTATCATGTTCAGTTTTGGGGGTCAGATTAGAAGATGTCCTGTTAATGCACTTGATACAACTGAAAGAATCAATAAGTGGCATACAATATCATTAGGTCAGCTTCTATTTATGATCTTCTAATGGTGTTCTCAAATACTTAGTGCACTTAGTTCTTTCAAGCTTTAGCTGTATCAGTGCTATTGTATAGTTGCACCACTTTTAATGTTTTTTTGTCAACCAGCATAAACATACACTTATCAGCTCTGTGTAGAAACTGGATGCTGTCAAGGAGACCTGCTAAGAGCAATGAGTGATAGGGATGTATTGTGAGAGAGAGTTAAGGGAATCAATGCTGTTGGCATGCCTTGCTGCTGCTGCAGATGATATATATGATTAATCTGCTATAAGAATATATTGAGAAAGTAAGCAAAAATAAAAATAGATTATTAATAAGCAGAAAAGAAAATAACCATGATGCAAATAAACAAGTAAATTTAACTCTTTCTCCCTCCCCATATATATATATATATATATATATATATATATATATATATATATGTGTGTGTGTGTGTGTGTGTGTATGGCACTAATAGATGCATTTAATTGCCTGCTTCTGGTTTTTATTAATAAATCAGTAGACGTTTGGTTGCTTTTTAGTTATTAATTTGTTAGTTGCTAAAAGCATTTTTACTTTCTTTCCTCTACTTATTTCTTCTTTAATCGAAACAATGTACTTTTTTACTTGCTGAGAAGTCTGAAAGAAAAAAAAAGAAATTGTAACTTAATTTACTGGTAATGTTTTGAGTAACACAATATGGTGGCAAGTCATTGGAAATGTAGCAGAAAGGATTGAAGCCTGAGGTTTTATGGTCAGTTGATAGTCTAATATTATGGAGATGTAGTTAGCTACCCAGAATGCATCAGTGGGGGGAAAAAAAGGACCTGCAATGATAATTCATTCATAAAATGCCCATTATCACCCCAGGATAAAGCAAATGCAGATTGTGATTAAAGTCGTGTGTAGGAATGTTTCTCAAGCTGTCAACTTGAAGATTTGTTTGGAGATTATATCAGTAATTGACATGTAAAAATAACCACTTAGACTTTAATGCAGTTACAACCAGTTAAAAAAACACTCTCTGCTACACACTAGCCACTTTAACATTGCATTTAGTCTTGTTTATTTGTTTATCTTACAGTGAAAACTTTTGCATTAATTTTACACTTATCAATTTGTTTATTTTTCTAAGTAGGAATTTTTATTTTATTGCCAAGAGGTGGATTTTTTGTTAAATTTACTGAAAGTTCAGAAAGTTTTAGGACATTTTTTTTTTTATAAGTATAGATCACTTGCTGTTGAGTTTGGTTTATTTTGAACTTTGCTATCATTTTTTAAATATTTAATTCATAACAACTCAGCTTTTTAGATATATAGTTCAGGAGGCTGATGCAAAAATAAACAGCACCATCTTTTGTACAATCTTCTGTCGTGTCAGCAAGATTTAGAATATGTTGAGTAATAGTACCTGTTAGGGTACCATCTATAGGACAATTAGATCTGCTAGAAAATTATTTAGAGTATTAGAATGACATTGATGGTGATGGGATCTTATGGTGATGATGAATGTAAAGAAACAAAACGTAGGTAAAAAAATAGAAATAATAGAGAAACAATTGGTAGATCTTTGGAAATTAAGCAAAGGAAAAAAGACAAAGTAAAAAAAAAAGAAGCTAGATATAAATAGAATAATAACTATAAATAGATTGATTGAGATAGATATGAATAGATGGAAATAGATAGACATGAATAAACAGAGTGATATATGAGACTGAGATTGATAGAATAATAGATAGAAAAGAATAGATAGAAATAGAAAGCTAGATATAATAATAATAATAATAATAATAATAATAATAATAATAATAATAATAATGTAATTTATTGTGTACAGTGCTCAGGTGCACCACAACTCATCAAAGTCTCATGTCAAGTACACAGAATAATGTTGTGTCAGGAACATGAACAGTTCACAGTAGTAATATGCATGTATGTGTGTGCATGTGTATGTGGAGAGTGGCATCAGGTATAGTGTTGGCGGACTACATGATTTAGAATATGTTGAGTCAAACATATGTTTGAACACATCTTATATTTTGACTAAAATTAATGTTTCATTCATTGTTCATTTTTCTCTTGGTTAATACACAGTCTACCTGTTAGGATCCCATCTATAGGACAATTAGATCTGCTAGAAAATTATTTGTATTTGATAGGACAACGCCTATTCACAAAGTATCAACACAGCGGATGTATTAACCAAGAAAAAATTAACAATGAATGAAACATTAGATTTTCTTCAAAATATCGGATGTGTTCAAAAAGTATCAAGAATGAAGCTGTGTTTACCGAGACAGAAATGAACTATAAATGAAAGATTTATTTTCTTCAAAATAGTTTTCTTTCAACATGATGCATTCTGCTCTGTTGGCAGGGCTTTGAAATACACTGTTCCCTCCCCCTGCACAGGAGTAAGACCACCCCCAAAGGGGTGTCCTGGGTATGAAACTAAACTGCATCTGATGCTGAGGCTTTAGTTATGGAGATCATAGGAGTGGGGACTAGCCCTTTATTGTAATTACTCCCAGATCCACTCTGACTGAAAGTGGTAGTATCTGTTGAGGTTCCATCTATAGGACAAATATATCTATTTGAAAATTATTTGTATTCAATAGGACAAGATATAATCACAAAGTACCAAGACTGTGTATTAACCAAGAGAAAAATGAACAACGAATGAAACATTAATTTTAGTCAAAATATAAGATGTGTTCAAAAAGTATCAAGACTAATGCTATATTTACCAAAACAGAAATGAACAATAAATGTAACATTAATTTTCTTCAAAATAATCCTCTCTCAATATAATGGGAAGCCACACCGTAGTATTTTCTTTAATGTTCTCCACATTTTCAAATCCTATCCTGGAGATAAATTTTCAGTTTAGGAAATGAGAAAAAGTTGCACAAAGCTAGGTCTGGTGAGTATAGGGGGTGATAAAATTGCATAATTCTAAGTTTTGCCAAAAAAACTACAGATCAAAAATGTATTGAGAATTGGCACTGACTCAGCGAGGCAGCATATCTGTATTATATAAATTGCTCTACGTTGCACATATCTTCAGTTAAATTTTAAAATAAAAAAATTATAAATTCAGTCACTATGTGAAAGTAGGTAGCTACAACTGTATTAATATATATATATATATTATATATATATATATTAACCTCTGCCTGTGTAGGATGAGACACAAGTTCAATTTCTTAAGTGAAGTTTAAGAGATTTGAATTCAGAGTTTCCTTCTCCTAAACTGGTTGCCTGAACATGATTAAAGAGACTCGTCTGCACATATATATTCACCCAAACCCATCTGCCAGGATTTGATACAAGGTAAATTTTTCAGCGGACTAGACTGGTTGTCATCTTCAGGTGGCCTAATGTCAGCCAGCGAGGGAGTCAATCCCCTTTTCCCTAGTGCTCTGATTTACCTCAGTCAGTAGAGAATTCAGCTGGGAACCTCAAGTTTACAGGTTCAATACTGCCCTTGCCAAATCAGCATATGAGTAGCACAGGGATTTGTGCAATAAAGTGATGAACTGATGGTAGGTGTCGTGATCCACCTCAGATGCCAAAAACACTCTCCTTGGTTTAGCGCAAGTGAAAAGGGAATTGGCACTGACTCATCGAGTATTATATAAATTGCTCTACGTTGTACATATCTTCAGTTAAATTTTTAAAATAAAAAAAATATAAATTCAGTCACTATGTGAAAGTAGGTAGCTACAACTGAATTAATGTATGTATATATATATATATATATATATATATATATATATATATATATATATATATACTAACCTCTGCCTTTGACAGTGTAAAATAAACCAAACTAAACAGTAAAAAAAAACATCACAGGTGAATAAAGAGAGGGAATATTTTATTTTCCCAAGAGGATAATCATTACACCATGCATGTCTATGTTTCATAAAAATCTTTGTTGTTGATATACTTATCAAAGTTTGGCATAAGGCTAATATCATAAGTCTCTCAGTGAACATTAAACTCAGTACAATTAGAACATTTTTAAACCTTGTCAGCTGATTCATGTTAAAGAGTTTATCCTGTCTTGAAGTCCAGAGCTGTAAAATCCTCGTCTGCTTGTCCATGCCTCCTGAGAGCAATTGTAGGACAATTTATCAATGCCTTTAAATAGTAATTTAAATACACATTTGGATGTGTTTGATTGGCCAATTCAGCTGTTTTGGAACAGTCTATAAGCCGTATTCATTAGCACAACTTAGACCAGTAAACACCAATATTCATCCTAAAGTTTAACAAATTTGATACATTGTCTCTCAAGATTCTTCTTTTTTTTCAAAAAAAAGAAAAGTTAATTCCCTTCTTGATTCCCTGGTTTCTTTGTTTAATGGCATATCATTTTTTGTCAATCATTCAACTCTTTGCCTACCAACTATTCAGTTGTGAGACACATTGGGGTGATTGATAAGCTCGTCAATAAGGGAATATTTTCCATCATTCAGGTTGGTTTTTATTCTCAGAGTAATGTCATCATTCTAATTCCCATGAGATATAGCCAGCATATCTAAAAAAAAAAGATAAATAAATTTCAATTTCCTTTTTTCTTTTTTTTTTTTGTAAATTCTTTTATTTGTTCTTTTTCTATGCAGGATCATTCATTTTTTTTCACTCACCATATCAGTGTGACATATAGACAATAATGTTTTCATGCAGTTGATTCCAATTGTATTTCTAAACATTATTCTCAGCAAGCAGTCATCAGTCATCTTTGCAATCACAGCCATATTTTTCAGGGTTTGTTTACTTCAACCTCCACATGTTTTTTTTTTTTTTGGGGGGGGGAGGGGGCTTCTGATGATAGTTCAGATTCTTCATCAACTTTATCAGTGTTCAGATCTAAGATAGCATGTTTATTTGGGGATTTTTTTAAACTCAATATTGTCAGGAGATTTAGAGTTGGTGTGATTTTTCTCAGAATTTTTTTAGATGAGTTACTCTTAATACATATCTGTTCATTCTATAATTTTCATGTTTTATTTTTCTTATCCGCCTGGAAACCACAAGGTTCTGGGTTCGATACTGGCCCTTGCCAACTTGGCACATGAGTAGTACAGCTTGGATCTGTGCAGTAAAGTGGGGAGCTGATTGTAGTGCTCCACCTAAGACACAAAACCAATCTCCCTGGTCTAGCACTAGCAGAAAGGGGATAACTCTTTTGCTGTTTTCCTAATACCGACAATAGGCCACTCTGCCTACTTTACATACAAGCTGGTCCAATTTCCAGTCTTCCTCCCTTGAATGTTGTTTTCCGTCTTATAAGAGGTTTAATTATTTATAACTTGTTTTAATACCTTTCATATGTATTTACCCAACTCCTCCGCATGAACCGGATGCAATGAAAGGTCAATTTTGAACAGAGTTTAACAGGTTTGAATTCAGAGTTTTCCTTCTAGACCCATTAGTATTTAAATTTTGATAACCCAAATTCAAATACTGGGCAAGGCTGTTTGGATTTTACATTGTGCTAATACTGATGGGAAAGGTAGGAATCCACCTATTCTCCTTCCCTATATGGATAAATAGTAGAGCAGACTGGGCTCTTTAACCTTGGTTAGGCAATCAATCTAGGAGAAGGGTGGTGCAATTGTTGTCATCCTAGGAAATGGACTCAGTAACCCAAATTCAAATACTGGGCAAGACTGTTTGGATTTGACATTTTGCTAGTACTCTTGGGAAAGGTATGAATCCACATATTCCCCTTCCCACTATGGGTAAATAGTAGAGCAGAATGGGCTCTTTAACCTCGGTCAGGCAATCAGTCTAGGAGAAGGAAAAATATAAATTCAAATCTGTAAGAAGAAGAAGACAATAGTTTATTTTCACACATTACACAATATAAACAATGTCACACAAAACAAAAAATGTAATGTTGGTTGTTGTAGTAATGTGTGCAGGAGGATCACTAATTAAGACTGACCCTATTCTAGTAGTGACCAACCTCAGTAAAAACTATGCTAAAGAAATTGACCTTGTGTCACATCCTACTCAGGCAAAAGATTTGGTATATACACATATATAATTAAATTAGATTTTAATATTCTAATCATATCTTTTATGTATTTTACAGTATCCTATTCTCAAAATTACTGTCTAAATCTCATTTTGTAACAGCACAAAAATATGTTAAAGTTAAAAATGATTATTTATAGTTGACAATTTGTGGTCATTGACTGGCTCTGTTTGATATAATTGCAATTTCATTGACACATCTTAAAAGTTGACATTAATTCTTTCTCCAAAATGTGTTGTCTAATTATAAGGTGATGATTCCTCAGTAATTTTCCTCTACTTGACACAATTTTCCTAGTCATTAATTTTTGTTGACTTGTTTTACTGAAATTTAAAGATTTCAGTAAAGAGCAAAAAAAAAAAAAAAAAGAATATAAAAATTACTTTCATTGTATATTTTGGACAAAATTTCATCTAGTTCTTTAGATGAAGTCCAAAGAATTTAATTTACAAAAAATAAATCAATTTGTCATAATTTGAATTGAATAATACAGATATAATTTCCATTAGACCATTGTCAGAATTACAAATTATTAATTTTTCATATTCATAACTATTAATTTTCCTAAAGTCCTAAATTTCACAATCATAACATAAACATTTCTGTAATCCTAACTCTTAATTTTTTTACAATCCTAACCATAATATTTTCATAATCATAACCCTTAAATTTTTATAATATTAATTATTAGATTTTTACAATCCTAACCATTAAATTTTCATAATCATAATCATCAAATTTTTACAATCCTAACCATTAAATTTTTCAATCATAATCATCAATTTTTACAATCCTCACCATTAAATTTTCATAATCATAATCATCAAATTTTTACAATCCTAACCATTAAATTTTCATAATCATAATCATCAAATTTTTACAATCCTCATTAAATTTTCATAATCATAATCATCAAATTTTTACAATCCTAACCATTAAATTTTCATAATCATAATCATCAAATTTTTTACAATCCTCACCATTAAATTTTCATAATCATAATCATCAAATTTTACAATCCTCACCATTAAATTTTCATAATCATAATCATCAAATTTTTACAATCCTAACCATTAAATTTTCATAATCATAATCATCAAATTTTTACAATCCTAACCATTAAATTTTCATAATCATAATTTCATTAAATCATAATCATAATCATCAAATTTTTACAATCCTCACCATTAAATTTTCATAATCATAATCATCAAATTTTTACAATCCTCACCATTAAATTTTCATAATCATAATCATCAAATTTTTACAATCCTCACCTCATAATTTTCATTAAATTTTCATAATCATAATCATCAAATTTTTACAATCCTAACCATTAAATTTTCATAATCCAAATCCATGATTTTTTTTTTCATCTAAACCAGTAAAGACTAATTTTCTTCTTAATTATAAAAGGTTGAACTTAAAATCAGTCTGTTGAATACTGTCTGTCTGTACTTAAGAATAGATTAAAAAAATAGAAGCTATATAATTGAGGGCATCTCATTGATTCACCTTGGAATGTTTCCAGTAGAACTTGTCAAAGAACCAACAATTAGTTGGAAGATGATTTTCTACTCATTAAGCCTCAAATGTCACATAAATTCCAATTGTTCTGTTAGAGAAAATGTCTGTACACACCCAGGAGGTTCCCTGCTGTTAGTAATTTTTTCTCTTGTCTCAACCTTAGAAGAATGCATGAAAATATGACAAAGATAATGAAGACGATGTTAATAAAAATAATAAGTGATCAAAAAAATAAAAATAATAGTCATGATGCCAGTGCTTAGAGGCAAGGCACTAAAGGTAGACATACTAGAGAATGATGTTTAAGATTTAGTGCAGGAAGAAGAGGGTGGAGATGATGGGGAGAGAGAAACAGAGAGAGAGAGAGAGAGAGAGAGAGAGAGAGAGAGAGAGAGAGAGAGAGAGAGAAATGAAATGATGAATGGGGGAAAGGGGAAAAGGAGGAAGATGAGAAAAGTAAGTTGAGGAGGGTGAAAAGTGAAGAAATAGCTTACCAGCAGAGAGAGAGAGTGAGAGGGGTTTCATGAAAAATAAAATTACATCAGATGATGTTGGTGAATGAAAAGATGGAGAGAAAAGAAAAGATTGATATCCTTAATAGAGAAGGTCATTGTTGAATAGTTTCTGGGTTTGTCATCTTGTCCATCACAGTAATTGTGCACCTGCCAAATTATATAATGTTGGCAAGAGCAAATAATCACTGACAAGTAGGGACATTTAGATTCATGCCTTTCAGAAGGGCATTAGTTAAAAACAAAGAATCTCTGACTTGGCCGCAGATGATAAAGATGGATAACTGGCAGAAGTATTTGCCTAACCCTGTGCACGAGCAGGATGCAACACAAGGTCAATTTTTAAGTAGAGTTCAACAGGTTTGCATTCAGAATCTTTTCCTCTCCCAGACTGGTTGTCATACCAAGTTTAAAGAGCCCAGTCTATTTGCCCATAGCTGGATGGAGAATGGTTGGATTTAAACCTTTTCTGTTGTCTTAGCATTATGTAAAATGCAAATAGCTTAATATAGGATTTGAACTCATGTCTCCATGTCTATTTCCTATGATGATAACCATTACACACAAGCGCCTCCTGTGTCAAGACTATCATAGATGTGACTGGTGATAGAGAAAACTCGAAATTCAAACTAGCTGTACTCTTCTCAAAAAAAAAAAAATGTTGCATCCTATTCATGGCAAAGAATTTTGTTTATAATTACAAATCTTAATTTTGTTTATAATTATGATTTATAGGCCGCTTCAGCAACAATTAAGTTGATGTCGAGTCACATCCTATTCCTAACTAATCCTGAATTTATTTTATAATTAATTGAAAATAGATTAACAAATAAAGAAGTCATCTCTAATTTCCATATAATAGTTATGTTCCTTGAGAATTTATAATCACTAATGGTGATCCACGCATTATTATGATTAAGTTTCAAATTGGACTGAAAATGGCTTTATTCTCTAAGTCAAACTACTTTAATAGTATTGTGCTGACAACGTTTTTTATATGATCCACTATTTTTGCTGTGTAAGACAAACATACATGTAAAATTTGGAGGCGCCTGTGCTATAATGTTTATCATCATAGGAAATGGAAACAGTGACATGAGTTCAAGTCCTAGATGAGGCTGGTTGTATTTAATGTGGCACTAATACACTCAGGAAAGGTATGCATCTATTCTCCCTTTAGACATTGGTAAATATTTGGACAGACTAGGCTCTTTGACCATGGTGTAGCAACCAGTCTAGGAGAAAGAAAACTCTGAATTCAAACCTAATAAACTCCACTTAAAAATTGCTGGTTACATACAGGTAAAATTTGGGTCTTTGTAATATATATGTGACAGAGAAGGCAGATACAAGACTGACCTAATTAGAGGTAATTTAGACATAAGATAAGTAAAGCTTACAATACAATGAATGCCAACTTATATATTGTAAGTATTCTTAGCTTATCAAACTCCCCAAGCTATGTAAAGCCTACCAACCCACAAACACTCTCATGAAGGCACACACATTTTTTTTTTATCCTAGTTATCTTTTTGGTCTTTATTCTTTTCAGCCTGTGCATTCTTTTCATCTCTGTTGTCCAAGTAGCCGACATACCCAGCACCTGTTCCTGCTTTTTACAGCCTCTCCCGTTGCTCGCCCAAAATCTTTTATATCTCTGCCCACATTTAGTACCCTCAATTCTTCGCATTGATTCTTCAGTGCCATTCCTTGAAATCTCACCTCCAAGCTCAAGTGGAGGAGGAGGAGAAAGGGTGGGGGATAATGTGCAGAGAAAAACAAATTTTTAAACATACCTGTCATAAACGGCAAAGAGAAGAATGCAAGTATTTTATACATGGCCTATAAAATAGGTAGCTGTATTATTTCTAAGTTTCTCTTCATCAGGCAGAATGTTTCCCTCATGAGCTCTTATTATGATCCTAGATTCTGACAGAACATTTCTCTATCTCTCCTTCACCTCCAAAATATTTATGTGTACTAGTAAAATAAAAAAAACGCCCTCCGGGCGATGTAAAAGTTACATTTTAAAAGATATTGTCTGAGCGGGTGTAAGTTAAAAATTCAATGTCAGAGAGTTTGTACCATAAGTAAGTAAACATATCAAATTTATCAAATTAAAGGAGTAAAAAAATAAGACAATTTGAATTGAAACTTAGTTCTGTCACCCTCAAATAAAATGTTGCGCACATCTATAAATCATTAATTAAACAATTATTTTGAATATTTTACACATAAATTTTACACAAAATCATAAGTATTTATTTATTTGTAAACTTTTAGTTAAATTCTTGTTACTGAAAAAGGGGCGAGAGTAAAAAAGGATTAAAAAAAATGATTACAAATTTCGAAAATAATTTTTTCCTTTGAAAGTAATACAATTTTTTTAATTAATTTCATAGTTTATATAGTTTATTCATTACAATGGAAAGTATTCAAATGTTAAATTTATAAGGAACAGCTTTTATTTATTTTATTAGTAATAATTGTTCTTTACTCTATGTATTGACGACTTTGGTAATTGTGACGTAAGCAGTGACATAGTTTTTGTTACAGACAAAACCGGAAGCGAATCTCCATTATTAATAGATAATAACAGTTCTAGTTTGTTGTGGTTGTCCTGAATCAAAAAAATATATTCTCTTTTATTCAAGATTTCAACTGTTTTTAATTTTGAAATCATAGATTGTTCTATCCTTTTTCTAAGCAATAATCGACAAGCCTGAATCATTGAGCAATTTAGACTTTGCTCAGGTTTTAATTTTCTTTTCAGAAAATACATTCTAAAATATTCTTATTGTGCAAATACTGCTAGTATACTTCAGATAAATTTCATGGTGAAATGGTTAGTAAGCTAGTATTGCAGATCTATTATTACTGAATAGTGAGTTCTGTTTTTGTTGGATGCCCTATACTGTGACATTGTGTCATATCCTACCTGTGCCAAATGTGTTGGGTAAATGCTTACTTCAGATAAAGCATTATAATTTATCTTTTCGAAAATGTTGATATCTCTCTATTGCCACCAGGCTATTCATAATTTTCTAATTCATTTCTTTTCTGCAAACAAAAAAACAGTGGAACATGATGGTAAAGTTGATACCAATTTTAGTTGGTCTACAAGAATTTGGAAAGGAAACTGGAGGAATTGGAAATTAGAGGAAGAATCAACACCATCCAGACAACAGCACTGTTGACATTAGCTAGAATACTCAGAAAGGTCCTGGAAACAGGAAGAGACTTGTTGTCCTTCAGTGAATGACCACTAGCTTGCTACTGGGGAAAAACTCATGATGTTGATAATAATATGGAGCAAATGTAGGTTAGTTGATAATTCTGAATTTAAAGAACACAACAATCTGAGTTCAAATCCTGGACGAGTGTTAATATGCTTGGGGAAAAATATGAATTCAAACATTCTCCCTTCTGCTATGGGTAAATAGTAGGGAGAACTGGGCTCTTTAACCTTGGTTAGGCAACCTGTCTATGAGAAGGAAAATCTAAATTTAAACCTGTTAAACTCTGCTTAAGAAATTGACCCTGTGTCACATCCTATTTGTGTGGAGGGGTTGGTAGATGTATACAATTATGTTAGTACCGAATTTTGGACATCAAAGTGGTACAGAAAAACAGATGTGTACATTGGTAGATCAATAAGGCTGTGTATTTTCCAACATAATCTCTTTCTTTATTAATCATATAAACTGAACATTATACAGTGAACATTTCTGTTTGAAATTCAGCTAATATACATTTACCAACCCCTCCGCACGAGCAGGATGTGACACAAGGTCAATTTTTAAGTGGAGTTCAACAGGTTTGAATTCAGAGTTTTCCTTCTCCTAGACTGGTTACCTAGCCATAGTTAAAGAGCCCAGTCTGCCCTGCTATTTACCCATAGTTGGAGGGAGAGTAGGATTCATACCTTTCCCAAGGGTATTAGCGCTAAGTGAAATGCAATTACCACGTCCAGGATTTGAACTCGGGGCGACGAGTCCATTTCCCATGACTTTAACCATTACATTTGAAATTCAGTTAATAATTATGTACAAAGCTATGGATTTATTGATGCACTCTAGTATGATTTGGTGTAGGTATTTGCCCAACCCATTTGTCAAAATTTGCAGCACTTGACTGTGTTCTGGTATTTGGCACAGAGTATATTAAGGGGCCGGGTTAGCTCAGTCAGTAGAGCGTTCGGCTAGAAACCACAAAGTTCCTAGTTCTATACTGGTCCTCACCAACTCAGCGTATGAGTAGCACAGGGATCTGTGCGGTAAAGTGAGGAGCTGATGGTAGGTGTGGCACTACACCTCAGACGCCAAAACAATCTCTTTGGTCTAGCGCTATTGAAAAGAGGATAGACTCCCTTGCTGACTGGCTGATACCAACTTTAGGCCGATGACTTTACTTATATTCAGTTATACTCTGTCTTCTTTTTTCTGGTGACTGGATGCTAGTCACAGCCTTCCTGTGAAGTTGAGTACAATGTTTGTTCTACACCAGCGAGGGTAAAAATCACTATTCAGTCATAAAGGATCTGCAGCCATTACACCATTATGGGAGTGTATTCTAAAAAGCACTTCCATATCAACATTTATACTTTTTATTATGATTTTACCTCTTTTAATTACCTTTTAGGTATGAACTGTAGTTAATTCTTTCTTCTTTTCAGAGTGGTAGTGCTGGTGATGGTGGTGGTGGTTGTGGGGTGTTTAAAATTAATGTAGAAATGACACTTTGTAAATCACTTAATCAGATATCAAAATTAATAATTTTTTGTTGGTTGAAAGAAAAAAATTATTGACTGATGATTTAATGGATTTAAAAAAAAATTGTTTAAAATAATTAGGAACCAAATTTTTTTTTTTTTTTTCGTAAAGGAAATTTTTAGAAAACAAAAATGAAAATGGTTTTAAATTATTTTCATGTATTCTCCAAAATATAAACAAAAATTTAAATTAAAACTAAAAAAAAAATTTTAAATTCTATCATAAAATTTTTAAAATATCTTTTTTTCTTTTGAATTTGAAAACATTTGAAGAATATTTTAGCTTTTAATTGTCTAAGTCAATCACAGAAATTTCCTTAAATTCTTAATTTGTTGATTTCCTGAATTTTAAACTGTTTTTATATTTTTTTCTTTGCTGAGAAGTCACACAAGAGAAGGGCATTAATTCAACATTAAGACAAAAGATTGTCTGTAGTAATGTTTATGGCAGCCCATTGAGGTTTGCTGTCAGATACTCTGGGTGATACATTCAGATTAGCTCCAAAAGGCACACATCCTTTTTAAAGCTATCATCTTATCATAACAGAGATTGTGTGTTTGTCTGTCTGGTCGGAGCAGGGAGAACAGATGGGTTTATGCATCATGAAGTAAAAGGTGAACAGCCTCATCCAGATCTTGAATTCTAGTCACCAATTCCATTTTCTAGGATGATAAGTGTTATGCTAGCATGCTTCTATGGCCTGTACTGTTTAAACAATTAAAAGTTAAGATGAAAGAAAATACAACTAAAAAATAATGGGTCAATTATCAGTGGTTCTTTTTTTTCTGATTTCATTCAATTTAAATTTAATTTTAAATTTAATGACAAGTAACAACTATAAGATGCAGCAGAAAAAAAAAACTAAGACACAAATTTTCAAAGATGTCTTAGAGAAAACACTAAAGTCAAATAATTTAAAGAAATCTCTTGTTCAATCAAGTAAGTTCCAATTTTAAGCTTGTGTCTTGTGCATGAATATTAAAAGAAGCTGCTGTCTGTGACCAAAATAAAACAATTATTCATACAAACAAAACTCATTTTTCTATGGTTTCTTTTGTCCAACCAATTTTATGTGAAGGAACAGTCACAAATGATGTCAATAACAGATTCCTATTCAACTCCAGGAGGTGCGTGGTATAATGGTTTTAGTTGTAGGAAATGGACTTGTTGGCCCGAGTTCAAATCCTAGATGAAACTGTTTGCATTTAACATAGCACCTATACCCTTGGGAAAGGTATGAATCCAACTATATTCTCTCCAGCTAAAGGTAAATAATAGGGCGGACTGGGTTCTTCAACCTTGGTAAGGCAACCTGTCTAAGAGAAGGAAAACTCTGAATTCAAACCTGTTAAACTCCATTTAAGAAATTGACCCTGTGTCACATCCTGCTTGTGCGGAGGAGTTGGTGTGTGTATATATATATATATATATATATATATATATATATATATATAACTCCAGAAAGAAAATAGAATCACTGAACATAAAAAATATTCATCATAGTTTTTTACTTCATAACAAATAAACAAATCACATTTGTGCTTTGCTGGCACTGATTACAGAGAATTTTGAATAACCCTTCATTGTCATTACTCCCAGGTTCGCTCTTACTTGAAGTGGTAGTACCTGTTAGGGTCCTATCTATGGGCCGAATAGCTCTGTTTAATAATCATTTGTATTTGATGGGACTTTATGCCAAAAAAAGGTCTTTGAAAACAACTCCACAAAAAATTCAAATATGAATTATAGAATAATCAAGCTAAGTTCCAAACATCTGTCGGTGGGACATAACAGAACGTGTCTTGCTGCAACGCTACTGCAGAATGACAGGTTATTTATGAAACTCCACAACATCATAGAAACCAAGCAGCCAATCAGAACAAGGAATGGAATTACCCAAATACACGAATGGACTATTCTTGATTTCCATAAATACCAACTGTCTTGGACACTGCTTCAGTTGCGCTTAGCCAGTTGCTGTTGTTCAAACTAACACTAGACTGACTATACTGACAATAGAATGTAATTCCATAATCTGTAGGCATTAAATAAATCAATAGAATTTAAACAGCTGAATGTTCTGGCTTCATATAACATACCTCAAACAATTATATTAATTTTAACTAATGGAATATTTTTTCCAACTCAAATAGAAGAATTATTGTAGGATCATATACTCTGCAAATGTAGCCAACTAGCACAACGAGAATACAAAACTAGACATGACTGGGTTGGGAAGGTGATCCACTGGGAATTATGTAAAAAATTTAATTTTGATCATGCAAAAAAATGGTATATGCATAAACCAGAATCTGTTCTTGAGAAGGAAACGCATAAAATTCTCTGGGACTTTGAAATAAAAACGGATCACCTTATCCCAGCAAGAAGACCAGACCTAATGTTGATAAACAAAAAAGAAAGAACTTGTCAACTGGTGGATTTTGCAGTGCCAGCAGATCACAGGATGAAGCTAAAGGAAAATGAAAAAATAGACAAATATCTGGACCTTGCCAGAGAACTAAAAAAAATTATGGAATATGAAAGTGAAGGTGATACCAATTGTAGTTGGTGCAAGTTGAAGAAAGAATACTGGAATCATCAACATAAAAGAATAACTTCTTATTTTTTGCCAGAGTTGTAAAGAAGTCATTTCATTATTTGCTGAGGGTTGGATCTATTAAACAGGGAAAAGATGAAAAGAAAAGAAAAGAAATAGAAAGTAAAAGTTTCTTATCTATGTTTGTTCGAGTAAGAACATTTTTAACAGCTAGCAAGTCAATTTTGATCCAGCTAAATTATTTTTGTTACATGAGAACTGAATGAACATTGTATACTTTTGATCTCTCAAAAATATAAGCAGAAATAATGAATTAATGATCCAATATACACATGTGGCCATTATGTATGTACTACAGTCTACGCTGCATTTCTCCATCTCTATCTCATTATATTTGCATATATATATATATATATATATATATATATATATATATATATAAGCCTTGGTTGAAAGTGACAGAAAACAGCTATTTTAATCATCATAATGTTTTCTAACATTTGTGCAGATTTTATATTGAAATCATTCCTAACTCTATGATCAAAACATTTTCTGCTTCTTGCCTAACCCTTTTCAAGATAAGAGGCTTATGATGTCGGATAGGTTAATGCTATCAAATTTAAATTTCAGTATTTCATATTTTCATGCAATGATAGCGTTAACACCCCTAATAGCGTGCAGGTGAGGTGTTCTTTTAGTTGAAGTTATCTGTTAATTGTTAGATATATTCAAGATTCTATGCGAAGAAAATCCTGTTCAGCTGGGGATTTTATTTCTGATTATGAAGGTTTTTAGGATTTAGATGCTTTTTGTTGCCCACCCGCCACTCGATAAGGTAGTTATCTCTAAAACGCTGGCAAATCAATGTGTCAAGAGGATGTCATAGTGCCTTGCTGTCTGTGTTCATCAATGTGCTTTGATTTAATAAGTGACAGATCAGCTGTCAAAATGCAGAGGTGGAGGATATGGCTCAGATATGAATTGAACATAGTTGACAATATCCCCAAGAAACTTGAACAGTCATATTTGATAAGTACACACACACACACACACGGGTTAGCTCAGTCAGTAGAGCGTTCGGCTAGAAACCACAGGGTTCCTAGTTCGATACCGGTCCTCGCCAACTCAGCATATGAGTAGCACAGGGATCTGTGCGGTAAAGTAAGGAGCTGATGGTAGGTGTTGAACTCCACCTCAGACGCTAAAATAATCTCCTTGGTCTAGCACAAGTGAAAAGGGGATAGACTCCCTTGCTGATTGGCTGATACTGAGTTTAGGCCGCCCGACGACTTTACTATATATATATATATATATATATATATATATATCCAATTGCCATTTTAACGTTTCCATTGCAATGGCAGCAGTAAATAATCCAAAAGTGCTCAATATATTAAAATATAGAGCAGTAATAATGATATAAGTAGAGGAAAACGTTTGAAAGTCTACCATGGTTTCATTTGAAACCATGGTAGACCCTTAACATTTTTCATCTACTAATATATATATATATATATATATATATACAGTTTCCACACATAAACTGATATATGGATGTATAGTTGAATGGTATCAATGCTTCTATAATAGGATTTTGGTGCAACTCTCTTGGTCTTTTCTTTTTTCTTTTTTTTCCCAGGCAAAGTTTTTTAGTATATTTTTACTGACAAATTATTTGCCGATTTTTATTCTTACCGCAAGGGTTTACTAATAGGATTAGTATAGTATATGTGTATAATATATATATATATACATACATACATATATATATATATATATATGAGTATTAAACTGGTTGTTGCTTGAATTAATAACTAGGCTTGTCTCCCTGTTTTTATGGATTTCAACATATAATATTTATAGTTCATTCAACCTGAGCTATATTTCCTCTTATTCATTATTATCCACTGTCTCTTCTTTATGGTTACCATTTATTATCTTACTCTTTCACTTCCTCTGTCTTTCTTTAGTACAAGACTTAATATTAATAAAAGATGACTTTACCATTTACACAACATTTTTAGCTCCTGGAATCATTTTCAAGTATTCCCATGGAACAATGGGTTCTCCACCTTCAAATCTTAGCAGATATATGATATTAGTTTTCTTTCCCTAGCCATAATAAAAGTTTCCGGTTTTTACCATTAAATATATTATGTTTGCTGCTTCTAGTCAATACAGTTGTTAATATTTAAGTATATTCTTTGTAAAGTTTCATTTCCTTCTTTTTTTTTCATCTTTTATACTACTTTCCATTTTTGGAGTGCATAGATAATTTTTCTTAGACTGCATATTTGATTTAATATTTAATAATCCTCTTCACTTTTTAAGTGAATGTCAAATGGCAGTTCCATCCATTCCCTTATAACTATGTGTATGGCCTGTATATCTATATGCATGTATAGATGTTTAGTGATATATAGAAATATATAAACATACTTAGATACATATAGATGAATAAATGTTATTGTGTGTATGTATGTATGTATATATATATATATATATATATATATATATATATATATATGTATATATATAAGTATAGATAAAAGGATATGAAAACACACAATGCTGTTAAAATGAAAATATTTTATATCATATTCTTAGCTAATATTGAACAATATTTCGATTTATAAAAATCATCTTCAGTGCTTGTTTTTACTCCAGACTCATCGAGAGAGCAGCTCCTCTTTCGATGAGTCCGGAGAAAAAACAAGCTCTGAAGATGATTTTTATAAATCAAAATATTGTTCAATATTAGCTAAGAATATGATATAAAATATTTTCATTTTAACAGCATTGTGTGTTTTCATATCCTTTTATCTATACTTATACTGTCGAATTCATTTCCTTTCTTATCTTAACATATATATATGAATGTGTTTATATATATATATATATATATATATATGAATGTGTGTACGTATATATATATATATGTATACACACTCATATATAAATATTGATAATATTAGTTGCTATATTCATAAGTAAAGAGTGCTCAATATCATTGATAGAGCATATATATCTTAGTTGGGGTAGCAGAGACATAAAGTAAAGCACTTGGTAACTGTCAGTTTCTCGCCTATGCAAGACTTAATTGGAAAATCACATAGGTCAGAAAGTGACAGTTACCAAGCACTGTTGACTTGTCTATGCCAAATGAACATAGTTTTATATGTTCTATTACTGATTACTTTATTTATAAATACTAGCAAATATATGCAACCTCCGGGTGCAAGTATTTAAGTTTTAATGTAATAAAATATTGTATTAAATTAGAAAGGCTAATGGAACTAAATAAGAATACAGATAAAAAGATTTGAAACAATGAAACAACTGAAACTTACTCTTCCATCACTCTCGTCTTTCATTGTTATTTTTTCTAATTTAAGTATTTAGTTATAAGAGAAGTAAAGAATAAATTACAGTCATTTTATCTTGTTAATGGATTTCATTTAAGATTCATTGAAGAGATTTTTGCTTATATTCATTAAAATAAAACCAAACAGTTAGAAATCAATAATACTAAGCACATATTTATTAAATTCGATTTTTTGATATTAATATGCAAATTAGCCTTCTCGTTCGCAATGTAAACCGCTATTTTGTTGTATATATAAATATAATTGCAAGTATGTAGACATAGTTAACAGTATTAATAATGTAAGACAATTTTATTAATAATTGAGGTTTAGATAAAAATAAAATCATGGAGAATGTGATGTCAATAACTAAGAGAATTGTGACTTGAGTAGGAATATAGTTTCGGTTACAGACAGAAAAACACACAATCTCCATTATAATAAGATAGAAAACTTTCTCATCTATCTATCTATCTATATATATATATATATATAACAAATGTAGAGTACTACTGGTAATGTGTAATCCACTACTACCTGTGGCATGGTCAAATGATCAGCAACTACACTGATTCCTCCCTCCAAGCTTACCAGGTGAGGAGAATGGCTACAAAAATGAAAGTTAAAAGGTAGATTAACCACTCAGTTGTACTAACATCTATCTAGCACATCACATCATGATTGTTTCAATGATTTTGTTAAATAATTCATCTCTGAGAAAGCTACCCCAATATGAAATTGAGAAGGGTATTCTATTAGGCATACAGGTAGGAAAAGGGTACTCTGATATAAAACCTATAATATCCAATTTGAATCTGGTTGGATTTGAATAGATGTTATTGAAACTTAGTGAATGGATTGACTTAGTGCACCATGTTTTCTCATTGTAAAAAGAATTCAGGGCACAGGCATTGCTTAACGTCCTATACCACCTCATTCCACCCGGCTGGAAGTCACATTTATTTTTATTAATCCACCCCAAATGATAGTCTTTGTTTAAATGTAATATTAAACATATTTAGAAGTCTTTAATTCAAGGAAATAACAAGTAATTTTAAATGAAAAAGTCATTTTTAACCATTTTATTTTTTTTATAAATCCATACAGGAATGGGGCTCTGGACTTAGAAAATTCTCTACAGGATGTTAAGTATGATGGAATTGTTACAAAATGATGTCATGTGATGGTCATATATTTTATTCAAGGTGACAGCCACTGTTGGTCCTGATTACTATGTTGGCAGATATATTCTCTTAGATAGGAGAACATGAAAAATCCTTCAGATTTCCCACATGGATATGAGGTGTATGCCTTTTTTTTTTTTCATTTGTCTTTTAATTTTCTAACCTGAAATTTGTCATTTTCCACTACCTTCTATCATATTTCTTGATTTTTTTCCTTTTCCAATCATCTGCTCCTGTTTTTCCTTAACTCTAATCCTGTAACACAAGTTATTTACTAGGCTGAGGCCACCTATACAAATAAAATCATCCTAGAAAAGGCCTTGAAATATGTGTATTTCATCTAAGAAGCATGGGCTACTGAGATATAAAATCAATCAACTGTATACATATATATTATTCACTAAACTTAATTTAGTTGAGGCACCAGTGAAAATTGAATGTACTAACAATAATCTTCTGATTTAGTTTGCTAACCATTGCATCACATGATTAAGTATATATTGTGTGCTTGAACAAAGAAATTGATAGATATAAGTTGCTAAATAAATTTTAATAATTTATTCATCTGGTTTCAGCCTTTAGTTATTATTGTGGGTGTTTATCATAAAAATGTTTAGGCTTAAAGACATGGGAACTAGTGTTATTAATCAGTTTGAAATTTAACTAAAAACTGCTTTATTCTGTTTGACAATTTTCAACAGAGAAATATACTTAAATATTTCTCTGCTAAAAATCTCACTATTATGTGGCATTTTTACAATATCATGCTTACACACACACACACACACACACACACACAAATATATATATATATATATATATATATATATATATATATATATATATAATATACCAAACTTGTTGGTAAATCCTCGCGGTGAGAAAAAACACAGTAAATAGTTTGATTGTAAAAATATACTACCAAACATCAACTGGGGAGAAAATAATTATTTGAAAAAAGAAAAGACCAAGATAATTATACCAACAAAAAATAATCTATTGGTACAATATTTTGGCCAAAAGAAAAAACAATTTATATGCATATATATATATATATATATATATAAGATATATATATATATTCATATAAAACCGCCAGGAGACTAAAGCTAATAAGTAAAAAGTGCTCAATACCTAAGTAGAGCAAATAATAAAAGTTTCACTTAATGCTCTTCAGGGCTAAGATCTGACTCGTAGCCCTGAAGAGCATTAAGCGAAACTTTAGTAGGTTCATCTGACTCATTAGATTTATCTCTCCCTCTCTCTATATATAAGATTAATAAGTGTATATATATAAGAATTTTACTAATATGAATATTAGCAATATATATATATTTTGGCTGGGCATCTCAGCATGGTTTAATTATTGGAATACTAACATAACAAAACATTACTTTGGCTGTGAAATTTGTCCTTACAGGGTACTTCCTGTATATCCCCATGCCCGACTACTATAAGTAAATATATGCAGCTATACACATATTTACCAACCCCTCCACTATGAATAGGATGTGATATAATGTCAATTTCTTAAGTGGAGTTTATTAGATTTAAATCCAGACTTTTTCTTCTCCTAGACTGGTTACCTAAGGTTAAAGAGCCCAGTCTGCCCTACTATTCACTCATAGCTGGAGGAAGGATAGTTGGATTCATACCTTTCCCAAGGGTATTAGTGCTGTGTGAAATGCAAACAGCCTCATCCAAGATTTGAAATTGGCAAGTCTATTTCCTACGAAATACACCACCAGCGCCTCCATTTTATATGTAACTCTATGAACACAAATTAGATATGTATCTATATATCCATTACTATATATTTTGAACTTATCTAAAAAGGAAACATTTGCAAGTATTTATAAATAGATATGTGCACATACTTATATATAACCATATACTTGTAAGTATACACACAAATTAAAATGAATTCTTTAAAATAGAACCATTTCTCTGAATGATTGTCAATATATAATAATAAATATTAAATATAAGAACTCAAGTTTT